>JALPQD010000269.1:1387674-1962452 GCA_023101885.1 Typhlomys cinereus
TCCTCCCTTTTTTGTTACCAGTCATAAGTACTAAATTTACTTTCTCCAAGTTATATCTTGATTCTTCCTGTTCTTTCTTTTACAGGCTATGTAGATAGTTCAAAAGAACTGAAAAAATAAAAGATTCTTTCCTTTTTCCTGAAATAAGAAGCTAATCAGAAAGTGAGGGAGAGGAGAGGATGAATACAATTTAGCCCTAGCAATGAAGATGTACAAAAAGTCATCTCAGAGAGCAATGTTCACAGAATATTTTTGAAAACAGCTTTATTGAGGTATTTTATATGAAATTCATCTATTTCAAGTATCAACAATTTTTTAAATAACTTGACTGATAAAGCAACCACCAACATAGTACTTTTATATAATAAATAAGATCATTCATGCCTATTAACATTTAATATTTTTTCTCAATCAATAGCTGGCAGTCACTAACTTACCATTTGTCTCTATTAGCTTTCTATGTGCCTTTAATATAAATGCAATCCCATAGTATGTGCTTTATAGTATTTTCATTCTGTAATTACTTATGAATCAAAATTGAACCTACATACCATGTATCAGGATTTTTAATTATTTTAGTTTACGTATGTGTATATAACTACTTAGTTTGTTTATGCATATTTCTGCACAAGTATTTCATGTATCTGTTTTTAATTATGATAACTCCAGCTTTAAATTTTATAGGAACTGCCACACTGTTTTTAACAGTAGCCATATCATCATACAACTCCACGAGCAATATATGAAGTTTCCCTTTTTGTCACATCCTTATCAATATCTACTGCTATCAGCATTAGGCAATATTTGAGATTGGGAGAAATTTAATTTCTCCTGTTCTTACATAAGATTATAATAATATGGATTTGAAACCAATTGATGATCTTTTAGTGGTCCCCTGAATAAATAAGTTTGTAAACAAAATACAGTCCCAAAGCAATATTCCATAGCTAGACTATGCTTGTGTTTTTTAAACAGTGTGATCAAAATTCAAACTCGCACTCATAAACTCCAAGAGATTGTTTCAAACCTCAGAAGATATACATACACAATCACTTTAAGACTATGGAGTCCTGTTTAAAATTATTAGTTTAGAATACAAGAATTTTAGTAGATTTGAAGCCAGACAAGAATTTAAAATATCATAGAAAATTTTTAAAAATGAAATTTAGACTGAAACTCAATCTGCTGGATAACAAGACAGTGAATCCTAACTCTGACTACAGACAATAAAAAGAAACATATTTCCTTACTGAAATCACTGAGCAGAAGCAAATCAAATGAGTCACTCTAGTTTTTTCAAAACAGGAAAATAAACAAGGCATTTGGCTACGTTTTTGTTTATTGACTAATAAAAGTATGATAAACCAAGCAAAATACTGCCAGTATCCATCCATACATACAGCTCAAGATTCAACAAAACTCTATAAATAACATTTTAAAGAAAATGATAATTAAAATGTGCCCACACTTGATGCAGAACAGCAAAGATCTTGGTAAGGGGAATGGAGGATGACAGACAGATGATTGGTTCTGTGGCAGGCTTGCTTGTTCACGTGGGTGGTGTTTAGTATTGGTACCCATAATTGAAGAAGACTCCTCTCCTGTACTATCTACTCTCTGTCAAAATTAAAATTGAGTGTAAGGAGAGAAAATTGTGAACCATACCACCCTGCTCAACCAACCTAAACATCCAACACCCACCTCTCCTTCCAAAAAAAAAAATCAACTTTCTTTTTCTTTATTTCCTATGGGAAAAAAACTCAACTGTTGCTCTTGTTCAGGGCTATGTTGAATACATTTTTAACATGGTTCTAATAACTGATATCCCTAAGTGGAAGAAGCATAGTGTTCAAAGTTGCTCCATTTTAAAGGAAATATTCAAATAAAACAAAAAAGGAAATACTCAAATATGATATCAACTTAGGCAAACAGCAATTTTAAAGACAAAAATCCTTCATTTCACCCTATCCAAGACATCTTGAAAAGCAATGCAAAACTTCTTTGCCCTATGTCAACTGCCAAGCACAACTGTTGAACTTCAGAAAACTGGAAGAAAGGTTATGTACAAGAACAGTGAAGCAAGATGCCTGTGTTGTTTTTTAAAACACTGGCATTAATGTTGCACCATAATCACTACTTCCATCACTGACCAGCAATGAAAGACTTGGGTTTGAACTACTGCCAGGGATGTGGTGGCCATTGAACGATCTGCTGAATCTGAATTAACCTCAGTTTGTACACTAGTTTTTCCCGACCAGAAAGTGCAGATATGACTCATTAGTCAGTGAGATAAAAATAAACCGTCCCTGAGAAAAAAGTACAGAGAACTTAAAGGCCAAGATATAAACCTTTCTTCACACATATTTCCTAGCACCCGCTGGGGCCAGGCTTCCTGGTGTACACTTGTGATTCAATTGCTACTAATCTTTTGTTCAGTACAATTGGACTTTTCTTGCTTCTTCGCCTATGCTTTTAACACCCTGATGAATGGGTTGGTCCAAGGTTCCTTAATCAGTGTTTGTAGATGTGCTGTTCCCAAAGATGCACTTAATGAAATCCTAAAAATAGAATTCTTGCTGTAGAGAACATTTCTTGGCAAGAATAGGACCTGGTGATAAAGTTCGTGTTCTGCCTATGGTACTTAATTAACTGCCAAGTGCTGTGATTCAGGAACTAGCTGTACAAACTTCAGAAAGATTCTGAAAGAATAAAGAATAATATAATTTCAAAGGAGCCTATTTCTCTTAATTTAAGAGATGTATGGCTAGGAAGTAAAGGGGAGAAAAGACTTGAAAAGAATGTAGAGTGGTGGAACAGCAGATATCCAATGGGCATATCAATAGAAGGGTAAGGGAATCCTTTCCATCCTCACTTAGCCAACTTCAAAAACATAGAGAATATCACTGGGAGCCTGTTGGGCACTGTTTTGGAAAACTAAGTACAAGTAAGCCACCAAGGCCCAGAAATGTTTTCTGGGTTTCTAAAAGAGTGGTAGCCAGCCCTGTTCCACACTGGGTGTGAAGAACAGAGAACCTCAATTATTGCATGTATCCCAGAAGATCCACTGGAAAATTTCTTCCTGTCTATACTACAACTCAGGACCACTACTCTTCAAACATGGTCAGCACACTCCAACTAACACAGACCATAATATTAAGAATTAGGAAGAAAAAAAACCATATAGACAGGGGTTAAAAGCTAAAGGGTAAGAGAAAAAAAACACCTTTTTGTGTCTTAGTTGGACTAAGATGCAATGGACTCATGATTTAATTCTCAGGGAACACTGTAATCCCAGCAACACTTAACAAATGATGAGGCCAGTTGCTTTTCTCAGTGGTAGAGATGGACTGACTTAACTCCTAAAACTTAAACTCTCCATTTATTCATTTATTTTCCACTACTGGGAATAGAACACAGATTCTTGTGCATACTAGGGTAAGTGTTAAACCTTTAAGGTACATCAAAATTCAGTCCTTTTTTTTTTAAGGGTCTTATTATATAGTGATCCTCCTGACTTTGATACCCATGCATTGGGGTTATAGTGCGTTATAGGAGTATATAAACATACACCATTTTTAAAAATATACCAACATTTTTAAAGATAAAGGGATCATTCTCTCTTATGTGTAAATAAAGTTTCAAGTTACTTGTGCTAAAAATCTGAAGCTTAAATTGCATAAAAGACACAATTTTTTGAGTAGGGTGGGTATTTCTATTGTTTCTCTTTTTTCGTACCTCAGAAAGAAAAAAGCATGAGCTACCCAAAAATTGTCTTGCCTGGCCCTATAAATATTCTGGCTTTTAGATTTCTTGTGGGACAGTTCTAAATGTCTACTTTCTCATTATGACCAAACAAAACAAAAATTTTAACAGGCTGGTGGCAGAGAGTTGGGGAGCTGGTAGGAAGGGGCAAAGTTACTTTTGATATTGTTGGCAAGGGCATAATTTCCTTATAGGCAAGGATGAGAGACTTGGTTGTTTTCTATTTTTTCCCCTTTAAAGAGTCTTGTTTTTTGAAAAGATGTGTCAAAAACCAAAATCTTCCTATCCCAAAATAATAAATTCCATAAAATAAAGGTTGCAAGATAGTGAAGAAACCTGAAAGCATTCTACTGTTGCTATTCATCCCCATTTCAATGAGTAATCCCTACCTTGCCCATTTCAGAATCTGTATGAAGAATTTCTGTGATGGTAACTATGGTATGCAAAATGTTAAATATTGCACCATATGTAGTGAACCCCAATGTTCTTGACCCAAGATAAGTGCCTTATTTTTAGCATTTGTTAAATAAATTTAATCATACTAATATCCTGGGTTGAACATAATTCACCCAAGAAAATGGTGCTAGTTGTTCTATTCATTACCACTGCTGCCAATCAAAACTGCTACATGATGATGAAATAAATATTAATACAAATGTTTCACTATGGACATAAATAGAAACTTAAAACCAACTCCTAATACTCATACCTGAGCTCCAAGTCTCATCTGTCATGTTCTGACAAAAAACCATGTATGGAAGAGTTATACCTCATACTGAGAAACATGTGGAATAAGTGGTGAAGGCTTAAGACAAATGGATTACGTTTTCTCTTCACCAAGAAAGCACTAAAGGTTCACTGAAGTGCCTAAGGGCCAATCCATACTGAAAACTTAGCTTCTCAGTGCCCCATTTCTACATATCAGAAAATTTATCATCAATCACCTCAAAATGCAAAACTCTTGAGCTCTGATTTGGCCTTGAGGATCTAGAAACTGAAAATGAAGACTTGATAACTGGAAGGAAGAAAAGAGGTCAGAGTAAATAAGGAAAAATACTAAAAGAACCATAGGAATAGAGTATTTTAAAAGATATTGATGTGAATCTTTCCTTAAGAGTATCAGAGATCTATTTGTAAAGATCAAGACCCTTACTGATATGTTGACTTCAGAACTATCACAGCCTCAGAAGTCCTAGGACATGAGTTGTGAAATCAAGTTATCAGGCCTCTCCACAGGTGTATGTGGGGGCCGGGGGAGGAAGTCAATGAAGAAGAACCAGAAGCTAAAGAGTTTTGTTTTATCCCTGGAGTGCTACATAGATCACAATAGAGAGTTCTATGAGGCCAATTCTTTAAGTCTTTTTATCACTGGAGTGCTACATAGATCACAATAGAGAGTTCTATGAGGCCAATTCTTTAAGTCTATTTCACCAAAAATGTAGGCAGAAAATCCTGCCCCTTTGCTCTCTTCTGTAATCAGTTCAAGATAAGGAACAGGTATAGCTGTCTCATGGATAAGATATATGGCTCTCCAAGCTAGAACACTGAAACAATAAATTTAACTGGTCTATCTTGGGAAAATGGTAGAAAAACATTCCTCTGGTAGAATGGGGCATAATATACCCCATTCTAAGAGTATTGGATGTTGTTCTATTCATTACACTGCTGACAATCAAAACTGCTACATGACCATAAAATCAAGGTCCATGCTGTTGTTGTATAGAAGCAGGGCAGGAAAAGTCCGACAACCACGACTGGTCGAGACTCCCAAGAGTTCAAGAGACCTAGAAGAAAGGAAGAGAGCAAGTTAGAAACCTCTGAGACAATCTCCCCATAACCCACTTTTCCCTACCCTCTTAAAATTATGGTTAGTCCAGTGGCTTAATACTCTTCCTCAGAAATACATTATCTAACTATGGACATGGCAATTCTATTTTTTCCATGAAACTGAATCAGGTTAAAGCCACACATTTTAAAGAATTTAAAGTAGCACATTCCGGAGGGAAGCTACTATCTTCAAGTCTTCACAGGGTTATAATAAAGCAAATGGATCAAATAAAGTCTATGTGGTCCAAGGAACAGAATTAGGACTTTAAAGTGGGTACTGGACAGAATTTTTCTTTATATTAAGATCAAATTTACCAGTTATAGCTGCAGTATACATCGGACAGTAGTGAAATTTCTTCCATTGCAATATGTGAATTACTACTACACTAATTCTTGTTGGGAAAATAGATCTAAAAATTTTTTTTTACTCAATTGTGCGTGTATGCATGTGTTTGCGCGTGCGTGTGAGTGTGTGTGTGTGTGTGTGTGTGTGTGTGTGTGTGTGTGTGTGTGTAGAACCACAGGCGAATTCGGGAACCACCATGAACTGCTTCCACCTCCTCCTTGTTTACTCTGCCCCGGGATTCACAGGCCCTACCAGGATCAGAAACGCAGGCCGCCCCTGCTTCCGCCCGCCCGGCGTCTATACGTGGGATCTAGGATCCCAACTCAGGATCTTCTGCCTGCAAAGCAGAGGCTTTACCCCTGAGCGACCTCTCCAGCCCGGGAAAATAGATTTGACATCCTGATTTCAAAAATAAAAAATTCCAAATGATGGAAACTTTGAAATTTGTTGACAAGATTCCACAAGTGTGTATTTTCACATTTGATTCCATATGATAAGTTTTAGTAAAATACTGGCACGCTCAAAATAACATATCTAATTACTTTCAGGTTTTGTGTACAAGAAGTACATGAAACATAAATGTAGTTTTTGTAGATGCTGGTCCTTCCTCTAAAATATCTCAATATGTTTAAACAAATATTTCAGAATTCAATGGATGAGCTCTTTAATTTTGCCATCGGGATTCTCTGTAACTTTAAAACTTCATTCATTCATTCATTCATTCGTGTGTGTGTGTGTGTGTGTGTGTATGTGTGTGTGTGTGTGTGTGCATGTGCATGCATGAGTATTTGTATATGTATGCGTGTATCAGAGAGCATGATGTGTCCCTGTGGAGGTCCAAGGATGAGTTCGGAAATAATCCTTGATTATTTCTACCTCCTTTTTGCTTTATTATTGTTCTGTCCACCAGGGCCAAAAGTGCAGGCTTTTACCATTTGCACCTGACATTTTTATGTGAGACATGAGACCAGGGATCCAAACTCAGTACCTTCTACTGGTGAGGCAGAGTCTTAACCCCTGAGCCAGCTCTCCAGCCCTCTCTGTATCATTTTTAAAGATTTTTATTTTTAATATTTTATTTATTTACTCTGTGTGTGTGTGTAAGAGAGAGAGACAGAAAGAGCGAGCGAGAGAGAGAGAGAGAGAGAGAGAGAGAGCACTGTGTGTCCCTGTGGAGGACCAAGGGTGACTTAGGGAATCATCCTGAGTTGCTTCTACCTCCTTCTTGCTTCTCTGTGGGATTTCCCAAGCTTCACCTACCAGAGCTGGAAATGCAAGCCGTAGTTTCTGCCTGGTGTTTTTATGTGGGACCTGGGATCTGAACTTAGGACCTTCTGCTTGTGAGGCAGAATCTTAATCCCTGATCCATCTTTCCAACCTCATCTCTGTAACTTTAAACTAATTACTTTCCCTTTCTGTAGCTCAGTTTCTCCCTCTTTAAAATGAGGTTAACATTTCTGATCTGTTTACCAAAGAGATGAAGTTATGAAGAACATATAAATATAGTGGATATATAAGGAAACTAATTTGTGGCTGAGGTCAGGGGAGGAAAATAAATATTAACATGATATACACACTTGCAGTGTCTCAAATACTGCATATCTGTTTTCCATTCAACTCTCACAATAACTTATGAAGCACATAGAGTTTTCCACTTTTTACAACTGAAGAATCTGATATGAAAATGGTGAAAGGATTTCTACATATTCATATAGCTACTTGAGAACAGAGGTTTATTTGAAATGTGTAACTGCCATGTTAAGGCATGCATACATGCTATGTTGCTTGTCCGTCTGAGAGGAGAAAACTGAATACAACTGGTACACAAGGAAGTCCTGAGAGCTTTCTAAATGACAGGATGCAGAGACTGGTATTACGACATCCTAGGCAGTTCCAAGAAAGTTGTAGACCCAGAAATTTGATGCCCAATTAGCCCTAATTTCAGTATCACTACTATTTCTCCTCTGTCCACTGAAGGTCCTTAATTTGCTGCTGTTCTTCCACTCCAAGGCCTAATGAGCTATAGTACTAGAGATGTTAATTCCTTGGAGGTGAACCTTGGTTTCTTGTCTTTTAACCTCACCTGTCCAGCTTACCTCAGCAGAGTTAAATGCTGGCAGCTTCAAAAGGCACACCGATCTCTAGCCTAGCACCAGAGATTTCAGTTGTGTTGGCCCCTAAGGTGTCTGCTCCAGCACAGGAAACAGAGCTGGAAAACTTTTGCAGGTCCAGCTCTGTGCATTCAATGGGATTGTGAACCCACTGGGAAGGGCTTTCAGAGGCACATGAAGTCATGGTAAAAGATTCTTGGGTGGGGAAGCCATGGGTGGAGCTGCAGTCATCATCCAGGATGGAGTTAAGTGGACTGGTTTCAAAGATGCACTCATTCACTGGGAACTCAGGCCTGGTCTCCTGGCCAGATGGCATAGGAAACAGAGATTCCTCCTCCACCGCATCAGCCTCATATTGCAATGAATCTCCTGAAACTTGAAGCAGAAGTCAATGGGTCAACCAAAAAAAGGTTTCTTTGCAGTCCTGGTCCTGAGTGCAAAATAAGGAGATCTGGAAACCATTGCTTCTCTTCTCTTAAGAGAACCAGAACACCTAGAACAAGGCTCATGTATAACATTTGGGAAACAAACTTTCATTGAGGCATCACACTGGGGCTCTCTATTACTTGATTAAGAGAAGATTTATTTCTTCAGGTAAATATAAATACTTTGTGGAAAATATTTTGGATGTGGATTTCTCTATTATGATCTTTATCTACTGATATCATAACTGTATTTTACATTATTATTATATGGAAAAATGGTCCTGCGCTAGAACTAAGGTGATGGATATTAAAACAAGAATATTATGTTATACAGATGGATTCAATATATTCATGCATTCTTAAAAGTTTCAGAACAAACTGACAGGGCATCATATACTAAAGACATGGTGTGAGAAGGACTCAACCTCCCATTGCTAGTTTTAGAAACAGAAAAGGATAACCATGGATCAAAAAGTGTGAGCAGCCTCTAGAAGCTTGGATTGGCCTTCAGCTGAAAAATAGGACCTTAGTCCCAGAACTGTATGAAACTGAATTCACCTGTATTTATGAATGTACAAGGAAACAGATTCCCCTGGAGACCACAGAAAGTAACACAGTCCTGCCAATATACTTACACCTTCTTAGACCTAGCCAAGCCTGATGGATTTCTAAGCTGTGAGACCTGCGATAATAAGCTATTAAATGTATGTCATTATGCTATAACATGATAGAAAAGCAAACTACATCTTATTCATGAGTGTGATTCTGTATCAGAATAACACAAGATGGGTGTGTATTTATGACACCCCTACCATGGTTATATTTTTTATTCAAATCATTTGCTGGTGTTTAAGGCAATTCATACAAGATTCCAGGTTTCTAGATTTTCTCAAAAAGGTTTTGCAACTGAATATTCCCACATGGCAACAAGTATAAAGAGCTAAGCAGTGAATTCTTTTGGAATGCGACCGTTCCAATTCTTTACATTTTCTTTTTTTTTATTTTTATTTTAAATATGGAACGCTTCACGAATTTGCGTGTCATCCTTGCGCAGGAGCCATGCTAATCTTCTCTGTATTGTTCCAATTTTAGTATATGTGCTGCCAAAGCGAGCACTCTTTACATTTTCTATATATGTTAAATTCATATACTGGCTTCCTCTACAAAGTCAGTAAGCCATAAAAATTATCTTGCCTGTATGAAGGAAACTACCTGACTTCATATTCTCCGAAATGTAGTATAGTACATTACTACTTAAGGACGTGAAGAAACAGCAGAGAGTTACTAATTTCTTCTCTCCTGATGGAAGAGAGAGCTGGTGTTTCTCAGATATTTCATTATGTTCACCTTGTTAAGCCCTAAGGTCCAGCTACTTCATTGCTCATGCTAAGAGAGCTCTTATTTTAGACACCAGCTTCCAAAGACTGAGTGATTAAGTAGAGACAGAATGGTTCATGCTTAGCCAAAACATCTAAGCTACCAAAGAATAGCTCCAAGAGATTGCAATAGTTTTAGAAGGGTAATTGAGGAAACAGGGAAACACCATAGTATATAAAATACTTATTTCATCTCTGATTGAACCAGAGGAAATATGTAAATCAACTTTCTGGGACTTTTCATGATAATATGGAAGGCTCCACAGCCAAACTGACCAACACAGCTTTATTTAGTAGATTAAAAAAAAAGTGTTGCTTCAGGTCCACTATCCATTACATTAACAAGGAGTTCTGAGTGTTTTATTTGTGCCTAATAAAGTCAATCCTCTCCTTCATTAACTCAGCTCCATTAATTAGTGTGAGTTAGTATCCCTATTTAATTCTCAATTTCTTTAATGGCACTGAACTTGCATTGAACATTAGTACTCTTGACTAAATTCTAATATCTTACTTAAACCTGACCAGTCGCCATCCTGCTTCCTTCCTGTTTTCCCTTAATGAACTGTACTTTCTGTCTCGTATTACTATATAGAATTTTACATAAAGCATTCCTTGTGACTTAGGCCAGATCTCTTTGGGCACCAAGATTGTTTGAGTGGGAAATCTAAGATTGTGGAATAAACACCATGCTTTCAGCTACCCCATTTTGGGAAATAGCAAGTTTCATAGATTTTACCCACTTTTTAAATTTTTTCATACATTCATTTTTTAGTGCTGTGTACATGAATATAATGAATCTGTGAATTTTTGCTCCTTAATTCCTAATTAATCAGGTCCTCTAAACTCTCAGGTGGGTCTCAATATCTTTGAGGTTTCATGATTTTATTAGCATTCCATATAGTTCCTACAGACCTTACTTACATGCATATCAACAAAGGCACATTAACTAGAAAAATCAGAAAATTCCTCTCTTCTATCACTAAGAAGCCTTACTTCTGAATCATGTGGAATGTGAAATAGCCATCCTTACCACGCTGGCAATGTCTGCTGATGATCTGCTTGCAACAAAACAAGAGGAGTCCCAGGAAAGCCAAGGTAAACACCACTAGTAGACTGCTCACCACGGCAACAAATGGTAACTCCTGAGAGGGCACTGAGCGTGCTTCTGCTTTCACTAAGGTCAACTGGAAGGCACCTGTTAGACAAAAATATAGAGGAGGTGAGCCAGAGTGGACAGTTAGAAGTCACCCTTAGACTGGCTTTGAACTTATTTGTTTAGCATCTTCTCCCATAGATAAGCCCTTATTAGGGTTGATATTGTCATTGTGAAGTAAGCAAACAATACTGAACAAAGGGGAACTCATATGCTATAGGTATGGTATACATTAATATAATTAACTGAAGATATACATATCTCATATTCTTTCAATGCCAGATCTAGTAATATAGCATACAAAATGAAATAGAAAAATGTTCATCAGTAAGCACAGTATAATAAATCGTAACTCTAATATATATTAAAAGCCCTTTTATGGGTTGATATAAATAATATAGAGACAAAAAAAGGTGGGGAAAGGAAAGCTTGCTAGAATTTGTAGAAAACACTTAAAACACAAAATGATAGTATATATTGTTTAAAAATATGAAGTACATGATACAAGAATACAAATAATGAAAAATTAGAGGAAAGTATGACTTAATGATAACCTGCATATTACTTTGTGTTTTCTTATAAGTAAGGTCACCAGACTACTCCTGGCCAATGAACTTTAAGTAGAAACAATGTATGTCACTTTTAATCTGAGACAGTTAAGAGCTGATATGTCTCATAACCTCTTTCCCAAGGCTGAGAAATTATCTGATTGGCAGTCATAGGGGCATGATATAAAAATGCCTTTGCACAGTAAAAAGAAATCTGGAGCTCATTTATTACTATAACACAGCCTATTATAAAGATGCACATGATTTGAGGTCAACGGTTGGTTATGTGGAAGTGAGTTAAGAATGGGACTCAGAAAGGTTCTAAAAGGGAATTTTACAATATTACTAAATTTTCATTAAATTTTATATTTTTCAGCATCTTAAGTATTAATCAATAATTTAATGACAGTGAGAAGACAGATGATACACAAAAATTATGGAAAGCCAAACAAACACATACAGAGGTAAACCCATCAAAATAACAACTGACTTTTAAATACGAATAGTAAAAGCCAGAAAGGCTTAGAAAGACATAATACCAGTTATGAATGAATACAAATGTCAACCTGGATTATTATATTCAGCAAAACTGTCAGTAATAATAAAAGGTAAAAAAAATATTCCATGACAAAAACAGGCTAAAAAATTATATGGGCCCCTAAGCCAGGACTACAAATAATACTGTAAAGGATATCCAAAGTGGAAGAGGATAAATGCATCCAAGAAGGGAATATATAATGCCAGCTCAGGAGCTAAATAAGAGACTAAAAAATGCAAATACCACAAGATAAAATGTCTGGAACCATTAAACACCTTCCAATAATAACTTTAAATGTCAGTGGGTTCAACTCCAAATCAAAGACACAGGTTTATAGCTTAGATCAAACATCACAACCCATAAATTCTCTGCTGCCAATAAACACAACTCATCATGACAAATAAACACTTTCTCAGGACGAAAGAATGGTCAAAGGTACTCCAATCAAATGGAAAGAGTAACAAGCACAAGTTACAATTTTAATATCTGACAAAATAGACTTCAAACTAAAGCAAACCATAAGAGATAAAAATAGTTATTACCTTCTGGTGGAATGAATATTCTACAGGATGATCTTGCAATCCTAAATATATATGCACCAAACACAGGAGCACCCAAATTCATCAAACAAATACTACAGGAGGAAAAACAACTAATCAGTCCAAACACAGTGTTATTAGCAGACTTTAATACTCCACTCATATCACTGGATATGTCAATGTGTAAAACTAAAAAAGAGACACAACGGAGTTAAATGAAACCATAAATCAAATGGACCTCACAGATATCTAAAGAATATTTCATCCAAACACTAAAGAATACCCATTCTTCTCAGCAGCCCATGAATATTTTAGAAAATAGACCATATGCTAGGATACAAATCAAGGTTCCATAAATACAGAAAAATTGAAATCATTCCTGGTATACTATTAGACCATCATGGAATAAATGTAAACTTTTGTAACAAAGGAAGCAAAAGAAACCATACAACTTATGGAAGTTAAATACACATTTTTTTGAATGAAGAATGGATCAAAGAAGCAATTAAACAAGAAATTAAAAACTCTCTTGAGGCAATGAAAATGAAGACCCAACCTACCAAAATCTATGGGACATATTGAAAGCAGTCCTAAGAAAGCTTATAGTAATGAATGCCTATGTAATGGTTACTTTTTTTCTGTAGCTGTGAGATAATACCCAAAGGCAAACAATTGAAGGAGAAAATGAGATTTATTCAGCTTACATTTCCAGAAGGGAGATAAACAATCTTTCATGGTGAACATGGCATGGCTGGCTGGCAGAAGCTGGAGTAGGCCTAGGTCACTGCAAATGTCTTGGAGGCTGAGAACTGTAAGACTGCTTGCTGCAAAGCAAACTTCTTTAGCAGATAAGATGAGACTAATCCACTTCAAGGTCCACCCCCTGTGACTGTCTTTCTCTAGTAAAGCTCCACCTCTCAATATTGCCAGGACCTTTCTAAATACTTGAGACTGTGGGGGACACATTTCAAACCATGACTGCTTACGTAATGAGAAAGGAAAAATTCCCAAATAAATGACTTAATGTTATACCTGAAAGCCTTAGCAAAAAACAGGTACAACCCAATCCTGGGAAGAAATATGCAAAATGCAGCCAGAAATCAATGAATTGAAACTGAAAATAACAACACAAAAAAGTCAATGAAACAGTGCTGGTTCTTTGAAAAGATAAACAATATTGACAAACCTTTAGCTACAATAACCAAAAGAAGAAAAGAGAACTCTCAAATCAATAAAATCAGAAATGAAAAGGGGAAATCACAACATACACCAGAGAAATCCAGAGATTCATAAGGACATACATTAAAAATATCTATTCTTTTAAATTGGATAATCAAAGGAAGTGAATGAATTCTTAAACACATATGACTTGCCAAAATTGACTCAAGATGAAATAGATACATTAAACAGACCAATAACAAGTAATGCTATTAAGATAGTAATTGCAAATCTTCGAATTAAAAAACACCCAGGTCTGGAAGAATTCAGTGCAGAATTCTACCAGACCTTCATAGAAGAACTAACACCAGTACTCCTCAAATTATTCCATAAAATAGAGAAAGAAGGAAAACTCCCAAACTCTATGAAACCAGTGTGACTCTGATTTCCAAACCAAAAAAGACACATCAAAGGAAGAATTATAAGCCAATCTTACTAATGAACACAGATGCAAAAATCCTCAATAAAATACTTACAAACCCAATCCAAAAACATATCCAAATGATCATATCATGATCAAGTTGATTCATTCCAGTAATGTAAGGGTGGTTTAGCATACATAAATTAATAAATGTGATTCAACGTATTAGTAGATTCAAAAACAAAAACAGTATGATCCTTTCAGTAAATGTAACAAAGGCCTATGATAAAACTCAACATCTCTTTATGATAAAAGCTACTGAGAGGAGAAAACAGAAAACGAGGGGACATATTGCAACATAATAAAGGCTATGTATATGCCTAAGGCAAGCATCATTCTAAAAGAAAAATTTTAAGCATCCCCGGTTAGATCAAAAGCCAGACAAGTCTGTCCATTGTCACCACTCCTGTTCAATAATATTGTGCTTAAAATCCTAGTCAGAGCAATAAGGCAAGAGAGGGAGAAAAAAAGCATAAAATACAAAAGGAAGAAATTAAAGTATCCCTATTTACAGATGATATTCTTTATTTTTGAGATCCATATGACTCCACCAAGAAGCTGCCTGAATTAACAAATACTTTCTGTAAAGTGGCAGGCTACAAAATCAACATACACAAATCAGCCCCTTTCTTATATACCAGAGACAAACAAGCTTAGAAAGAAATGAGGGAATCAATCCTATTTACCATAGCCTCAAAGGAAATAAAATACGTTGGAATAAAATTAACCAAGGAAGTAAAAGACCTATACCATGGAAAGTACAAAACACTGCTGAAAGAAATTAAAAAAGATACTAGAAAGTGGAAAAATCTTCCATGCTCATGGATTGGTAGGATTAATATGTGAAAATGATCATAGTACTAAAGGCAATATAATTCAATGCAATCCTAATCAAAATCCCAATGCAGTTCTTCATGGAACTAGAAAGAAAATCTCAAAATTCATACAAAGAACAAAATTACCCAATTAGTCAATACAATCTTGAGCAATAAAAACACTGCTTTGAGGCATCACTGTAACAGATTTCAAACTATACTGCAGAGTTACATTAATAAAAGAGTGTGGTACTGGCATAGAAACAGATACATTAGCCAATGGATTAGAATGAATAGAGAACCCAGACAAAAGCTCCCACACATACAGCCACTTCACGTTTGACAAAGATACCAAACATACATACTGGATAAAAGACAGCTTCTTCCACAAGTGGAGCTGGGAAAATTGGACATCTACATATAGAACAGTAAAAATTGACTGCTGCCTCTCTCCTTACACAAAAATGTTAAACCTGGAATCCTGAAACTGTTAGAAGAAAGAGTAAGGAGTAATTTGAATTGATAGACATAGGTAAAGATTTTCTAAATAAAATCCTGAAAGCCCAGGAACTAAGAAAAATAATCAACAAGTGGGACCTCCTAAAATTGAAAAGTATCTGTTCTAGGCTGGAGAGATGGCTCAGAAGTTAAGCCTCTGCCTTGCAAGCAGAAAGTCCTGAGACTAGATCCTGGATCCCACTTAAAAATGCCAGGAGGAAATAGTAATGGTCTGTACTTCTCTGGAAGATGGAGACTGGGAAACCCCATAGCAAAGCAAAGAGGAGGGAGACCAATCCAGGGTGATGCTGAAATCATGCCTGGATGTTCACAGGCACATATAGTGCCCTCTAATACACATAGATACACAAGTATAGACATAAAGGAAAAAGCTAGTTGGCTAGCTACATAGCTAGATAAAATCTTAAAAAAATAGATATATATATATGATTTTAAAAAGCTTCTGTCCTGGAAAAGAAACTGTTAATTATGGGGGAAAAGCCCACAAAATGAGATTTCATCTTTCTTATCTATGAATCTGACAAAGGATTAATCTCCAGAGTATACAAACAACTCAAAATAAAAGGCAAACATTCTTTTAGAATGATGCTTGCCTTAGGCATATAAATAGGCCTCCATCAAGGACTGCAAGTAATGTGACACCTGGTTTAGTTCACAGACGTTCGTTCCTGATCTCACCAGAAGGGGAGGGCATATAGTCTGGCAGATAAAAAGTAATCATTTTGCAAATGGGTGATGGACCCCTCCCTCACTGTGGTTTCCTACTCTTATTACATCTACCCTTGAATGTGCTATTATAACAAGACTCCAGTTTAACAGCTTTTTGTCTCTGACCAGGGAGTGGCATACAGTGCCTATCAGGATGGAGTGAAGGGCATTGCAGGAGCAGCAAAACTGCAAAAGAAAATCAACAAACCACAATCCAGAACTTCAGAGACTCTAGAACTAGGCCAGACTAATCTCTCCCCATCCTGAAGCTCAGGGACATTTGCGGAAGAGGGGGTGGTAAGATTGTAAGAGCAAAAGGATGGGAGGAGTAACGATTTGCAAGATACTCCACACAAGTTAGGGCCGAAGCAATCATAATAGGACTTTGCATGCCCTGCGCAATGTCCAACGCACTATTGCCCTCACAAAGTCTAGCATCTGTTAAAGGCACCAAGATCCTTGGAGGCAAGGGATTGACAGCCACAGTAGTGTTCCTATGCTTAAGGGGAACACGAGAAAGGGTTCAGGGAAATGCCACTGGGTCCTTATACATCATCAGAGAGGAGGACCCAGTGGAGAGTCAGGCATACACAATAAAGGACTCTCTGGGAATTGGGGGGGAGGCACTGGGGGATGGGGAGGGAGAGGAGGGGAAACGGGTTCGGGGGGAGGAGGAGGGAGGGAGGGAACTGGTCTACCTATTAAGTGTGTATGAGCAGAAATAAAAAAAAGAATTAAGAAATATAAAAAAAAACTAAAAAAAAAAAACTCAAAAAAAAATTAGGCCTTGGGACTAAACAAGCAATTCTCACAAAAAGAAATTGAAATGTCAAACAAATATCTTAAAAGATGCTCAACTTCCTGGGTCATCAGAGAAATGCAAATTATAACTACCCTGTGATATCATCTTATCCCAGAGAGAATGGCTAAAATCAAGAACACAAACAGCAGAGCATGCTGGTGAGGATGTGGGGAAAAGAGAACACTTATTCAATGCTGGTGGGAGTAAACTAGTACAGTCTCTTTGGTGATCAGTGTAGAGGTTCCTCACAAAGTTAAAAATGTTACTACCATATGACCCAGCTATACCACTTTTAGGAATATTCCCAAGAAAGTCTGTATCTTATTATAAAGACACTTGTTCTACCATGTTCATTGCTGCTCTTTTCACAAGAGCAAGAAAATAGAACCAGTCAACATGCCCATCAACAGAGAAATGGATAATGAAAATATGGTACATATACATAATAAATACTAGGCAGCCATCAGGATGGATGAGATTATGGAATTTGCTGATAAATGGATGGAGCAAAGTATCTGAGACACAGAAAGATGAACATTAAATGTGTGGATGCCAACATTGATCTCCTGAACAAAGTATTTAGCTTGGAATTACTGTAAGATTCAGAAAATTTGAAAGGGATCAAGGAATAGAAATGTAGAAAGGGACAGTTAGGATGAAACATTTGGAGTGGAAGATATAGGATATCATGGCAGATAGGGTGTGGGAGGGAATAATGGTTAAAAAATGCATAGGGGGGGATGAGGGAATTGGATAAGAGACTTAAAGAAAAATGGTAAGAATGTGGGATGGACCTCCATAGGAAACTCCTGTGTTATTAATATGTCAAAAACATTTCTTTTAAAAAAGGTACAAAAGTGGAGAATCCTTATTCAGAGAGCACAAAGAGAGGAAAACAGGGCAAAGCAAACAAACAAAAAATGCCTCCTTAGAACCCAGTGACAATTAAAATTTTGCTAAAAGTAGCAGGAATGTGACACTTCCTGACATGCTGTTGGTCAGAAAGGTCTCAGAGTCCCCACTAACAGTATAACGTTTTGGCACTGTTCTTGGTCACCCTCTGAAAAACTGACATTAAGACCCTTATCGTTGAAGATGTAACACATGGATAACAAGACATGAACAACAGCAACTAAAAAAACTACTACATCTGGTTTGGAAGTTTCCTTCATGCAGGATAGCTTACGTAGTATCAAAGAGTACTGTAGAAGATACTGGGGAAGAAAAATAATCAAAGGTCTCAACCTGTGAGATCTGCAAGTTATAATAAAAATCACCACAACATGTTACCACCAGTGTAATAGTACCATGAATATTAAGGAAACAATCAACAACTTTCGGATTGAATTTAAGGCCTACTTCTCAGAATGGAACACATTCCTTTTATTGTAAACTAGAACAAGAACCTATGAAAGGAAGGAAATACATCACGAGGGAAGAATAGACTATGAAATTTTAGCTAGGAAGACAGCATACTAAACTATTCTGAAAATACCTGATATTATACCCATAGATTAGAAGAGCCCTCAGCGCTCAGCCTAGAGGCCTTTTTCTACAACAGAAGGTGTTAATTACTGAAACGCATAGCTTGCCAAAAGGCATACAATAATTCCTAAACAGTTCCTAAACCCAGTCCCACCCCAAGGCTCAAGGAATATTATGGAAAAGGGAGTGGCAATATTTTAAGAGCCTGAGGTGGCAGGGTGGTGGACCAGACATTGTCTCCTGGACATGACGTAGTGGTGATATACAAGATTTCATGATAGACAGGCATATTTACATAAGACTTACACAGAAACTGTCCTATCAGCACCACACCATAACATCAGAAAGATCTCAAGAAGCTCCACACCTCTCTGAGAGACTGATGAGGACTAATGCTGATGGGGAAGTAAAAGAAGATGCTCTCCTCAATGATATATCCACTGATCTAGGATGCTTGTTGGAGCATGAATCAAGTCATGCATAAGTCACCACAGACTAGATGAAGTACACTGGGTTGCACAAGTGAAAAGTTTTGAAAATAGGAGGGAGTGTGGCATGAGAGATGAAGGGTTGCAAGGGGAAAAGGCTGGATTTAGGACTAGAGGTTGAAAATATTATAAAGTCATTGTATTCATATGTAAAACATTAAAAATAATTCTAAAATTAAATGCAAAAAATAAATCCAAGCAAACAAATTTTTTTTTTAATATAGGCATAGACTAGACTCTAGATGCTTATTTTGTTTCTGCTGAGTCCTAAGGCCTAGGAATTTTTCACACATAATGCTTATAAAAATAAAAACGTGTAAGTGTAGAAATATTATAATCTTTTAAGTTTATTGTAACACTCATTGCATATCACACCTAGTTAAGTATTCCATAAAGTATGAGCAAAAATGATTTATCATTAATCTCAGTTTTGAAGATAAATTTAGTCCAAAAATTGAAATAATGAATAATCAGAGTTCAAACAAAACTGATTCTCTTGTAACAATACTATGAAGGAATAACCATTGGTAGTTTTTTCTCCAGTAGTAAATAAGTCTTTAATAACATATTTTGCTGCCACCCAATGACATGGGGAAGAAGAAAGAGAAAAGTGGATGCGTACACTGAACCTCAGAAACAGGAGTCTGCTTTGTGCATGGAATGCACTCTTGGTCCCGGAGGCCTCCAATGCGTGTCTTTTGATAGAACCTGTGGTCAAGAAAGAAACAAAACAAAACAAAGCAAGCAATACACTTATGTCAGTCCTTTCTTGCATCATAGGGGGTTTCTAAGAGTCTTTTCCTCATGGATAACAGTGCCTAACCCTCATAAGCCCTCTGCTCCTTTGCCGATTCAGGGGTATTCTACTTTTGTCTTCATTCACCACATCCTATAGCCAAAAGAGAACCTAAATCCATGAAAACGGAAAATACCTCTTTGATAACAATCCCTTCACAATTTCTTTGTAATCTACAGTGACATGTATTTTAAATCCTGGGAGAAGAATGTCAACATGATGAAAAAGCTTTTTTTGAAAAAAATGATTTTATTTTCATTTTATTCAGAAAATAAATTCTGCTTATTTGAATGTCTACATCTATAGAATTATATTTTATTGAATCTTTAGTTCTTGTGAAAATTTTTTGAAATTTTTAAGTTATTTTTTTTTTAGTTTTACAAGTATGTAGAGTACTCATCCCTACTTCCCTCCATTTCTCCTTCTACCCATTCTCCTTCCCTATCTTCTTCAAGCCATTCTACTCCCTCCCACCCTCCAGCCATTTACCTTTATGGACCCCAGGACTCCCTCTGGCCTGTCTACTCAGAAAAAAATTTTATGTGTTCAGTTGTGGTTGATAGTGTGATGGATATTTTTATAAATAGACCAAAGGAAGTGTTTCTCATTTCAAGGAGCTTAAACAGAGTATGATGGGAATATTTATTACACTTTGATAAGGTTTAGAAAGGTAAGAATGATAGAGGACTTTAAAGAGCTTATTATAATGGTTTGTAAAGACTTGGTCCCATTTAATGAACTCACATGGGTAAACAGTCTCCGCAGATAGCATTAGAAGTAGCTGTGCAGTTGGCTTTCTGGACCCGATTGATGACAGCACATGTAATGCAAGTCTGACATCTGTGATGGCCCCAGCTACTCTTATACCTTCGGGGTGGGCAAGCTGTACAGTATGCATCTCCACCTTCTCCATAACCGCAATCCTGTAGAAAGAAGAGAGTCATAGGAACAGAGAGAAAAGATCAGCTATGGGAACAAGCAAATATGGTATAAGGGAATATGTTTTAAGCTTTATGTTTGAACCCTGTTTTTAAGTCATAAAATCAAGGAAAGTTGCATCCAACATTGAAAAACTAAATGGAAGAAATTAATAGAAATATACTATTGAATGAAGTTAAAGCTAAGCATATCATTTGGAATAAACTGGAGTATACTGTGGCAAGAAACACGCACCAAATTTCAGTGATTTAAAAAGAAAAGACTTCATCTTTCACACTGAGGATAGTGTTACACATTAGCTTCAATGAGATATCCCAGGTAAGAAAGGATACATTTTTGTTCTGCTATGATTGAACTATCCACCATGAATAAGGGAACATTTTGAATTTTCCAGTGGCCTTTAATTTTTTTATCAAGAAATAAGCCATTACACAGTGCTTTATATGTAACAGGTCACAAATATTGTCTGCCCATTAGTAACTAAACAGTATATACACAGTTCAACAGTGTATCAGAATGTGGAGACTAGTAAATATTTTTCATGAAGGTCTAGTTAATCAGTATTGTTTAAACTAAAATATGTAAATATATGGTGAGCTGTCATGCAAAGATATTAATGTAAGATATAATGAAAATTGATGAATACGAGTGGGATAAAGGAGAGAAAAGATCTAGTTGGCTTTTGCTTTAGGTCTTGTATAAACATGATTACCACCCTCCCCTACTTGTCCCATCCTTTCTTGGCATAAGGAAACTGACACAAAAGGGAACCTAAAGAAAAACTCTAAAGGAGCTCATAACTCTGACAGTCTAACATAAAGTTCTTTCTTAAATACCAGTCAATGCATAATATTGAAGAGTTTGTATTTGGGAAGATGAAAAATGTAGAAGTAGTACAAATAGTCATATGATACTGTATATGTAAGCACTAAAGTCTATACTTAAAATGGTTAAATATTTCAATTCATATATTGATGACAATAAAATAATACATTATACCAAATATGCTTTAGTTTTAGATATGGTCTAGCTATTTAGCCCAGGTTGATATGGAGTACACAATGTAGGTCAAGGCTCAAAGTCATGATCCTTCTTCTTCAGCTTGAGTTATGTATTATAGTCATGCTACATACTCAAATTAATCACCTTAATCTTTTATCATTTTTTTCTCAGCAGGGTATCATTCTGTAACCCAAACTGACCTTGAACACTGAGCTTTCTACATTTACATCTTACCTCCACAGTACGGAGATTACAGTTGTGTGCCATCATATCCAGTCTCAATTTTATGTTAAGAGTGTGACGTATACAGCATGTAAGCAATATTTCAATAAACCTGATAGAAAAATGTCAAAGTCTACATAAACCTAGATAACAGAATGAAAAGAATCCTCCCACTCCCCAATGCTCAGTGATACCAGGATCAGAAATAATCTCATAATGTAAGATGCTATTGAATTTTAACATATATTTATTAAAGTTGCCAGCATTACCTGAACATGCCATATAATTATATTACCCAAGGGTCTGGAAAAAAAGAAAATCAGATATTCCCCCCAAACTCCTGCCACTCAATGCATTGATTTGCTTACATTGCCCTTACATAATGCCTCATAGTCACATTCAAAAGGAAAACATCCACGAGAACCCGACTCTATTCTATACCAAAGACCTGACATGGGTTATAGTCATTGTCCTCATAATCAATAATTCAAAAGGAGGCAAAGTGCTTCTCTAAGCTCTGCTACCCTATGTGTAATATTAGAATGATGAAGGCTGTCATGTCTGTGTCACAAGGTAAAGTGAGAATTGAATTGACAGAAAACATAGTGTGATGAAAATCCCTGTCTATGGGCAGGGAGACCTAGCTTTTATTTTCATCAATTCCATTGTTGAGTCATTTGATTTCAGAAAAACACACAACCATAATTTTCTTGCCTTTCAAGTAGTACGAGAATGTTTTTTAACAAACAAATTTGTGAAGATTTCATGAGGTGACCAAATAAAGACATTTCCCCAAAGATAAAACTGTCCTTTAAGATATTTTATTAAATTATTGGACAGTTACATGAAATTAATAAAATACAATAAAATTCTCATATTAGAAGAAAGAACAAATTTTAAATGGACCAGATATTTAAGAATTACAAGTAAGAATCCACAAGAACCTGGGAAATATATATTAATTGTAATTCAAAAGTCGAGAATCTGTAAGACAGGTAAAAATACAATCACATGCAAATCCAAAGAAATTTAGGGCCCAAGACTTATAAACAAATTTATCGAATAAATGAACTAAAAATTAACATACATTATATCCAGATTAATTTTTATATTCCTAATGTGTAGAACTGGTAAAAATTTAGAATGAATAACACTAAAGAGGCTAAAAACATACTTTTCGGAAAAAGAAACACAATGGTTAAGTTGAAGATCTTTCATTCATCACAAGTAAAATGAACTAAATAACTACCCTAAAGAATGATTTTTCACCTGCTAGACTGAATAAATTTTCAAAATTTTATGTTGATGAATTTGGAGGGAACAAGTATATTCATGTACTACTAGCAATCCAAAATGTCTTAATTCCTGTGGGACAGAACATGGTAATATCAAATCAAAATTACACAGGCATTTGAGAGACTATCCCACAAGAGGTGTGAGCATGAGTGTGAATATGCAAACATTTTCACTTATGTATTATGTTTATCTAGCACATTGTAAATTTTTAGCAAAGAATTTTTAAAATAATACATAGAGCATAGGAATAAGATAAACTGAGTGTGAATCCTCATTAATTTGCTCCCTAAATAAGAAAATGATGGAAGCTTGAATGGCTTTTATTGATAATTAAATGATAAATTTAATGATCAGTGTTATTGACTTTACTGATTTACATAATTTCATAGAATGCTTGTAAGCAAGTATTACATATAATGCTTTCCTGGATATCATGCTTAAATGGATTATATCTCCTCATGGAGATACTATGACTATTAACTTCATAATGTCCTAAGATTTCATCATCACCCGTATTTCAGAACTGAATAATCTTAAGGCAAAACAGTTGTGTGACAATAATTGGCTAGTTTAGAAAACTCCTTCTGCATGATCCTGGAACTCCATGTACATAATCTAGATACTGTACCTAATGATACATCAGCAAAAGGATCTTACCACAAGTACTCAGGCCAAGAAGCCGCTTTACCTTGTGTGGTAGAAATTATCACATAGAGATGACCTGTTAGGATAGAGTAGCATGTAATATCTTTGTGAAATAGGATCTCCCTTCGTACCCTAAGTTGACCTATAACTCATTATATAGCCCATACTAACTTCTAAGTTGCAATGTCCCTGCCTCTACCTTCAGAGTAATGGCATTACCATTTAAGTTAGCACATCCAGCTAATGGAATTTATAAAAATAAAAAAAAAACTATCATAAGGTTCCTAGAGGTAATGAACTTGAGGGTAGAAAAGCAAAATACATGCAATTTAAACAGCATTGGAAAATAAAATAAACAAAATCTTAAAGAACTGTGAGGAATAAAATTTTTAAAAAATAATCAAATAGATCAACAGGTCAAAACCTTAACAGAGACACTTTGGAACTTAATCAAACCCTGAAAGAAATGGACCTCACAGATCTCTATCGAACTTTTCACCCACGCACCAAAGAATACACATTTTTCTCAGCAGCACACGGAACTTTCTCCAAAATAGATCACATACTGGGCCACAAAATGAATCTACACATATACAAGAAAGTTGAAATTCTAACCTGTGCCCTATCAGACCACCACGGCCTAAAGCTGGACATCCACAACACATCAAACAAGAGAAAATACACTAACTCCTGGAAACTTAACACTATGATGCTGAATGAGAACTGGATTCAGGAAGAAATTAAAAAGGAAATTCAAGATTTCCTGAAAGTGAATGATAACGAAAATACAACTTACCAAAATCTCTGGGACACAATGAAAGCTGTTCTAAGAGGTAAGTTCATAGCTCTTAATGCCCACGTCAAAAAAATGGAAACATCAGAAATAAACAACTTAACAATGCAGCTTAAAGCTTTAGAGAAACTAGAGCAATCTGATCCCAAAAGCAGTAGAAGAGAAGAGATTAGCAAAATAAGGGGAGAAATATCTGAAATCGAGACTAAGAAAACGATAGAAAAAATCAACCAATCAAAAAGCTGGTTCTTTGAAAAAATCAACAAGATTTATACACCCCTAGCTAAACTAACCAAAAGCGAGAGAGAGAAAACCCAAATTAACAAAATTAGAAATGAACATGGAGTTATCACTACTGATACCCAAGGAATCCAGAGAATTATAACATCATATTTCAAAAACTTATACTCTGTGAAGTTTGACAACACAAAAGAGATGGATGAATTTCTAAGTAAACACAACTTACCTAAATCGAATCAGGAAGTTGTGAATTATTAAATAGTCCTATAACATATAAGGAAATTGAGGAAGTAATCTCGAATCTTCCCACCAAAAAATGTCCTGGACCAGATGGATTCAGCACAGAGTTCTACCAGACATTTAAGGAGTTAATAACACCAATACTCCTTAAACTGTTCCATCAAATAGCAAAGGAAGGAACACGACCAAATTCCTTCTATGAAGCTAATATCGTTTTAATCCCAAAACCTAATAAAGATTCACTTAAAAAAGAAAACTATAGGCCGATCTCCCTGATGAACACAGACGCAAATATTCTCAACAAAGTCTTAGCAAATCGGATTCAAAAACATATTAAAAAGATCATTCATGGGGACCAAGTAGGCTTCATCCCCGGCACACAAGGTTGGTTCAACATACGCAAATCAATAAATGTAATTCATCATGTAAACCAGTCCAAAGTCCAAGACCACATGATACTCTCGATAGATGCAGAAAAAGCTTTTGACAAGATCCAACAGCCTTTTATGATCAAAACGCTAGAGACAGTAGGAATGGAAGGAACCTTTATCAATATAATAAAAGCTGTATACAACAAGCACACAGCAAGGATTATGCTCAATGGGGAACAACTGGAAGCATTCCCACTTCGATCAGCAACTAGACAAGGCTGTCCACTCTCACCACTTCTATTCAATATTGTACTTGAAGTCTTAGCTGAAGCCATAAGACAAGAAAGGGACATAAGAGGGATTCAAATCGGCAAGGAAGAAGTCAAGCTATCCCTATTTGCAGATGACATGATCTTATACCTGAGTGATCCCAAAAACTCCACCAGGAAGCTCCTGGAACTAATTGAGAAGTTCAGCAGGGTGGCAGGATACAAAATAAATGTGCAAAAATCAGAGGCCTTCCTATATGCCCAGAATGAAAGAAGTGAAAAAGCCTTGAGAGAAACAATCGCATTTACTATAGCCCCTAAAAAAATGAAATACCTTGGTATAAACCTAACTAAGGAGGTAAAAGACCTTTACAATGAAAACTTTAAAACCCTAAAGAAAGAAAGTGCAGAAGACACCAGAAGGTGGAAAGACCTCCCTTGTTCCTGGATTGGCAGAATCAACATTGTAAAAATGACCATCCTACCAAAGGCAATATACAGATTCAATGCTATACCAATCAAAATCCCAAAGCAATTCTTCAAAGAAGTTGACCAAATAATCTCAAAGTTCATATGGAGACACAAAAGACCCAGGATAGCAAAAACAATCCTGAGTAACAAAAACACAGCTGGAGGTATTACCATACCAAACCTAAGTCTATACTACAAATCCATAGTTATAAAGACAGCCTGGTACTGGCTCCAAAATAGACACACAGATCAATGGATAAGGATTGAAGACCCAGATATAAGCCCACAAAGTTACAGCCATTTGGTCTTTGACAAAGGGGCCCAAAGAATCCAATGGAAAAAGAACAGTATCGTCAACAAATGGTGCTGGCAAAACTGGATCTCCACATGCAGAAGATTAAAGCTGGACCCGTACTTGTCACCATGTACAAGACTTAATTCCAAATGGATCAAGGACCTTGATATCAGGCCAGAGACTTTAAAAACCATAGTTGAAAGGATAGGGAACTCCCTCGAGCTGATTGGGCTAGGCCAACACTTCCTAAACAGACATCCAATGGCACAATCAATGCTACCAACTCTCAACAGTTGGGATCTTGTGAAATTAAAGAGCTTCTGTTCAGATAAAGAGATTGTAACACGAGCTCAAAGGCAACCCACAGAATGGGAGAAAATCTTCACTAACCACATATCTGACAGAGCTCTACTGTCCAGAGTGCATAAAGAACTTAGAAAATTAAACTCCAAGGAAAACACTGGCCCAATTAAAAAATGGGCCCTGGAACTTCAAAGAAACTTTACCAGGGATGAAATTAAAATGTCTAACAATTATCTTAAAAAATGCTCCACTTCCTTCGCCATCAGGGAAATGCAAATCAAAACTTCCCTGAGATATCATCTCACCCCAGTCAGGATGGCAAAAATCCACAATACAAACAACGACAAATGCTGGAGAGGATGTGGAGAGAGGGGAACTCTCCTACATTGTTGGTGGGAATGCAGGCTCATACAGCCACTCTGGCGAGCCGTCTGGAGATTCTTAAAGAAATTAAAGATTGAAATGCCATATGACCCTGCTATCCCACTTTTGGGAATAACCCCCCATGCAGCAGAGGTTCGCCTCGATAGCACAAGCTCGACCATGTTCATAGCAGCACTGTTTACAATAGCAAAGTCATGGAATCAACCTAAATGTCCAACAGTTGACGAGTGGATAAGGAAACTGTGGTACATCTATACAATGGAGTACTACTCAACCATCAAAAATGATGAATTACTGGAATTTGCTGGGAAATGGATGTCATTAGAAAGAATTATATTAAGTGAAGTATCCCAAACCCAGAAAATTAAGCGCCGTATGTACTCCCTAATAGGTGGCTCCTAGTACCAAACTCACCCAGCCCACATTGAGACACTCAAAAGTAAACCTATGAAACACAGTAATTGCAAGGATTATGAACAAGAGAGATGGGTTAGGAGGGCCACACCAGAAACAAGGAGAGAGGAGACCATGTTACAGGAGAGAAAATAGGCCTCCATCAAGGTCTGCAAGTAAGTAATGAGAAACCTGGTTAACTTCACAGACGTTCTTTCCTGATCTCACCAGAAGGGGAGGGCATATAGTCTAGCAGATAAAAAGTAATCATTTTGCAAATGGGTGATGGACCCCTCCCTCAGGGAGGTTTCCTACTCTTATTACATCTACCCTTGAATGTGCTATTACAACAAGACTCCAGTTTAACAGCTTTTTGTCTCTGGCCAGGGGGTGACATACAGTGCCCAGCAGAATGGAGTGAAGGGAATTGCAGGAGCAGCAAAACTGCAAAAGAAAATCAACAAACCACAATCCAGAACTTCAGAGACTCTATATCAATCACATAGAACTAGGACAGCCTAATCTCTCCCCCTCCTGGAGCTCAGGGACATTTGCGGAAGAGGGGGTGGTAAGATTGTAAGAGCAAAAGGATGGGAGGAGCAACGATTTGCAAGATTCTCAACAATAGTTGGGGCCAAAGCAATCGTAATGGGACTTTGCATGCCCTGTGCAATGTCCAGCGCACTGTTGCCCTCATAAAGTCTAGCATCTGTTAAGGGCACCGAGACCCCTGGAGGCAAGGGATTGACAGCCATAGTAGTGATCTTATGCTTAAGGGGAACAAGAGAAAGGGCTTATGGAAATGCCACTGGGTCCTTATATGTCATCGGAGAGGAGGACCCAATGGAGAGTTAGGTGTACACAATAAAGGACTCTCTGGGAATTGGGGGGGGGGCACTGGGGGAAGGGGAGGGGGAGGAGGGGGGAGGGAGGGAACTGGTAAAAAATTTTAAAATGTATAATTAAATTTTTAATAAAAAAAAAAAGATGATCAGAAAAAAAAAATTTCAAAGTTGCGATGAAAGGCTGAAAACTTCACAAATGTAGAAAAAACAGAGCCTCTATATCAACCACCAGGAACTAAGGCAACCTAATCTCTCCCCATCCTGAAGCTCAGGGAAATTTGCGGAAGAGGGGGCGGTAAGATTGTAAGAGCACAAGGATGGGAGGAGTAATGATATGCAAGATACTCCACACAAGTTAGGGTCGAAGCAATCATACTAGGACTTTGTATGACCTGCGCTATGTCCAACACATTATTGACCCCACAAAGTCTAGCATGGACTAAAGGCACTAGGATCCTTGGAGGCTAGGGACTGACAGTCACAGTAGTGTTCCTAAGCTTAAGGGGAACACAGGAAAGGGTTCTGGGAAATGCTCCTGGGTTCTTACACCTCATCGGAGAGGAGGACCCAGGGGAGAGTTTGGCATGCACATTAAAGGATGCTCCGGGGATTTGGGGGGGGAGCCACTGGGGGGAGGCACTGGGAGATGGGGAGAGAGGAGGGAGGGGAGGGGGGAAGTGGAGGGAGGGGAAGGGGGAAGTGGAGGGAGGAAGGGAGGGGACGGATGTACCTGTTAAGTTTGTATGAGCGGAAGTAATAAAAAAAAGAAAGAAAGTTAAAAAAAATCTAGAAAAAAAATCTCTAGTCATTCAAATCACAAATAGAGTAAGTTCAAAGAACTTCTGAAATCAAAAGACAAAGAAAGAAAGTCTCTAAAACAGCCAGGAAGTAACAGCATCAACTATAAAGGAACAATAATTCAAATGACGGTTAATATTTTCTCTATACAGGTTGAAGTACAGACCACATTCTTTCAAGTGCTGAAGCAAAGACCTGTTAAGGGCAAATTCTATATCCACTGAAACCACCCTTTAGGAAAGAACAAAAAACAAAAAATTCTCCAGGCAATGGAAAATAGTGTATTGCTAGCAGATATACCCTGATAAAAGTAGTTCTTCAGACAGAAAGTAACCAAAGAAGGGATTTTGCAATACTTGGAAAGAAACAATACTTAAATCTCAAAAATATAGTTACATAAATTAACTTTCCCTTCATGAGTTTTATAAAGTCCACTTGATGATATTAACACATACAACAAATACATTATGTCTGTTACTCATGACAATGATAATTAAAAATTGGTAAAGGAACTTAAGTGAAAAGGATGTTTCAATACTCAAAATGGGAAAAAGTTAAAACCACCATGTCTGGAAAAATTTCATGTGTATATTTTAATATCCAGGACAGCTAAGAAAATAATACAAATACACTTAAAAATATCACAAATAAGTCAAGATGGAAACCTCAAGAGGGATGCTCATGTAACTCAAAAGAAGTTAAAGAAACATATAGGAGCAAGACATGGAGAAAATAAAACAATAATATGGAAGTTAAATTCTAAATTACCTAAACTATCTTAAATACATATTGTCTAAGCAATCCAAATAAAAGACATGAGCATAGCAGCTGAAATCAACAATTATCAAATTGCCCTCAATAATCATTTCTTTCAAAAGTGGAGGTTATTCCACAAATTGTGGGGGTCCTCAGGCCTAAAGCCTACTCTCTGGAGAATGACACATTAGCATCTGAAATGGACAGTTGTTAGGTGAATTTTGCCTCTTGTCTGCATAGACCATGGCAGGCAAATTCCTCCCTCAAAGAATTGTGTTTACCTCCCTTCTGTTCTTGGATCCTTTTGTTCTTCTCAGGCTGGCTGGGTTAATACCTCCCCCTACAGTTCCCTCCCTATGCTTTTGGGATATGTTAATGCATGGACCAGGTAACTGCTTTGAAGCATTCATTGAAGCATTCTCTTTTAACAACTAAGTGTCATGCCTGCTTTCAACTCTACCTGGAGACATCATGTCTAGTCCCACACAGCAGGTAGATGTTACTCTTGCTTTTTCTTTCTTAACTGGAATGTATACATTTTACATAATCCTGTAAAGAATTTGGCCCTACTCCTTGATTGTTTTCCTATAAATACTCATATATGCTACAATAAAGCTGGCTTAGATGATGGAGGACATCTTAGGCTCCCTCTGACCAGATGCCTGATCAATTCCTACCTCTCCCACTTCTGTTTCTTGCAATGTAAGTCTGAGTTTATGCTGGTTCGTGGGCCTGAACAACAAATAAAAAGCAATCATTATAAAAATCTTACAAAGAATCTTCTGACATTGTTAGGAGGCAGTGGGAGTTTTTATCAAATGATTCAATTTCCCAAACAGTTTTTCTCTTTCTCAGTTTTGCAATTGGAAAACACTGATGTTAACTTACTATGTTTGCACAATGCTGATACAAAAGTAGCATAAGAACAGTTTTGAATTTGAAGCATCAAAAGTAGTCAAAATTCCAGCACAAATGGGGAGATGCTCACCAACTCACACTCCTAACTGATAATTTGTTGGGGGCTCATGGATACTTTTCTTTCAGACACTGATTCATTGCCCATGGCCCAGTGGATGGTCCCACAACCATGGTTTCATCAACTTATGTTTATCAGTTTTTGAAAACACCATATTCTGCAATTTTCTATCTGCTCGGGAGCCTTATATGAATAGAGAATGAATAATAAATAATGAATATTTATAATGGTAAAATAAGCATTCAGAAAAATTTTACAAAATTGGAAATGCAAATGGACCCATAAACAGAAAAAAGGTTGGCATATTTCCCTCCCAAAAGTTTTAAAATTAAAAAAATTCACATGTTTCACAAATTGATATTTTGATATTGCAGAAGGCAGTGTAAATTAACAAACAATAGAAACATATATATTTTAGTTTAAACTTCTGAGATATGGGACTTCCATATATTATTTGTAATGCATGTAATTATATTGGAAATCAATAAAAAAACTTCAGAAGTGTTATCTGCTAAATAACTTTGAAGTATCTTATGAACTTGTATTTAGTTTAGCAATTATAATTCTAGAAAAATGTCCAAAGAAATACTGTTAATTATCTTCAGTGCTTTGTTTGCAGTGATATTTATAATTCATGAATAAAATGTAAAATTTAAAATTAAAAGTAACTAAAAAGAAAAGTAATCTCAAATACTCTTTGTTTTCCAATTATTACTGGTCTCCCTCAGTAACAGAAGGCTGTCATCATTCAAGGTAACAAGATGATCAGCCTCAAGAATGGATTCTTATTTATTTAGTCAATCATGGCAGTACCAATATTTTTCCCACATTTTATTTTTTTCCTAGTCATATAATCTTAATAGATATCTGTCCTCTTTTTCCTTCTTCCCCTCCACAGTTGTCCCTCCTTGAACTCTCCAACCTTCTCCTCTTCCTTTCACCCAACTCTCCCACTCCCCCTTTCCAGGTGTCTCCCCCTTCCTCCCTTCCATCCCTGGGAGCATCCTTATGTGTGAATGCCAAACCTCCCTAGTCATCTACCCTAGTGAGGGTTCAGGACTCAGTGGCATAGCCAGGAGCCTCTTCTTGGGCTCCCAGTTAGTATAGGAACTCTATTATGACTGCTAATCCCTTGCCTCAAGGGATCCTACTGCCTGGAGCCTTCTCCCCTGTGATCCATGCTAGACTTTGGGGGGTCATTGACATGTCAGCATGGCAGTACCATTCTTGCTTACCAGATAATTTTCCAGTTTCCTTTTCAAGTAGATGCATTTTACAATTTTGGACAGTAAGATAGAAAAGAAGCCTGCTAGGCAACTTCTTGGAAAATAGTTCACAGTCTCTGCTTCATGTTTAAGGAATGAAAATTTCGTGATCTGGATTGTGGCAAACCTGGATCTTCATGGTTACACAGCAGGCATTTTACCAACTTATTTTCCGTCACTATTTTTCATGTCGATTGCCTACTTGAATTTATCTTCTGAGAACTATACACTTATTTCTATAGTACATCTATTGATTAAATTGCTTAGCTTTATTTTATGTATTCTACATATTAATAATCTGCTACATAGATACTAGCAAAGATTTTCTTTCATTCTGTAGGTGGTATCTTCATATAGTTGTTTTCTTTGAAGTACAAAAGCATTTTAATTTAACAAATTTCCATTTCTCAATTTTTAGTACTACTCTGAACAAGTACAGGCCTACTTAGAGCATGATTATATTATTGATATCTTCAAGTATTTTTGTACCTTATCTTTCCTCTATCAGTTTTAGAGTTCTGGGTCATATATTTAAGTCATCTGGTCCATTGGGAGTTGACTTTTATACAGATTGTGAGGTGGAGATTTTGGTTAATCTGCAAGTGAATATCCAGTTCTCCAAGTACCATTTGTAAAGAAGGTTATCTTTTCTCCAATGTAATTTTTTGGCACCTTTGTCAAAAATCAGATGACTTGTTCCTTTGTACGTGTATATATGGGTCTTTTTAAATTCCATTGATCTGCAGGATTTTTTTGCCAGTACCATACAGTATAACTTAAAATGAGTTGTGTTCATATAGCTGGCATTGTTCCTTTTGCTGATGATTGCTTTAGCTATATAAGGTGTTTGTGCGGCTATACATATTTCAAGATTATTTTTAAGATTATCATTCCTGAGAAGAATGGAATTGGACTTTTGATGGAGATTTTATTGAATCTATAGATTACTTTTGGCAGTATATCGATTTCACACTAATTCTAATACAAGGATATGATATGTATACTAAGACTTCTTCCTTTTCTGTTTATTTTTTTCTCTTCTTGTCTTATTTATTTATGGTAAGACTTTCACAATTTTATTAAATAAGTGGGAAGAAAGTGGAACCCATGTCTTGGTCCTAATTTCAGTATAAATGCTTTCAGTTTTTCCCTATTTAGTTTGATGTTGGCCATAGGTTTAATATATATGTCCTTTATTAAGTTGAGATATGTTCTTTCTATTCTTACTTTCACCAGAACTTTTGACATAAAGAGGTGTTGAAGTTTTGTCATTGGCCTTTTCTGCCTCTATCAAGATGATCATATGGTTTCTGTCCTTGAGCTCATAAACACAATGCAGAGTAATTGTTGATTTACGTGTTGAAACATTCCTGCATCTCTAAAATGAAGCAGACTTGATCATGATATTTTCTTCTCATGGACTACTGAAAAAAGATGTGTATTCTGCAGTCGTTGGATGGAAAGTTCTGTAGATGTCTGTTAGATCCTTTCATCTTACATAATTTAACTCAAATGTCTGCTTGCTTGTTTTGAGGGAAGACCCACATTTGGTGATAATGAGGCATTAAAGTGACCCATTGCTATTTTATTGCCATCTAGCAGTATTTGTTTTATTCGACAACTTGGTGCACCAAAGTTCAACATATACATTTGATACTGTAGTGTCACTGGATGGATTTTTAAATAGATCAGTACAAAGTGACCTTCTGTATCCCTTCTGATGAATTTTAGTTTTCATTCTATTTTGTGACATAGTAAAAGAGTAGCATCTACCTGTGTTTTGGGGGAATTTCCTCACCTATCCTTTCACACTGTGGTTTCATTTGTCTTTAATTTAAAGGTATATTTCTTAGAAGAAACAAATGATCTAACCTGTAAGTCTATGCACTGTGATTCAGGAAATTAGTTAATTAACAGTCAAAGTTATTATTTTTTAATTTTTTTATTTATTCATTTTGCGTGCGTGTGTGCGTGTGTATGTATGTGTGTGTGTGTGTGTGTGTGTGTGTGTGTGTGTGTGTGTGTGTGTGTGTGTAGAACCACAGGCGAATTCGGGAACCACCATGGAACACCTCCACTTCCTCCTTGTTTACTCTGCCCTGGGATTCACAGGCTCCGCCCTACCAGGACCGGAAATGCAGGCTGCCCCCCCCTCCCCTGCTTCTGCCTGGCGTCTATACGTGGGGTCTGTAGGATCCAAACTCAGGACCTTCGGCCTGCAAGGCAGAGGCTTAACCCTGGAGCCACATTTCCAGCCCCAGTCAAAGTTATTATTGAATGACATATTTATTCCTATAATTTTGTTCATTATGCAGTATTTGATGTCTTCCTATTCTTATTTCTTAAGTACTGCTCTAAACATTTTTTCTGTAACTTCATAGATGTATTTTTCACAAATGAATCAAATCAGTATAAATAATTCCTTTAATGTCTTATCGAATAATGGTTTAATGTCTATGAATGACTTCAGTTTATTTTTATAATGACAAATATTTGTTCATTCATTTGTGACAGATTAATTTACTGATAATAGTAATTTGGATTGGTGATTATTGTCATTCAGTGCTTGGAGTATATCACTTTAAGCACTCCAGCCTTTTAGGGTTTCAATTGAAAGATCTGTTATTATTCTGATGGGTTTGAATGTGATTTGGCATAGTTTCTTTCTTTCCTGAAAATTTCAAAATACTTTTTCTTCATTGTCAACGATTAATGATGTAAACCATAAGATGATATAAAAGTACTTTTTAAAAGGTGTCCATTTGTGATTCATGTGTCCCCCTTGAACCTGGATGGTCATCTTCTTTTTTAAATTTCAGAAAGTTTTGTTATGATTTTATTGATCATTTACGAATCCAACAAGAAGGTCTCCCTTTGGGGCTGGAGAGGTAGATCAGCGGTTAAGCCTCTGCCCTGCAGGCGGAAGGTCCTGAGTTCGGATCCTAGACCCCACGTATAGAAGCCAGGCAGAAGCGTGGGGGGGGTGGCCTACGTTTCTGGTCCTGGTAGGGTGGAGTAGTTCCCAAATTCGTCCATGGTTCTACACACACACATACATACACACACATGCATATGCACAATTGAATAAATAATAAAAAAATTTAAAAAAATTTAAAAAAAGAAGGTCTCCCTTTAATATCCTTATGATTTAAAAACTGTATCTTTAGTGGTGTTCCATATAACTCATATGCTCTATGCATACCTTCTTCTTACTTATTTTGTTAAAATCTTCAATGTTCTATTTTATAACCTGTATTGGATTTCTCATTTCATTCAGGAATTTATCCTTATTCTCTTGAATTTATTTAAGAGTTTATTTGTATCTTCTTTCAATTCATTAAGCATTCTTAAAGTAATTCTTTGAAATTATTTATTTCTAATTCACTCCATTGGGGACCATTAGTACAAAATTGTTTTCTCTCAATATGGAGTCATACTTCTTAATTTTTGATATTTCATTCATTGTTGCATGAAAACATATATACCTGTGTTATTAGATGTTTTATCAAGAGAATATCTGCAGTTGAATTATCTGCAATATCTAAATGGGGTTACTTTATGGTAGAGTTGAAATAGCAGAAGGTAATCCTTCAGTCACGTTTTCAGGAAACCTGGTATGACTCTTCTGTAATTCTCATAGTTCCATATTAACTTAAGAAGCCACTTAAACTGAGAAATATGTCCACTATGTAAATTTTCTTCTACCTAATTGAAAACAGTGGTCCCTCCCATTTCAGTAACTGGAAATAAATAAGAAAGAGTATGATAATATATGGTTACTAAGATTAGAAGTGTGAGAAATATAGACTGTGTAATGGAGATTACATAAATTGAGAAATAAGCAAAAGTGAGGAAAACATTTGGGAGGGGAGATTTGGACTACTGTTAAATTTCAGTCATTTTAATGTTATTAAAATTTTGGAAGCTTATACTTCCAAACAAATAAAAAGAAGAAGTTGGAAAGAGAGAAAGAGGGAAAATGGATAGGAATGAGCAGTAAAATACATAGGTTATGTGTAGGAAAAAATGATAGCACGCATTAGTACAACAGATGCCAAAGCATAGAAATAAAAACAATCTGACCTTCCCAGAAAATAGCATCTTAAAGAAGCGAGCATTCCCTTGCTTCCTTTAGTAGACTTCCACTCTGTATGACATTATCCCAATTATCTTTTTGTTATGAAATTCAGATATAGTCCCTGGGATGTCTAAATGTATATCTTGTTTTTATCTGTTTCACTAACTAGAAGATAAGGTTTATGAGGAGAAAACTTTTTGTGCCGGTTTTACCATATCCCATGGTGCCTACAACCATGATGGCCACTTTGTAGATATTCTATATGTAACCAGTAAATGAATGAATGAATGCATAACATCTAGTGTAAGCATGTCGAAACTCTTTATAGCCTTGATAGCAAAATTTAATAAAACCTAGAGTTGAAGGAACAAGGGTATGAGGCAAGAAAAAAATAATAAACACCAGCTTTGCTTCACCTTTGTATTGTTGGTAACTTTGTTATGACCTTTACCGAAGGTGGAATTTCAGAATGTGTCTGCTTCCCCATCCCTGAATCTTTTCTCAGTAGTGGAGACTCTTTAGGATGGAGGCTGCTTTAACTTTGTCAGTTTTTTTTCTTTTCCATTTCTAAGACTTAACATTTGATTCCAGAAACCAAAGTGAGTGTGCTTTCTTTTTGTTGACAGATTTCTTTGATATTAGACAGTCCTCGAGGACCTCTGCATTCCTTATCTTGTCCTGAAATAACTCATTACTTCATGAAACCATTCTCTATCTCTGATCCTATGAGGCTCACTTCTTTTTTGAGTAGTGACTATTATTTTACACTATCTGGATCTCATTTTACCTGCCAAATTGAAGTAGTCATAGCTTAAGCAGACTCTCCTACTTACACCTGCCACCATCAGTCTTCAGACTGGTGTTTCTGAAACATGAATGAGTAAATGTACTGGTTAAGAAGACTTACCTTGGAGAGCTCCTGTCCAGGACCACACTGTTGGCAAGTGACACAGCGCCCCCACTGATTCCAGTATTCATTTTCTTTACAATCCATGATGAAAGACTATTGGTACAAAACACAATAATACGTACATTAAGAAGAAAGACAGATAATACAGAGTAGTAGTTCTAAAATATTTGGCTCTGGTTCCTCTTCATTAATTTGTGACTTTTGGTGAGAAAATACAAGGAAGTCAAGCCAAAATAGCTAAAACTTTTAAAGTCCAGACAATAAGTTAAAAACTCTTATAAATACCTCCTCTGTAAATATATGTTCAATTCTCAATAAAGAAATAGCAGAATATTTATTGTAGTATTACTATAACTAATTCAAAGGCGGGACAGGGACAAACTAATTTTCAGTTAGTGTTTATACCAGGATTATCACTGGTAATGAAAAAATATATAACACAGATTATTTCTAGGAGGTGCATAAAAGTCACAATCCCTGATATATGATCTGCTCTGAAGAGGATAGAAATCATGGGGTCTGATTAGGTGGCTCAGTGGATAAGGGACTTTCTGTACAAGCAAAAGACCAAAATTTGCATCCCAAGGTCCTACATAAAAGCTAAGCAGACCTTGTAGTCTGTTGCAATACCAGTACTCAGGAGGCAGAGAGTGGAGAAAACTGCCTAGCCAAAGTACCTCATTGGTGAACTCTGGGTTCAATTGAAGGACCCTGATTCAATAAATATAGTGGAGACAAATTGAGGATAGCACCGTTTATCAATTTCAGGCCTTCACCTACCTGAACACATATGTGCACACATACATTTATAAACATGCACCAAAACATATACCACCCTACACAATCATATATGCCAAAAAAAAGGAGTTTAGAAAAGTCACTTTTACATTTATAGTTTAGTTTGTATAATGATAATGTTTCTGTGTTCAGTGATCTAGAATTATCTTTATGTTGTGGATAAAAAAATCGAAGCATGGTTCTCCTTTGCCAAGTATCTTACCACTCTGCCTGGCCCATTCCCTTTCATTATATAATCTTGGATGAAACTTTAATGGCCTCAGATACTTAATGTGAGAGAAATAGACAACGCATTCCTCTTCTACATAAGATAGGTGTCAAGAGGAATTAAGGAGGAAAAATCTATTGTACCATCCTAAAGGCTTTGAAGAGCTATACAAATAAAAAAATAAAGTACGAAGATAGTCAGTAGATGTTGAGTTAAACAACCTGCCTTGTGTTATTGCTTAATTGCAATTTTTCTCATAATTAATTGTGACAATGACTCCTTCATTTCCTAGTCCTTTATATGGACTTCCTTGAAGTCCATTTTAGCAAGACACATGTAATTTCTCTCCTGTATTTCTGAGTACTGCCTTATAGTGTCACCTTTCTTCGTGATATCTACCCTTCACATTGAGGACAAGCAGCATTAGTGTCTCAAAGTCTCATCATAAGGAAATTCAGCACCATGATAACAAAGCTAGCACAAATGTTCTAAAAGCCTCTTCTGTATCCATTTTTGCCCAGAAAGTAGAAAAACATTGCAGAAGACAAGAAACTTCCTTTTCATACAAGCTTTCAACAAAGGCATCTGGAATTTTCATGGCAGCTGATGGCCTTTGAGTGTATAAGAACTATTTTTGCTTCAGTTTCTAGAACCTCATCAATACAATAAACATCATATTTCATGTAGGTTAATATATTCCTTCTAAGTAGTCTTACTGTCAAATCCCCATATCAGGACATAAGGAAAAAACACAAGGCCTCTTTGTCCTTCTTTTCTCTCAAACCGTTTATCTGAATCATGTAATTTAGTCTTTCAATAGAAACCTAATGTAACTTCTTTCATTTATTTCTGAGTACTACCTCATAGTGTCACTGTCTCAAGTAGACATGTGCCCTTCTCCTTGTTATCTACCCTTTACATTAAGGACAATCAGCATTAGTGTCTCAAAACTTCATCACCTAAATGGCTTGGATTAAAAAGAATTGTGTTGATTCTAGACTATTCTGAAAAATACTGGCAGGTGAGTAAAACCGCCTAGTAAGTATTAAATGTTATTATCCATGAAAGACGTGAGGCATTATATGAAGTTATTTCCTGTGTGAAGATCATATACATTCATTTTCATTGAGAGAACAGGGAATAATAGGGCTTTGAGAAGATTAGCTACTCTGAAATATCCTATGGCTGCAGCTAAACTCTCTTCTGAAGTGTCACAGAGGATGTACTTGAACGCTCAAATGATTGGGTAAATCACCAATACACCAAACTAAACTAAACTAAACTAAATTTCCAAGATTAAGACTGGAGAGATGGCTCAGGAGTTAAGACCCTAACTCCCAAGCAGAAGGTCCTGAGTTTAGATCCCAAGTGGCCTGTACTTCTGGCCCTGATGGACAGAGCCTGGGAAATCCCAAAAGGGAATAAAAAGAAGATAGAAGCAATTCAGGATGATTCCTGAAATCACCTTAAGTCCTGCACAGGGACACACAGTGCCTTCTGATACACACACATACATACACATAAATAAATAATAAAATTCTAAGAATAAAAACTTCTTAATGCCTGAAGTTAGTCGCATACCTAAAAAAGAACAGGCAGCCAACACTGTTTGCTTTTGTTAGCTTGCTAACATGTTTTCTTTCCTGAATTATGTTTAACTATACATGTGTCTAGCAACGTAAGTTATGTCTCTTTCCAGTATTGGCTTCCCAAGCTATGTATTGTAACCACATGTCAAAGAGCCTTGAGTATGAATGCATTCTCTGAGATTTACTTGTCTTAAAATTTTTAATCTTTCATATCACCAGTTATTTCACCATCAAATGTCTACTTTCCACAATAGTTCTGAAAATTATGTGCAAGAGTACATATTAAAGAACCTACTATAATGCTTGGTATATATACCACACTCGGTGATTAGCATATTCACTTCTCATTCTTCTCTAGTTTATTACAGCCTTTTCAGAAGACTGGAAATTAGATTTAGAAATATTCACATCTGCCACTTTTGAGATTTTTAGGTATGGTCCCTAAGATTTTTTGCTGACCCTCCCCATATGGGACATGTGAGCCATGCACAAAATTTGGGTGTCACCAGATCACTTCCTTCCTTACCAACTGGTGCAACAAACAACTTCAGGTGTAAGGACTGGTTAAAATTTTAAAAGCTGTGGTGCCTATAGCACCTTGTCTAAAAATGGACATTGCTCTGTTTACTGAATATTTTTCATCCTATTTATACATAGAATGAATTCAGTAGGAAAGCATTGGAAACCATTTTGATACACTTATGTGTGAAATGGAAGCACACAGGAAAACTCAAATGTATAAATTAAGTGGTCATGCTAAAAAGGACTTCATTAAGTGGTAAATTGTTTTTCATTCTATCAATGACAAGTGGACGAACAACATTATATCTGTCTTGGGCCAAAGATATGGCTCAAGGGCTCCATGAACTGATGGTCTGAGTTCAATACCTTTCTCCCATATAAAAAAAAAATCTAAACTAAACTACACAAAAGCAGAATGTCGTGACAGTTACACATGTCTATTTCCAGTTATCCTACAATGATTGGAATTAAAGTAAAGAATTGGCAACAGGAGACCAGAAGTTTACCAGTAAGCTATCTTGGAATTGGGAAAACCATACAGACGCTGCCTCAACAAGGTGGAAAGTAAGAACTGACTCCTAAATTTGTTCTCTGACCTCTACACATGTGCTTTGGCCTGCTTATCCTTCCCACACCTACACCAAACACACAAGCAACAAAAAAAGATGTGACCTGTCTTTACAACAAAATATTATTAATCCAGAAAAAGTAATTTATGAAATACATACTATAATATAGTTCAATCTTGAAAACAATATGCTACATGAAGGAAGCTAAACATAAAAGGGCAATAATGTGATTTCATTTGCATAAATTGTTCAGCACAGGCAATCCACAGAATGGAAAAGTAGATTTAGTATTTTACAAGGGTTAGAAAGAGAAGAGATTGACTGTTCATTCATTGTCAAATAAAAAGGTATGGAATTAGATAGTATGTTTTAGATCTCTGTGAATATGTGTAAAATGATTAAGTTTTATAGTATGTAAAGTAGACCTTAATTTTTTTTGAAAAAGATGGTTACTCATCTTTTAATACTATGAAATGGTGTATATTGTTCTAGTAGTTATTTCCTAAATTAACTCCAAAATTAAAATAAAAATCTAATTTCCATAAATATTCTTATTTCATTTCTGATTAGTTTCACCCAAATTTACTTGGTAACTGATACAAGCATATACGTAAACATGTATGATTAATATAATAGTAATGTCAATGTCGCTTTAACAATTTTATGAAGCATGTGTACATGTATACATTTAATAATAAATAATAAAAAAGTTGGTCTGTCTTTACAACAAAATATTATTAATCCAGAAAAAATAATTTATGAAATACATACATACTAATAATGTAGATCAATCTTGAAAACAATTTTTTATATGAAGGAAGGTAGACATAAAAGGGTAATAATGTGATTTCATTCACATACAATGTTCAGCATGGGCAAGCCACAGAGTAAAAAAGTCGATTTAGTATTTTACAAGGGTTAGAAAGAGGAAAAATAGAACTGAAGACTGCTACAGTTATTAGGGCTTCTTTATTTGGTGTGTCTTTGTCATATGGATATCCTCTGAGCTCATTCCTCTGGTCCTGATTCCTAAGAAATTAGCTTAGAAGAATATGAATGTGGTCAGACTGGCAAAAGAAGAGGCAATGACGTTGACATTAATAATCTCCACATTAGCTCATTGTGCCCTAAATAACTGAGGTTGGCCAAGTTTCTATTGGATGTAAGGTACCCAGGCTGCTGGGCATGCAGCTGCCTCTGGCTACAGCTTGTGACTTCTGCTCTTCTCAACTTGCACACATGCCTATGGCATGAAACATGTTTCCTCTATCTAGGATGGGTAGGGAGGACAGGATAAAAATTCTAAAATAGAACTCTGGATTTTAGGATATTTGCTTTGCCTGGACAGTTCAGGAGGCCTGAGATTAAAAACAGTGATAATAAAGACAGCAGCTGGTCCGTGTCCTGCCCATTCCTCTTCTGTGATCCCACTCACTGACCCATGTGCACATGATTGGCAAAAGTTCAAAGCACCTGCTTAAGATGGCTTAAGAATAATTATTTCCTTGAAAATTAAGCTTCTAATCTATATATTGCCTTTATCAGTTTCAGATGTTTAACCTAAACTCCAGATGTGGTTATAAACCACTTAGTGTGTCTCTTCCTCAGTTGACCTGATCTAGAGTCATTCCTATATCAAATTTATTTTCCATATTCTATTTCCACATTTTTGAACATGTTGTTCCTGATCTACTGTTTCTGATTTCTGTGTTTCTTGTTCAGTATAATGAATCATCCCATGCCAAGCTTTGCCATAGTAACAACAGTAACATATCCATACCTAATGCTAAATTTAACTCTGTATTTGAAACATGAGGAGGCTGATTAGGTCACTTGAATCAGGGTTTTTTTTTAGTTTTTAAATTAATTTTTCCCAATATGCATGAGTACATGCGTGTGTGTGTGTGTGTGTGTGTGTGTGTGTGTGTGTCTGTACCCATGACGTGGAGTGAATATGAAAGTAATAAGAGTTGGTTTTTCCCTTCTACTATATGGCTCTGGAAATTGAATTGACATCATCAAGCTTGGTAGAAAGTGCCTTTACCCACTGAGTCATCTCACCAGCTGTTATTCTCATTCATGATTTCATTTTAGGAGCTCCAAAATATACTGATATTGATACACAGATATCACCCCTGATTTCTGAAATAATTAGCCAAGGGTATGACCTAGGCATGTGGAAATAATAGAGCTTGCCAATTGTTTCTTATGTCCAACCACTGTTGAAAATAACAGTTACAAAGAGTTTTACAGTTTTGATTTCACATTTGCTTAAATACAAATTAGAGTCAGTAAATGATTTTCTAACTTTCAATGCTCAGAAGGACTCTAGCCTAACATTCATGTAGGCCTAACACATTTTTTTTTACAGACAATGGGAAATAAAGAAACTGAAGATGAAATGGTTCCTTTTAAAATGCTTGATTATGTCACTCTCAATCTAAAATCCTTCAATGGCTTTCCACTTCATTCATAAGAAACTAAAGCCATGTTAATACCTAATTGGAGCTTAAATAGATATTCTGTCTTCCTACATTTGATCAAATAGTCATTGTCCATGCGCTCTACTATTCTGCCCCTTAGCCTCTTGTTGAGTGGCACTTTTTCCTCTGAGCAGCCATCTTGACCTTTGCCTCAGTCTTGATAAGTAAACAACACTTACTCTCAGGAAGTTCCTGAGAATAACAAGCTAGGGGGCAGGGCTTCCCCCAGGATGTGTGAAAGGAATAAACAACAGCTTGAGGAGGCTAGTCTCTTGCCGGACAGTCTCAAGGAGATCCCTGACTGTTGAGCAGTCAGGTAATTCAGTTTGAAGACCCTGGAGCAGCAGTTGGAGAAAGACCACACAGCAGCTCAGGAACCTGGAAGAGATTCTCCTAACAATTCCTGCAGCAGACAGCCCTAGCTAGAGGTGCAGCTTCCATAAGTCTCGCCATGTTGGAGGAGGTTTTCTAGTGATGTAGCTGCCTTTAAATTGTCCCTGCTCTTGTAATTAACTCTTGCTCTATCTTGTAAGTAACCCAAATAAACTTGTTAATTTGTCCTCACATTGGTCTGTTATGAAACTTCTCTCAGGGTGGGAAGATGGTTATGTGGCATCTGCCCAGGTCAAGCAATCACACATCTCTTCACTAGTCATATTATCCTCCTCACTATTAACCAGGAACGTTTTCACAGGAAAAGCTTTATGAAGGGGTGGCAGGAACCTTCTAGGTATCCAGAGGGGACAAAGACCACAGACTGCCTTCGGTGTAAGAGATTTGTTGCAGGAGCAAATAAAGTGACCATCTCAGCCCCAATGCCTGGAGCAGCAACAAGGTTTCCTTTTCTCTTCTCCCATAAAGGACACTAGGGGGCATGGCAGGAGCAAGGAACCACTCTGGATTTTACCTTATAAGGGAAAAATGTTCTGCCACTTAAGAACTTCTGGGAAAGCCACAGCCCACCACCCTGGAACACATACAGGAGGAGATAGAGGCCTGGGCACCATTTCAGGTTGAGGCTTATGCCCAACGTACATGCCTGGAGGCGCCATTTTATGAGATTGACCTGTTTTTTTGTCCAGGAGGGAAGATGGTGTAGTAGCCTAACACTTTACCCTAGAAGTTCAAGTCAGTCATATTCTTCCCAAGATACACATTTGACTAGTTCTCTCATCTTCTTCAGTTCTTTACACTTATGCCATCCTCTTGGTAAGACTTCTCCAGCCACTGTTTTTAAATTGCAACATCCCTCATGCCTCTATATTTTGCTGTGGATTCAAATATTTGCTACCTTCTAACATGTCATGTTTTTCTTGTTTATTTGTTGCCAAATTTCCTCAAACTGGTTTGTAAGTACCATGATATCATCTTATCTATGTTTATTAATTTATCCAAAGGTGTTCAATACAGTGTGAGCTTAAGGAGGAAACTAAAAATATGTTCGCTGCTTGGGAAAATGAAAAAAAGTCTGCAAAACATCGATAATGTTTTTATAGTTTGTGAAGCATCCACATCAATTAATTCACTATATCTTCCCATTAATCATTAATGGAAACAGGGATTATTATTACCAATTAGTAGATTTTAAGAAAAGATTTTAATGGAATCTCATGGAGAAAGATTGGATTATGTTTTTTACTTAGTAAACAAAGCCAAAACTCAAAGGTAATTTAGAGTTCAAAAATGCATGAGGTATTCAAAGGCAACATTTTACTAAAATAGTGAATATAGTCTCCACCGATTTTGTTTTCTCTGTGGTGATATTGTTGACAGAAAAGCATTTTCTAAAAATTAATCTTATTTTGTATTTAAATAATGATTTGACAAAGATGTTGTCAATCCTCAGCAGATGAGCCTAGGACAACTGTAGTACCAATAAGAATAGAGGAAGTGATACAAACTGGCCAAAGTGAGTGTCAATAGAAAGATATGAGCCACAGGATAGTCTCAGAGCTTCTAGTTGAACAACCAGGAGAATGACAGGGCCTTGAATAGTGCATAATAGAAAAAAGATAATACAATATTTTTCAATCATTTTAACTACGATGAGTTGGAGAGGACAAGCAATTCAGTAACAATGATCAGTAGGATGAAGAAAAGTAATATAAATAAATATATATAAATAAAGTGTACAATATCAAAGGAGGCAAATGAATAAAAAGACTAAAATACTAGTTCTTCCTTATGGTTGCATTTTGGAATCATCTGGGGGACTTTTTTTTTTTAAAAAAATGCTTATATCCAAGACCAATTAAATGAAAACTATCCAGGGGTCTAGAATCACACTAGGTTAATCATACCCACAGGTTAGTTGAATAAGACTGGGAAAAACAAAACAATAAGATGCACCCATATTTGAAGCTAGAAGATGAATAACAGCCATCATCAACGGAAAAGGAGAAGCCAAAGAAGAAATACTAAATCCTGGATAAGGTAACACATAGTAATATGCTAAGTAAAGAGTAAATCAATAGTATCAGGTCTTGATTCAGGGGTACACAGAGTGTCAGATGGGGAAATTTTTTCAGTGAAACAAATTATCTTTTTGTGTTTAAGTGTATTAAAACATGTGTTTGAAACAGAAATAATTCAGTGGCCATAGATGACTGCTATACTTTTTAACATGCTATACTTTTTTAACATGCTTCTTTCTCCGTTTTCAGAGTAGCTAAAGAGTTTCAACAGCTATCAATAGTAACACCTGAAGAAAGGAAGCTGAACAAAAATTAAATACCAGTCTCTTTACTTGGTCCTTTTTTCCAGAACACAAAGCTAAAGGTAATGTCCTAACTGAGGCAGATGAAAACAAAGTTATTTTTAAAAGCAGTTGTCACTGTACAGACAGAATCAATAAGCAGTTGAACTGACTCACTTCTGCTCAGCCACAGGCAAACACTAACCATATGAGTCAAATTTCCAAATTAGTACATGCACACACAGCTGCTGCCAAAAAAAAAAAAAAATAGCACTAACCTTTCAAAAAGACAAGAACAACTTAGAGGACTGTAAGTTGAGTAGGAGAAAAAGCCAAAAGTTGAAAAAACATATAAATATTTGACTGGTATTTTTTAGCTGCTGGGAAAGATTTATTTAAAGAAAAATTGTTTACACAAAATAAAGATACAATTAATAAACAAAATAGATTATAATTATGGTCAGTAAATTCTGGGAAGATTTCAAGGGAAGGATATACTCTTGAGTATTAGCCCAAGTAGAAACAAAAGCACAGAAACTATGTTGGAAGATGTTCAAGGGAAAAAATGAGATAATGTATGGAAGAGTACTCTGGAAACTCCAGATTATGCTTACAGGAACAATTGCTAAGACTTGTTACTCATCCACCCCCAAACTGAAGAGCACAGGATATTAGGGAGAGGCGACGGGCACATTTTCAGTCAGCCAATTCCAAATCCTCTGTTTTGCTCTATTGTCATACTAGCCTAAGTGATTCACTTGTTATGTACTGCCCACCTCAAGACAATATGAGATTCTGTTATTAGAAAAAAAATTAGACACCTTACCAGAAGTACTGGTAGTGGAGACTTGCTGACTTTTCATGGTGGTTGCTAGATGTACTGTTTCATATGAAAGTTGAATCCATGGTATTGTTTCTTTGCATTACTGGGAATTCTACAACTTAGCTAAGGACTATTTTCTGATTTCCGCTATTGGTCTTTGGTCTTGCCTCACATTGTTTCTACACTGTTCAAATTACAAAGCAATCTAGTATAGTTACATAACCCTGAATGCAACAGTAAGAACAGTCCCTTCCTTCTGCTAGGCATTTACATTCTATCAAATAATCCTGTACTAGAGAGATAGCTCAGGGGTTAAGACTCTGTGTCCCAAGCGGATGGTCCTGAGTTCAGATCCAAGGTCCCAGGTGAAAATGCCACCGGGGGGTGGGGGAGGGGAAGGCTGGAGAGGTGGTTCAGGGGTTAAGCCTCTGCCTTGCAGGCGGAAGGTCCTGAGTTCGGATTCTAGACCCCACGTATAGATGCCGGTGGAAGCGAGGCGGCCTGCGTTTCTGGTCCTGGTAGGGCAGAGCCTATGAATCCCAGGGCAGAGTAAACAGGAGGAGGTGGAGGCGGTCCATGGTGGTTCCCAAATTCGCCCGTGGTTCTACACACACACACACATACACGCACGCACGCACACACGCACGCACGCACAATTAAATAAATAAAAAATATTAAAAAAAAAGAAAAGAAAATGCCACCTCGTCCTGAACTTCTGGCTCTGGTGGGCAGAGCCTGGGAATCCCAGAGTGAAGCAAGGAGATAGAAGCAATCCAGAATGATTCCCAAAGTCACCCTTAGTCTTACACAAGGGCACACAGTTCCCTCTGATACACACACACACACACACACACACACACACCCCAGAGTAAATAAAAAATGAATAAAATATCAAATACTTCAACCCTTCCTTGCAAACCAGGGAATGAACTACTCTACAGATGCAGACATCTGTATGTACCACCTAAGTCAAAACTTGACAATATAACTAGGAAAAGTAGTCAATAAACTAAAGCATATCTATACATGTTGAGAAGCTGTTGCCAAAATATGTCTTGACCTTTTATGAAACATGCCAAAGAAGAGTAATTGAAGTACAATTATATACATATATGAAAATATCATAACAAAACACATAATGTAGTATTTTAACTAAAAATAAAACTTTAAAATAAAAAAAGCATGTAAAAATGCCAAAGAAAAAGAAAGTATACAACTTGAAAGGATGTCTGGGTAAGGAAAACCTGAGAAAAACATATTTAGGGTCTTATATGTAAATTTACATTTTGTGAAATAACTTACAGTCTCAGACAAGTTCAGTTAAAAAGAAGCCTATAAAATTTATCCTAGACCACTTTTGTTGCCTAGCAGAAAAATAACAATCCTCATTTCTGTGAACTTCTTAGTAAGAGACAGCTCAGTGCTCACAAAATAAAATATTTCCATTATTGTTTATTAGATTTTTTCTTCAATTCGCCAACTGGTTAAGACTTTAGGCTATCAAAGGAATTGGGAACATATAGTCATTGAATTCTAAAAGCATTCAAGATGTTCTAACTCCATTTCCTTATGATCCAGAGGAGAAAATGAGAATCATGAATAGATCATAATTCTCCAAAAGTTAGTCAGTAAGCAGAGATGGGACTAGAATCTAAGTCTCTGTTCCATGTACATTTCCCACAAATAAAGAACCAAGCTCAGCTTCTGGACTGGACTGACTATATTACAAAGTTTCCAGCTTATTTTTTCCCCTAATTACCACAACCTAATATTGGCTCAAAAGAAAAAATTTCAAAGGATGAAATGGGTCAAGGAAAAGTGGATCATGGAAAGGAAATAAGAGCTGCCTACACTTTTTGGCTTATCTATGATAGTGAATAACAGTCTCCTGGAAATACTGACTTCTTTCTGTTTGATTCCTTCATATATTACAAGGTAACTCCTTTGCTTTTCACAATAGAATAATGTTTCTTGGTGATACTTAGGAGTAACAATAATTCATCCAGGACAAATTTCTGTTCGCTCAAAAATCAATGAATAAAGGCTCCTCTGCTAAACATTCTATTAAATCAAAAGAAGGAAAACTAGTCCTGAATAAAGAATGCTAGCCATTGTCCATACATCATGTCTAGTGAGGAACACTAGAACATATATAGTTAACTAACCCAACAGAAACTGTAGCCAACCTCATATCTCCCATGAAATGAGTATCTAATAATGATGGTTTTTCCATTTTCTGGACTGATGATAAAACTCACCTGTGTCCTTCTCATTAAGCCCCTAAGGACAGTAACGTAGATAGAGGAAGTCTCCAGAAAGAAAGCAGAGCAGAACAGCTTCTGCTTCAAAAGTAAGTTTTAGTTCTGAGTAATGACTCTAAAACGTGCCTCACTCTCTGCAGAAGGGATTCAAATGCAGCAGTCAAGAAAATTATCTGTCTAAAGGGGGGTTGTATACCTGCTATAGGGAAGAATTACCATTTGTATTCCTCCTGTTTCTAGGGGCTTTGTCTATTTTCTCTTAATGATAACTTTCAAAGAAAGAATAACTTGTATAAGTCAATTTTTTCAAGAATTATCCTCTTCTCTAGTGCCAGAGACAACATATCCACCTGTCTTCATTTCATAACTTTATTGTTCTAACAAAAACCTCACCCAAACAATTTAAGTGAACTAGAAGTTTTTATCGCAGCTCATGATTCCAAGTTTCAGTGAGTCATGGCAAAGAATTACCAGGAGGCAATATATCCACAGTAAAGAACTGAGAAAATGGGAAGGAACAATGCTACAAACTGGCTTTCTATCTTGCCAGCTTTGCCAAATTCCAACCAGTGCACCCCCCCATGGGCTGGGTCTTTCAACACCATTGTTTATATAAATAAGACAATCTCCTACAGGTTTAGTCTATCTTAACTAAATAATTCCTCCTAGATATGTCCAGAGACCCACATCTCAGTTGTGAAGTTGACGACTGAAACTAACTAGCATACCAGACATCACTTTGTATCTACACATCTTTGGAAAATGACATGGAAAAAAAGAAAAAAAGTTGACCTTGCAAAAAGAATGGCTTGTAGTTAGACTCAGAAACACACAAATAAACCAAGTTTAATTTTCTCTGTGCTTTCTCTTTTTAGAATGAAGGATTACTGCAATTACAGAATTGGGAAAAATACTATCAAGTAATTTTCACATTCTCCATCATGTTTCTTTGGTTATTATCTTCATCACTCTGAAAATATTACCACCAAAGTTTGTGTAGTTCAAAACCTTAGACTCATATCTGATTTTACACCATGTCATGAAAAATAAAAAGAACTGAGCTATTTCACCTGTGAACAGAAAATGGAGGGAAATGGTGTGGTCTCTTGTACTTGTACATCTGAAAGATGATCACAGAAGAGAAAGAACAAATAGCTCTCTAGGTACCTCAGCAAGAACCACTGAGACGTTTTGTACAAATCAGGTGATACTGAATGCAACTAACCAAAGAAAGAACTTTTACCCATCAAGGATTTTCCCCCAGAAAGAAAATGAAGTCTTTCAGAGTATTGTGAGGACCTTTCCTCTAGAAGAAAATATTAAGAGACCCAGAAGGATGTTTTAAGGTGGAATCAGTTGTTGTAAAAGAATACTGTGATTCATGAAAATCTACTATGTATTAATTATTGGGCTAGAGACTTTACACATATTTTTCCTGAATCCTTCCAGAGGAAAACAAAGTTTACAGATGTTCCAATTTTCTCAGTAGGCATACTAGAGTCTACAGATGTGTCCAGAAGCAGTTTTTTGTTGTACCAACCAGCTAGCACTAATGCAGAATGGAAATATAGAGTGGCTAACATGCTGAGGACCCCAAATAGCAGGTTAGTAGACCCAGGCCGTAAAAACAGCTGTCTCTAACTCTACTGCATTGTCCGTTAAAGTGGAATGGCAATGCACACTCTTTTAGGTGTAAGCTTAGAAGTACTAAATCTGCATACCACTATCAAATTTCTGAAGCTTGAATGTTTGTGATAAGCACATCATGTTCCTTACATTCTCATAGTCATCACCTCAGTTTCATGACCCAGTCCATTCTTTGTAACCAGTTTGTCTAATTCTTGTGTGTCCCTGTAGCATTGCTTTTAACTGATTATTCTCTCTAAAATATAAATATAATCTTTTCTTCAGTTCAGAAAACCAAAAGGATTGTATAACAATTTTCCTAATCAACTTGAAATTCGAGGACCCAAAGTCTTCTGTGACCACCAATCTGCTAATTTTCATTTTTCCTTAGTTGTACCATAAAATCCACCTCAACTCGTATTCCTTTTTCATGTTCTGAGTGTCCTTTTCATTGAACAAATATTTCTGTTTTTGCTTAAATTGCCTTCTCTCCAATTTCTACCATTTCAAATCCTACCTGTGTTCCATTATCTATCTAAAATAACAATAGCTAACATTTATTTAATACTTATTTTGGACCATCCACTGTGCTAAATGTGTGAAGATATTTTATGTAAATTATTTCATTTAATCATCACAATCACTCAGTAAGGTTGGTGCTATTATTATCTCTACTTTTGCCAGTAGTTAAATGAAGTTTTTCAGGGGAAATAATTATTTTTGTCCAAGGTCACTGCAGTTGATATGTGTTGGGCTGGGATCTGAAACCAAATAGTCTAAAACAGTCGCTGGATATAGTGGCACATGCCTTTAATCCCAGCATTTAGGAGATAGAAGCAGGAGAACTAGGAGTTCAAAGTCATTCTCAGCTACATGGTGAGTTTCAGGCCATTTTGAGCTACATGGAAAGTTGTGCAACAAAATCAAAACCAACCACAAACCCTTTTCTAATTTTCTCTAGCTCAGGTTGATATGGTCTTTACTTGACAGCTTCAGAACATTTTTATTGTACCTTTAAAATTTATCTTATGCCACATTATTTGTGCTCCTATACTCAGGACTGGTTTGTCAGGATCCATTGACCATAGCCTGTATCTAAGGAACCTCCAAATATCATATCTCACATTCAGTGACAAAGACATCGCATTCATCTGAATGGATGGTATGCCAAAATTCAGAAAGGAATAGGAGGGCTATACGAGGAAGATGCTCCACAACACAGAATCTTCCTATGATATAGGCTAACACTGCAAAAACTTGTTCAAATCATATACAGCCTCTTTCTCATCCTGTCCCTAAGCTTGGCTGGTCTTTTCTTGCCCTCCCCCACTACCACTACCACTACCAGTATTTGGTTTTTGCAGCTGCCTGGGCCTTAGCCAATGTTAGGGGTGAGGCAGGATCAAAATATCACTGTACTGAGCTTGGCTTCCAGCAGCAAGGGATCAAATGAAACTCAGCAGCACTGGTGAGGGGGGTGAACTGATAGCGGCCATTCAGCGCCAAAGTGCTTTTTACACAAGTCCTGACTTGCCCAGGCACCAAGTGGGTGGGCAGACAGTTCAGCCTCCATTGGGATGTTATGCATGTCTAATCCGTTCCCTCCTCCCCCAGTCTCCTTCTTTTCCTTATCTCCAGCCTCAGATATGCAAGGTTGTTGGACAAGTCCAGGCATGTTTCCTGTGGCCATCTGAGTTCTGTAAGAACCTACACGGGAGGGAACTCGCTCATCAAGACTGTTAAGGATGTTAGCCTAAGTTCCTGATAGTTTCAGGCAGCGTTGTCCAGATACAAATGGATGGATTGACAACCACGGAATGCCTTCCCATCCACGCTAACTTTGTGCTACTCTAGCAGAGACATCTGATATGGACCTGTACTCTCATCCCTAATATACCACACATCCCAGCTGCCACATCATTCCAAGCAATTCTCTCCCCCTTAGCCTGTAAAGAAAGATCAAGGGCTGAATCCTAACAACAGGATTCCCTGAACAAACGCATGTCAGCACAGAAGAGACACCCCGCCCAGCAGCCACCCTCAGCCCCAGCCTGCATACCGCTCTCAATGATGAAATCTTCTGTTATGATCACCGTTCTGCTGGACTCATTTCACATCCACATGTAGAAACAAGAAACCAAACTCAGGCTTTTTACTTTCATGTTACACCTTCTTCCTCCTCCCCAGTGAGGCCCACGGGACGGCTATTGGACTATTTGAGGTTTTTAGGCGTGGCTATGCAAATAAGCCCTGCCCCTCTCAGGGTCACCGAATGTCTGGCGTGTAAACAATGGCTAAACTGTTGGTTTGGCAGGAGTTACAAAAACTCCCAGGGCTGAAACAGGGGCGTGATACGGAGCTATTGAAGGGACAGGGAGTTGGATCTAACACAGTTTATGAGAAAGGAGGGAATGGAGGAGTCAGCTAAATGTAACTTAACTTTTCAAAGTTTGTGTTTGTGACTTAGGAGACTTAGAGTCTGATAGGGAAAGTAAGTGCTACAGAAGTGAGGATTCTCAGACACAGGGAAAAACAACTTTCCAGCTCTGGTTTTCCAGTTTTCAGTTTTTATTTTCAGGACAGTAAGTAGTATTTTGATATGTCCATTGTGAGTGCATATATAAATTACACACACACACACACACAAACACTCACTCACACATCCTTCCATCAGTGATCCTTAGGCAGTTTATAAACATGATTTCACAAGCCAGAGTGAAGTCCTTGAATGGTATCCTTGATTTTGAAGAACTTGTGGAGGAATTAGGAAGATAAAGGAGACAGGAGACAGTTACAGACAACACACAATATAAAATGGAAGGCCAAACTAGAACAGAAGTGGGAGTTTAGAAGAAAGAATAAAGACTGAAGTAAGATATTTAGCCAGGGAAGATAAATGATACTTACAAGATGGGGAGGACTCAGAAAGAGGTTCAATCGGGAGGAGAAATAGCATTGTGGATAAAGAGAAAGGAAAGCTGGATCCAAGGAATGGGACAGGGAACCAAATAATGTGCCACAATCAGACAGAAGTCACACCTAGCTTGGTCACAGACCATAAACCCGGAGTTCATGTCTTAGTACAGAGACCGATAATTATTTAAAGGAAAAAGGTTAGAAAGGCACTGTGGTGATTTTTGAAGAGGTCCACTTCTATTCCCCAGTAATAACTGATAGCAGAATACTCTTACTGAGACTGCTCCTTAGAAACACAAGGCCTAGGAGGAGAAAAGTCTGTGTGAGTTGAAACTGCAGGTTTACTAGATGTGCAAGTGTGCTTAAAACTGTATATTCCAATATCTTCATTTGCAAAATGAGAACATAATAGTCACTTCTTCACAGGATTATTTTGAGGATTACTTAAGTTTATCTATAAAATAGTGACAATATGTATTAGAATAATGGACTGGTTAATACCATGCCATTATATGCTGGATATAAATATGTAAATGTACTTTAGGGAACTCAACATAATCTATGAGGTTAAAATGAAGTCCTACATATGTTAATTCTTCACTGAGGAGGAAAAGGGACCAGTGGAGAAAAAATCTTCCTTGTTTGCCAGAGGAAGGGTTCTTTTTCAAAGGAGGAGTCTTCCAATTTTATCATTTTCTGCTGCCCAGAGTGACTGAGGTAGCTAAATTTTGAGATGGAGAAAGAATGCTAGCCTGGAATTTAGGATTCCTAAATAAATACAAGCTCCAAGCAACTTAAGGGAACAATGCATGTTCCCTCCAGGTTGTGATTATTGGTTACATTCATGAGCATGATAGGAAAGTTCTTACCAACATTAGGATCCAAGAGAAGTAGCTATAACTTATGCTTAGAAATTGTGGAAAAATTGGGTGTAACAGTTACTCTATACTGTTGCTGTGAGAGAACAGCCGAAGCCAAATAACTTAAGGGAGAAAGGGAGACTTATTCACCTTAGGGTTCCAGAGGGTAGATACAGCCTTTCACAGCAGAGATGGCATGGCTGGCTGGCCGAAGCTGGCAGACAGGCTAAATCACAGTAGACCTTTACATGACTGGAGTATTCCCAGAGAATCCCTCTCTCCTATATTCTGTGGTCCCTTTATATATGACCCATTACTGGGAGATTCCTACGAGATCTGTGGAGGTTCTGGGATCTAGGACTGGTATAATTTCTTCAGGTGGTCTCAGTTGATCTATTAAAGTGTGTCAAGTTGACACCCAGGATTAATTATCACAATGGGCATACTTCCATGCCTGCTAGTCTTCATGTATGCCAAAATACTGAACCAGCTCTCTTCATCTTATTCACCTGCCCAGGGAATGATCATATACTCTGGGCTGCTACTTTCCACATGAATTAGACAGACTTCTACAGGCTTGTGAAGAGCTTGCTTTCGTACCACATTCAATTCTCAATAATTTTTAGATTCAAAATATGTTCTGAATTCCACATCTCAGCACCTTCCTTTCAACTCTTCCAGTGCAAAGCTACAGTGTAATTTCCTGAATTTGCTCAATTGCCTGTACAACAGCCAGAGTAATTCTTTAAATATATAAAGTAGTTCCACTGTATCCGAAATGTTCAGCTGAATACCTTCTTATTCACAGTAAATACAGAAGTCCTCAAATATTCTGTTATAGTCTTCAGTCTAGCTGAATATATCCCATCCCCACCAACCTGCTATATATCTCTCACCTCATATTTTTTATTTACCTTTACCTTTACAATGACCATTCTTGTATCCTTACTATATTTCTCCTAACATTCAACATGGTCCAGAGAGTAATCTTTGGAATTAGTGGTTCTTTAGCTTAGACAATGCTTTACCTAGGTATCATGATTCCATCCTTCACTTTTCCAGATCTCTATTCAAATATTATGTACAAGAAAGAAAATTGTATAATAATCTGGTAAATGATAATGGATATTCCTCTACTTTTGGACTCCACAAGGAGGTGGGCTGATCCTCAGCCTTAGCTCGAAGTAGTTGAGAAGCAGTGTGGTAGTGGACTGAGTGGGCAATATCAACACTACCCTCTCTAAAGAATCAATTCTGATCTCATGGTTGATTAGAACTGACCTTGGGTCAGTCCATTTCTTCAGTCATTAATTCCTCATCTTTTGAATGACTGAAGTTATTCCATGAATCAAAACAATATAATGTTCTGGCTCTAGTCTCCTGTGTTAGAACCAGCTATGCATGCCTAACAGCAAAATAACCAGGTTTACACTCCCATCTGTGTATCTCCGAGCTCACATTCTCCTAGGGAACAGAGAGATTTGAGGCTCCCAAATTCCAGGCCTCAGATTTTTTCTGGCACTACCACAGGTCTCGAGTCTCACAGAAACCAGAATAGCCTCTAATTCTACGGTAAAATGCAGACAGATAAGCTCTAATAGGAAGAAATTATGTCTATTCAGAAAGACTAGGACACTTCATGCCTTTTTGGAGAGTAAAAAGGAGGAACAAAAGTAAAGGCTAAAGCATTAAGGCAAGATGAGGGCTGGGAACAGACTTTTTTAGATTACAGCATTTCTAAGGAAATCTCCCAGTACAAAATAAGCTTCTAGTATCCATTAATCAGTCTGTGCAACATGTGTAGATAATGTTTGCTAGAGACTGCCTTGTGCAATGACAAATAAAAGTGTGGGTTTTGTGAATTAGTAAGCTCTAATTAAGTTACTTCCAACCATGAGATTTATCAAAATAGTTGTCTGTAACATAATCATGTTTTCTTCCATTCGCCCCAAATGACTTTCAAACTCACTCCTCTTAGTCAAATACTAAATAGAATCCCTCACATTACTTCCAATTTTACTGAGAAAACGTAAAAACAGTGATGTCTCCCTCTTCAAATTAATCCTTGTCTCTTATTTATGCACTTCTTTGTGTGTCAGACAAATCTGTCTTTGCTTATTCCTCCTATCTCTCTATCTTTGTAGTAACTTTTCCTCTGAATCTTTTGCCTGCTTTTTCATTTGAGCCACGGTTCTGGAAGGGGTTTATCACATTCACTGATTTTATTATATCATCATCCTTACATCTTCATCTCTTCATTTTGTTTGTGGTTTTTATTTGTGACAGGGTCTTGATAGATAGCCCAGGTTGGCTTGAAACAAATAAAACCCTGGCCACTATATCTTTAGAGTTTGTTTTAAATGCTTGCAGCCACAAGTCACTAAACAACAGAGTTCTACTAAGGAAAAGTCACTTTCAAATGACCCTGCCCAGGGTGCAACCAGATATGTATTTGAATGATCTCCTGTGAAAGGGATACCCAACCTTCGTTTGTTCATGTCGAATGGTGGGGAAAGTTTTTCCTTGTGGAGATGGCTTTATGTCCTGTTAGTTGAAGAAGAGCATTTTGTCTAGTGACACTCATTCTAACAAAAAGCACTCATAAATTTACATCTGGGATGATGGCTACCCATTATTGTAGGGCACAAGTGAGATGAAGCTCCAGACACAAATATCAAACAAGAGCTGAATTATTCACTGGCCAGTGGATTTTCCACTAAGGATCACGAATCTAAAGCAAAGAGTGTTGAACAATATTTGAGTGGGTTATTATAGATTTTTTTACATCAAAAGTCTTCTCTGGCAATTATTTATTAAGGAACTAAGAACTTAGGATAACCTGTGCATGGGGATATTTGGTGTTTGCTGAGGGCAGTTCCGGGGGTAGTCATTAAGCCCTGACCTTTAGATTCACATCCCTTGTAAATTCTCTTATGAATGACCAGTTAAAAAAAATCATAGCCTCAGTGGGGGTTCAGCCTAGCTGGCAAGAGGGACTTCCTTTGTTTCCCTACCACTTTCCCCATTGGCTTTATGGACATGAGTCAATCATGTAATTATCAGTCACCAGGATATTAGATCACATGCAGATTTGTAATACTCATCCAGGCTTATTATTTGTCAATTAAGTTAGAATGCTAACTTATCTATTTAATTTAATATTAAGCAATCTCTAAAATTTGTATCTTTAAAATACATAATCCTAAAAATATAAATGCAGTAGAAAAATTTTGGCTTAGAATATAAAGTCTAACAAGACTATCAATAAGGCTAAGCAGACCAAGTTGTTTGTGCCAGCTTAAAGTATAAAATGGACCCTTCTAGGAGGATTTTAAGGTCTGTGAAGGGATTCTCTTGATCCATACAATGTCACCAGCCTGCAAATGGTGCATTGATTCAGAATGGGGTATGATCCTGACTCATAAATGGTTTACATGATGACCCTCTGGGTCTGCTCTCTTGCCTGCAGTGACTTTAGGAGGGAATGATAGCTATTTCAGCTTGTGGAATATCCCTTAATTTGGGGAAGATGGGTGGGGGCCTCCCAAACAACACCTGGCCCTTAGAAAGGCAAAGGGAAGGAGGGTGGTTCAACCTATTTTAAGCACATTTGGGTCTAGTTCATCCTTTCTATGTGTTGTGAATTGTGGTTAGTAAGTACAATTCAATCTCCAATTTATATTTAATGCCTTTTGTCACAATTTAAAAGATTTTAATTATGAAGGAAGGTTGGGCCACTGTGAAACCTGAGAGAAAGGGGCTGTCTAAACTTAGGTAGTAATTCTTGTAATACTATAGAAGAAGCTGTTTCTGGCCTGATGGGGAATGCATTTATCCATCCCAAGAAAGTATCCACAGGTATTTATAACCAAATACAGTCAGTTTCATGTCAATAATGTCTAGTTTCCAGTTCTCCAGACAAGGTACCATGTGACCAGCTACCTCTTGGGGCTCTCCTATCTCCCTTCTGATTTATTTGTGTGCAGGTAACAAATTTAGATTTAAGTCTCTAGTTATCTTGTCCGGCTATGGAATGTAATATCAGAGTCAGAGAAGTTCAGTCATTTTTGTGGACCCTTAGTGAATGGTTTGATAGAGTTGATTTATCATTTCCTTATCCTGTGAGGCTTTTGTCCAGCCATCTTTGTCAGTTGTATAGATTGGGTCTGTTGACAGACTTGCCTCTGGATCAGTCACTGGACTGGGAGTGGCCCCACTGGATCTCAGGCAACTTCTTGTGATGCCTGGTTCATCGCCTGACTCCCTTGGACCTTGAGGACCTCTTTTCTGGAGACAATAATATATGGGCCTACATGTTTCCAAGAAGCCTCAGTTTCACATTCCCCTGTTGTACAATGGCACCCTGGCACTTGGCTTCCCCATTTTTAGGGCAGGCATAGAACTGAAGATCCTGGAACTATTTTTCCAAAGAAACACAACTTTGTCCCTGCCTTATTTCACTTTGCAATATAATTAAAGAGTGACATCAAAGAACAAAGATCTACCCTGAAGGTGACCTGCCCATCAGTAATGTCATTATTAATTATTTTTCCATTTATATATTTTTTAATTCCCATCCCAAACTTTGAGGCTGGTATGGAGGATCCCATGTCTGAGTCAAGGCTAGATTCATTGTTAGAAATAAGGTAACAGGGGAAGGTGGAGAAACGTGACAGGCCACTGGGAGGCTATTTGCTGCTGCCCTACATGGACACTGGTAGATTATGGAAAAAGCATGTGATAGAGAGTGTGTGTGGAACATGTGTCTAGTCCACCTGTACCCCCTGATTCCACTTGTCTCTTCACATCGCCCTTCCCAGCCATAGTTGCTGTCCCAGTAGTCACGCAGAAAGAAGGCACAGACGCTGCCATCTCGTCTTTACTGCCATGCCCAAGAATAAAGGTAAAGGAGGCAAAAACAGACATAAAGGTAAGAATGAGAATAAATCTGAAAAGTAAGAGCCAGTGTTCAAGGAGAATGGGCAAGAGTATGCTCAGGTAATCTAAATGCTGGGAAATGGATGATTAGAAGCAATGTGTTTTGGGGTGTGAAGAGGTTATGCCACATCAGAGGGAAATTGAGAGAAAAGGTTTAAGTAAATACCTCAGACATATTGGTTGGACTTTGAGATTACCAGGATAACAAAGCTAATGTAATCTTAAAGTTTAATGTTGATGAAGCTACAAGTCTGAAGGCACATGGTGAGCTTCCAGAAGATACTAAAATCAATAAAACCGATACATTTGGTCCTGGGATGATGAGGAAAGTCAGTTCGATGATACTGGAGATGATGATGAAGACATCGTTGTTATATAAAATGGACTCAGCATTTTACATTCCAGTCTTTTCTGAAGATTGACCCACAGGTTGGAATTTGGCCATAGACCTCAAGTTTTCACTATTTTGGTTGTAACTTGTTGAGCCAAACTTGATTTGTTACTAAGGTTGTTTCTTTTAAAATCAATAATGTTGAACACTCTTAAAAGTGACCTGTTAAGTCCACTTTGTTCTTTTGATGTAACAGGACATAAGACCATATTTAAAAAATGCATTATTGTCTTTCCTACTTTGACCACTTCTAGTAAGTAAATGGATGCTTTAAATAAAATAAAGAAGACATCAATTAGAAAGTCCACCTCAATCTTATCTTCGTGGATCCCAATTCAGGATGACTGTCCATGTTTCTTTCCTTCCTGTCCATGTAGCTGGCAGATTCTGGGTGCGGTGTATGTAAGAAGTGATGTTGGCCACTTTTACCACAGTGGGCATTGTCAGGATCATGGGATATGAGCCATTCCAGGCAGGCGCCAAAGTTCCCAAATGGATTCTCTTAACTCAGATGGTGTTACCTACTGGGCTGGAACTAGTATGTCAGTTCAGACTTGGGCTGTGGTTCTTCCTTGATAATGATTCACTGGATGGCCCTTTGGGTCTGCTACAGTGCCTTCCGTGACTTTAGAAGGGAATGATTAGCTATTTCAACCTGTGGGATATTCCTCCATTTTGGGAGGATAGGTAAGAGCCTCCCAAACATGATTTCATAGGGAACAAAACCTTCCCTGTATGGGGAACATCTGGCCCTTAAGAGGGTAAAGGGAAGGAGGTTGGTCCATCTTTCATTTATTTCAAGAGCTAATTTAGTTAAGGTTTCCTTTAGAATCCAGTTCACTCTACCTGGCCAGAACTATGTGGTCAGTAAGCTCAATGCAGTTTCCAGCTTATATTTAATGACTTTGTAACAATTTAAGAGATCTTAACCATGAAGCCTGGGCTGTTGTCAGATCCCTCCCCACCCCAAAGAAAAGGGCAGTCCAAATTTGGGAACTAGATACTTTAATAACTTTTTTTTTTTTTTTTTTTTTTTTACCAGAGAAGCTGTTTCTGATCTGGTGGGGAAGGCTTCTACCCATCCCTAGGAAGTGTCCATGTACACTAACAAGTACTTATAGTCAAATTTAATTGCTTTTACCTCAGTAAAGTCTAGTTCCCAATGTTCTCCAGACAACAAACCATGGGCCCAGATCCCCTCTGGGACCTTCTTACCTCTCTTCTGGTTTACTTACACACCTGGAGAGCAAATCTCTGATTATCTTACCTATCTGTGGAATGTCATATCCAGGTTGGAGAAGTTCAGTCATTGTTGTGACCCCTTGGTGAGTGACTTTGTTGAATTTATTTACCATTTTTCTCCCTAAGGCCAAATGGATGATCAGTCTTCCATCTGGTAATATCCACCATTCCTTATCTTTCGTGGTTCCTTTGTGTTTTTCCCAACCTTCCTCATCAGTTGTATATACTGGGTCTATTGGAAGACTTGCTCCTGGAATAGACACTAAAATCTGGAGTGGCCAAACTTGGGTAACTTCTCATTCCTCCTGGTTCACAGTCTGATTCCCCTGATCCTTGGGGGAGTCTCCTTTCTGATGTCCTTTGTAGTGTATAATAGTTACCTTCCTGGATAAAATCAAATGGCTTCTACAAGAGCTGAGATTAATGCCTTATTTTTAACTTTCTTTCCAGCAATAGTTAGGAGGCAAATTTCCCTATATGATATCCCTATATGATATTCACATTAACATATCAGTTTTCTGTGTACACTGTTATATCTTTTCCTTTTCTCCATCTCAAGGCTTGTGTCAGGGGTAAGAGTTCAGGTCATTGGGCAAAGGTTCCTAGGCTGAGGTGTTGGGCCCAGAGGATTCCTCCTCTGAGACTGTGGCTGCTCCATCATACCTGACTCTGTCTTAGATATAACTGCTCCAGTATGTGAACAGCCCAGCATGTGCCACCTTCAGTGGGATATCAGTTAAATCTGGTCTAGAAGTCTGTACCAGACTGGTTTACCTCACTGCAGTTATGCAAGAGTTCAGTTGGGTCTGGGCTCAAGATTGTTACTTTGTGGAACATGGGGCTGGTCTACAGGAGTGCCTGATAATGGGCCACCCTTGCATTGGAAATCCACCTCTCTGGTGTACCTGTGAGGAGGGCCTCTGCTGAATAAGTTGTCCCATAATTAATTTATCTGCCTCTTTTTAACAATACAGCAGTTGGGTTACAGATTGGATGCAAGCTGGCTGTCTGATATGACTGTATTTAACTTTTTGGAGAAATATGCTATTGGTCTATTACATGACTCTAAGATCTACTAGGACTCCCTTGCAATTCTCCAGGAGTCATCCACAAAGAGGCAGAAAGTTTTGGTGATATCAGGGAGTGCTGAGGCCGATGTTGACAGTGGGACTCTTTGGAGGTTTGTAAAAGCTCTTATTTTTTCTCTGTCCACACCAGGTTCTATGTTACCTTTTGGCTAGTATACAGTGGTTTGGTAATCTCATCAAACCCCAGAATCCACAGAAAAGAATAGCTCACTGCCCTGAGGAACTTCCACACTTGTTTCTTAGCCTTTGGGATGGTTACTTGAAGAATGACTGAAAGATATCTGGGAAGCAGGGTGTACTTACCTCCTTCCAGAAGATATCCCAAGTAAGTGATGCAAGACTCACAGAACTGGGCCGTCTGTGCTGACACATGTTACCCAATAGTCTGGAGTCACTGCAAGAATCCCATTGTGGCTTTATGGCAGTCTTCCTCTGTTGCAGTGGTAATGAGATCATCCACTTCTTAAAGTAGGTATATCCAAGATACTCATGTCAGTATTCCAAGAGATCAACACTCAGGACTACATCAAACAAAGTCAGAGTTTTTAAATCCCTGGGGCAGCGTATACCATATACCCACTTTGGGGTCAGTATATTCAAAAGATGGGCTGGCTAATTTTAGACAGCAAAAGGGAAAGGAAAGCATCCTTGAGATCTAGCATGGTGTAACTTATCCTGTCAGGTGGAAGCAAACAAAAGAGTGTATATGGGTTAGGGACCCTGGTAGGATGAATAGTCTTAACTTGCTTACTTACTCCTTTATTTTCACTGGACTATTATTGAACATCAGTGGGCCACCAACCCAGGTGGGTTGTTTTCGGTCCAAACTTTTCTTGTAGTTCCCTCAGTAATTGTCTACCTTGTCAGGGTTCATACTTTGAGCTTCAGAGGTACTCCTCTAATAGTGGGCAAGTGACCAAAATCTTTGATGGAGATGAACCTGGGTTCATGGTATATTGGGCCTCCACTTCTCTAAAGCTGATTGTTGCTCACAGTGGGCAGAGGAGATCTCTCGCCAACATGGACATAAACAGTTCAGTATAACAAGAAAAGAGTGCATCACAGTACCTTGAGTCAGGTTTAGTGCTGAGAAATGGTTCATGGGTAGGAGGCAGTTTTGCCTGTTGCTCCTTGTACTGATGTCCATTGAGACATCAGAGGTCCTAAGGGCTTCTCTACTGCTGAATGCACAGCACCTGTATCCACAAGAAACTGAACGTTTGCCTCCTACCTCCAATGTTATACCATGGGCTCCCAGGGACTGATTGAGATAGAGTTCCAGCCCCATCATTTTTCTTATGGTGAGAAAATGGGATGATCCTTTTCCTTTTCTCAGTTTGGACATTCATTCTTCCAATGTCCTTTCTATTTGCAATATGCACACTAATTCCTGTCCAATTTTTTCCTCCATCCTTCTATTTCTTCATTCCTATCTTTCTAGTCCCTTGTCTTCTATGTCCCTTCTCTACCACTACCTCTGCTAGTTTTATATTTTGTGTTTCCTCTACAGTGTCAAAGTTATTATAAAACTTCTGGGTGATTTCTACAAGGTGAGATCTATTAATTCCTTCAAGTCCTTCTAACTTTGGCAATTTCCTTTTTATATCAAGGACTGACTGAGTGACAAAGACAATATTTGTAGCTCACTGGTTGTCATGGTTTAAAATGTATCCCCCACTGTCTCATGTGTTTGGGAAGGTCATGGCACCTTTGAGAGGCAGAGTCTTTCTGAAGGAAAGCAGTCACAGTTGGTGGGCCTTGAGGTAGATTAGTCCCACCTTACCTCCTGGAGAAGTCTGCTTTGCAGTAAGGGTCTTGCAGCTCTCAGCCTCCAAGATATTTGCAGTGGCCTATGCCTCTTCCAGCTTCTGCCTCCAGCCATGCCACCTCTGCCATGAAAGACTGTATCTCCCCTCTGGAGTTGTAAGCTAAATAAATCTTCCCTTTTCCCATTAAGTTGTTTGACTTTGAATGCTCTCTGAAAGCAACAGATAAGACTAACTAGTACACTAGTTTTGGGGTGTATCTGGGTCTATGTGAATAAAAATCCTCTGTATTATTCCCTCAGGCTTTCCAGGAACCTGGTGGGAGATTCTTGAGGACTTTGAATCACATCACTTCACTTCCCTTAGAAAGGATAATAGACTCCAAGCAGCTGCTCTGATTCTTTCTGACAAGACCTCACAAAAGTTATCTAAATCCTCCTTATCTTGGTCTGTGTTAGGGTCCCAACCCAGTCTCTAAGGTGCGAAGACTGGCTCTATGTGGGCATCACCATCTGGAAGAGAAATTGCTGTTATCCCAAGAGCCAACTTTTGGTTTTCTAGAGTTATCCTATCATTTTCTTAAGCCGTGAACAGGGTAGCTAGTAGCTGTTCACAATCACCCCAAGTGGTTGGTGAGTGTAAAACACAGTCTACAGAAGCCCAATGAATGCTTGGGACTTCTCTGAGAACACATGGTTTGGGTTTTCCAGTTATATAGGTCACTGGTAGAGAAGGAGACACAAACCATAAAGGCAGCTAACTACACTATGGGATACCTGCTCCTACAACACATTCAGGACAAACAGAGCTGGGAGAATAGCTGCTGCATCCACCTTTGCTAAAGCCTGACTAGCCTCAATATAGGTTGTTCCTCCCTGGGTATAAGACAGCAAGAGTGGGTCTGAAGTAGTGGTAATTGAATTCTCCTGGACCTTTCACTCATCTTATCTGATTGGGACATGGGGTGGAAAAAGATGGGAGTCTTCAGGTGGAGCCTATTCAGGTGTTTCTACTCTTTCCCTAGTAGAGGATCTTAAAATGAGTGCCAGATAGCCTAGGGAAAGAGCACAGGCCTTCAACCATGGTGGTGGTGAGCAAAGGAGGTTAAATTGTCTGTTAATGTAGGGGAATTGATCAGGATGACCAGAGTCAACCATTATACATTCAAAACCTCTTGGGCTGTTTGGACATCCAATAAGCCCTCACTTAGTCAGCCTATCTTGAAAGATGGCCAGTCACTCTCACAGGTCTGAGTTTTGTGGATGAGAGAGTGACACCATAATCATTACCTCTAGAAAAAAAATCTCCTGGATTCTTTTTAAAGGATTGTAAATATTTTTTATTGTTCACATACCAACCAAAGAAAATGAAATTTAGATTCCCTTAAATTTACAGTTTATTGAAGGAAAATTAATCATGTCATTGTTTTTATAATGATTTTCAAGGACCACATTGGCCTCAATTTTGCTTGAAGACCTAAGTAGCCAAATTTTCTGTATAATTTTTACATCTTTATTTTTTAATGTTCTATACATGAATATAGTGACTTTACAATATTATCAACCCTTAGTCCCAAATCCTTAAGCATACACTTCAGGAAAGTTCTTGGACAACTCAAGCTTCCTCCCATGTTTACAGATAATAGAACACAAAGACTTAGAATGAACAGACAAACACACACACACACACAGTGGCCACCACACTCTCTCTGACATTCATTCACCTTGGTATTCTTGGGCACTGGGTTAAGTAGCTTCATCCAACCTCTTCAGATGCCTCCAGTCGGTGCCTTTTCATACCCACCTCCAGAAGCGAAAGAAACCAGAAGGCTTTTTCTTTCTCAATTTAGAGTCACCGAGAGGTTGAGGGTCTGAGACCCTGCAGGTTCTTATGGGGTTTCTGCTCCCTAGAGTCCTGGAACCTCTAGGCAGTACCTCTCCTAGTTAAGCAGCCTAGCTTTAAAGCAGTCATGGTGGGATAGGTCTTTGAAGGTCATGAAGGTCATTCCCTCGGAGCTGGGATTACCCTGAAGGAACACACCCTATTTTTTATACATTTTTATTATTATTTCAGCTCATACAAACTTAGTAGGTACACCAGTTCCCTCCCTCCCTCCTCCTCCCCCCAAACCCCTGCTCCCCCTCCCCTCACCCCTCCCTCCCCATCCCCTAGTGCCTCCCGCCCCAATTCCCAGAGAGTCCTTTTTTGTGCATGCCTGACTCTTCTCTGGGCCCTCCTCTCCGATGACATACAAGGACCCAGTGGCATTTCCCTGAACCCTTTCCCGTGTTCCCCTTAAGCATAGGAACACTACTGTGGCTGCCAATCCCTTGCCTCCAAGGATCTTGGTGCCTTTAGCTGATGCTAGACTTTGTGAGGTCAATAGTGTGTTGGACATTGCGCCGGGAATGCAAAGTCCAATTATGATTGCTTCGGCCCTAACTTGTGTGGAGTATCTTGCAAATCATTGCTCTTCCCATCCTTTTGCTCTTACACTCTTACCGCCCCCTCTTCCACAAATGTCCCTGAGCTTCAAGATGGGGAGAGATTAGGCTGGCCTAGTTCTAGGTGGTTGATATAGAGACTCTGAAGTTCTGTTTTGTGCTTTGTTGATTTTCTTTTGCAGTTTTGCTGCTCCTGCAATGCCCTTCACTCCATCCTGATGGGCACTGTATGTCACCCCCTGGCCAGAGACAAAAAGCTGTTAAACTGGAGTCTTATTATAAGAGCACATTCAAGGGTAGATGTAATAAAAGTAGGAAACCTCACTGAGGGAGGGGTCAATCACCCATTTGCAAAATGGTTACTTTTTATCTGCCAGACTATATGCCCTCCCCTTCTGGTGAGATCATACCCCCTTAGTTGTAAATGATCAGGAACGAACGTCTGTGAACTTAACCAGGTGTCACATTACTTACTTGCAGTCCTTGATGGAGGCCTATTTTCTCTACTGTAACATGGTCACTTCTCTCTTTGTTTCTGGTGTGCCCTCCAAACCATCCCTCCTGTTCATAATCCTTGCAATTACTGTAGGTAATACACAGATTTACCTATGAGTGTCTCAAGGTGGGCTGGGTGGGTTTGTATGAACACATCCTATTTTAATTGTCTACAGTGATAAGGTGGCCAATTTCCTTCAACTTTCTGTTCATAATAGGACATGGAGGTGAGTTCTCCATAGCAGATAAGCTAAATTTCTTAAAAGAAAAGGCCACAAGGCCACTGAGTTAGGCCCAATATGACGGGACCAAAAGCTCCAATCTGGTTTGCAGAAACTGAAGCTAACCAATCAGGAGAAGCCATCCCCCCCAGCTTCGCTAAGTGTATAAATAAACCGGACTCTGCCAGCCGTTAGATTGCTCTCTTGCCCTTTAGAGATTCATGTCCATGAGTTCCATTCTTTCTCTCCTCTAATAAACTCTGCCTTAATCCTTTACATGTGTTCTGGTTTAAACTTTGACTCCTGAACACAAGAACCTGGACACATAAAGACTCAAGAGGGATCTCCATTAACGTTATAGGTCCTTCCCTCACTTCCCTTCAACCCCGAATGACACTACAGTTACGTGTCTGTGGTTGTATCCTGGCAATACCAGCTGAATCCCCAAATGTTGTAGGGCACCAGTCAAACATGAAACTCCAGTCACTAATGCTGAATAAAAGCTGATTTATTAATATTCACTGGTCAGTGGACTTCCCACTCAGGATTATGAATCCTAATTGAAGAGTGCTGAACAGTATTACCGAAGCGATTATTACAGTGTTTACATATAGATTAAAAAAATAAGAGAATTCTTTCTGATAATTATCTACATTAAGGAATGTAACAGTTTTTCTGAAAAGTATTTATTAAGGAACTAAGAACTTATGATAACCAGAGCCATGGGTATACCTGGTGATAAGGGCAGTTCCAGGGAAGTTTCAGAGATTGCCATTATACCCTGACTTTTTTTTTTTAATTTTAATACATTTTTTATTATTATTTCAGCTCATACAAACTTAATAGGTACACCAGTTCCCTCCCTCCCTCTTCCTCCCCCCCGAACCCCCTGCTCTCCCTCCCCTCACCCCTCCCGCCCCATCCCTCCGTGCCTCCCGCCCCAATTCCCAGAGTCCTTTCTTGCATGCCTGAATCTTCTCTGGGCCCTCCTCTCCGATGACGTACAAGGACCCAGTGGCATTTCCCTGAACCCTTTCCGGTGTTCCCCTTAAGCATAGGAACACTACTGTGGCTGTCAATCCCTTGCCTCCAAGGATCTTGGTGCCTTTAGCAGATGCTAGACTTTGTGAGGTCAATAGTGTATTGGACATTGTGCCGGGCATGTGTCGAGTATCTTGCAAATCATTGCTCCTCCCATCCTTTTGCTCTTACAAAAATGTCCCTGAGCTTCAGGATGGGGAGAGAGTAGTCTGGCCTAGTTCTAGGTGGTTGATATAGAGTCTCTGAAGTTCTGGATAGTGGTTCATTGATTTTCTTTTGCAGTTTTGTTGCTCCTGTAATGCCCTTCATTCCATCGTGATGGGCACTGTATGTCACCCCCTGGCCAGAGACAGAAAGCTGTTAAACTGGAGTCTTATTATAAGAGCACATTCAAGGGTAGATGTAATACTTATACCCAAAAGTGGAATCGCAGGGTCATATGGCATTTGGCAATGGGAGGGGTCAATCACCCATTTGCAAAATGGTTACTTTTTAATCTGCCAGACTATATGCCCTCCCCTTCTGGTGAGTTCATACCCCCTTAGTTGTAAATGATCAGGAATGAATTGTGAACTTAACTAGGTGTCACATTACTTTCTTGCAGTCCTTGATGGAGGCCTATTTTCTCTACTGTAACATGGTCACTTCTCTCCTTGTTTCTGGTGTGGCCCTCCAGCCCCATCCTTCCTGTTCATAATCCTTGCAATTACTGTAGTTAATACATAGATTTAATTATGAGTGTCTCAAGATGGGCTGGGTGGGTTTGGTACTAGGAGCCACCTATTAGGGAATACATACGGCACTTAATTTTCTGGGTTTGGGATACTTCACTTAATATAATGCCATCTATTTCCTGGCAAATTCCAGTAATTCATCATTTTTGATGGCAGAGTAGTACTCCATTTAATAGATGTACCACTGTTTCCTTATCCACTCGTCAACTGTTGGACATTTGAGTTGATTCCATGACTTTGCTATTGTAAACAGTGCTGCTATGAACATGGTCGTGCTTGTGCTATTGAGGTGAACCTCTGTTGTGTGGGGGGTTATACCCAAAAGTGGAATCGCAGGGTCATATGGCATTTCAATCTTTAATTTCTTTAAGAATCTCCAGAAGGCTCGCCAGAGTGGCTGTATGAGCCTGCTTTCCCACCAGCAATGTAGGAGAGTTCCCCTCTCTCCACATCCTCTCCAGCAGTTGGTGTTGTTTGTATTGTGGATTTTTGCCATCCTGACTGGGGTGAGATGATATCTCAGGGAAGTTTTGATTTGCATTTCCCTGATGGCTAAAGAAGTGGAGCATTTTTTAAGATATTTGTTAGACATTTTAATTTCATCCCTGGTAAAATTTCTTTTAAGTTCCGGGGCCCATTTTTTAATTGGGCCATTGGTTTCCTTGCTGTTTAGTTTTCTAAGTTCTTTGTGCACTCTGGAGAGCAGAGCTCTATCAGATATGTGGTTAGTGAAGATTTTCTCCCATTCTGTGGGTTGCCTTTGAGCTCGTGTTACAATCTCTTTATCTGAACAGAAGCTCTTTAATTTCACAAGATCCCAACTGTTGAGAGTTGGTAGCAGTGACTGTGCCATTGGATGTCTGTTTAGGAACTGTTGGCCTAGCCCAATCAGCTCGAGGGAGTTCCCTATCCTTTCAACTATGGTTTTTATAGTCTCTGGCCTTATATCAAGGTCCTTGATCCATTTGGAATTAAGTCTTGTACATGGTGACAAGTACGGATCCAGCTTTAATCTTCTGCATGTGGAGATCCAGTTTTGCCAGCACCATTTGTTGAAAATGCTGTTCTTTTTTCATTGGATTCTTTGGGCCCCTTTGTCAAAGACCAAATGGCTGTATTTTTGTGGGCTTATATCTGGGTCTTCAATCCTTATCCATTGATCTGTGTGTCTATTTTGGAGCCAGTACCAGGCTGTCTTTATAACTGTGGATTTGTAATATAGACTAAGGTTCGGTACGGTAATACCTCCAGCAGTATTTTTGTTACTCAGGATTGTCTTTGCTATCCTGGGTCTTTTGTGCCTCCATATGAACTTTGAGATTGTTTGGTCAACTTCTTTGAAGAATTGCTTTGGGATTTTAATTGGTATAGCATTGAATCTGTATATTGCCTTTGGTAGGATGGTCATTTTTATGATTTTGATTCTGCCAATCCAGGAACATGGGAGGTCTTTCCACCTTCTGGTGTCTTCTGCAATTTCTTTCTTTAGGGTTTTAAAGTTTTCATTGTAAAGGTCTTTTGCCTCCTTGGTTAGGTTTATACCAAGGTATTTCATTTTTTTAGGGTCTATAGTAAATGGGATTGTTTCTGTCAAGGCTTTTTCACTATACCTTGACTTTTAGACCCTCATCCCTTTGTGACTTCCTATAAAAATTCCCTATCTCTGTTTCAGTGGGGGTGGGGAGTTGAATCTGGCATGCAGTATGGACTTTCTATAGTTATTTTGCTACAATTTTACATGTTCAACATGATTTTCCAAACAAAGTTCAAAATAACATACAATGCACTTTTAATGTTGTGATTTTAATACATTTTACATTTTCATTTTTATTATTTATTAGCACTGTCCAACTCTGCATTGAAGCCCATGGTTTTAACTTACTTTTTAGAGTTTTAGATTTCCCCATTTTATCCTGTGACAAATACTTTTGCTTTTTTCCCTCATCTTTAAATATTAAAATTCTACCCTTTTTTTGAGATTGAATTTAAAGACTATGTCCCTCATTTTCCTTTATTTATCTATTTATTTCCATTATAAGATTAGGGTATTGAATTAGTTTAGCTCTTCAGATAATATTTTCAGCCAAGACTGCTTCGAGATTTCTGTTCATTATCTTCATTCCTCTAAAATAGCCCAGTGACTGTGCAAACCTATTAGATGACTTTGCTGAGAAATACAAGCCCATTATCTAACTCAATGCTAGCTAGAACTCCAAGCATGGAATTTCCCCAAGACCAGGGCTGCTTTCTAAGCCTTTTTTTTTTTTTTTGTCCTGGTGGGAAGGGCTCTCTCATAGGATCTTTTATGCACCCAATCCTGTGTATATAGTACACACCCACCCACCCACACACACACACACACACACACATAAAAGGGGGGTAATGGGAAGGACCAGTCTCTCCCACACTCCTTGCTGAGACTTAAAGACTCTTAGCAATGGGATCATACTTATATACCCTGAATTTAGCTGCTTCTGCCCTTCTCCCCCATTGCTGCTGGTCCCTTTTGGGGAGAGAGGTGAGTTTCAAAGAAGTTTAAATGATTTCCATGGAAGCAAAGGTTAAGGCCCACTCAGACCCAAAGCCATGAGACCATGTCATTCAACCACACCATTTAATCAGACTATACAGTCGTCTGACTACCAAGCCATTTTAAACAAACCCATAAGCATCTAAGCATTCCCAAAAGTATTTTTTAAACTTTTTAAAAAATTTTTTTATTCAATTGTGCATGAATGCGTGTGTGTGCGTGTGTGTAGAACCACGAACGAATTCGGGAACCACCATGAACGCTTCCACCTCCTTGTTTACTCTGCCCCGGGATTCACAGGCTCCACCCTACCAGGACTAGAAACGCAGGCCGCCCCCGCTTCCGCCTGGCATCTAGGATCAGAACTCGGGACCTTCTGCCTGCAAGGCAGAGGCTTAACCCCTAAGCCACCTCTTCAGCCCACATTCCCATAAGCATTAAAGCACTCCTATAAGCATTGAGATCCAGGCATATACAAGAACACTCACTCAACAATCATTTTTGGTTTTACATTCCCATTTTAAATTTCTATCTGCTTTGGAGCATCTTCAAAGCTCCCTAACAGAGACTCAGACAGAATACCATCAACGGGTTTAGAATGAAGGTCTCTTGTGGGGTGATCAATTCCAGCTCCTGTCTACCCCTGGGAAATTGATTTATTCATTCAGGTGGTCTTTTAGGATCCTTTTTCTTTTCATCTCAGAACTCTGGTTTTGCATTCCTTCCCCTGCTCCTGGAAAAGGGAACCCCAGAATACCACTGGGTGGGGGCACTTTCCCCAGTGGTTCCTGCAACTGCCAGTAGGCTACAGAACTCTGAAGCAGGCTTCAGATTGTGGGCATGGAGTCTTGATAGCAGGGCTTCTCCTACTAGGAAAATAGGAATTGAGGCTGCCTCAGTCAGCATCTATTTGACTCCAGTATAAGCTATGCCACTAGGAGTATGTGGTGGTAAGGATTGGTCCTAAGTAGAAGTAATGAAATACTCCTGATCTCTCTGATGTATCTGGAGCATATGGTTTGGGTAGTTTGAGTTCCTCAGATGGAAATTGAATAGCTAGCTGTAATTTTTGCCTTTCCCTAGTTGTGGATCTGATCACTAAGACCCACAAAGACCCTAAGGGTCAAGTACAAGTTACAACAGGACACAAAGACTTACAGTAAACAAAATATGGACAGATATGACACACATGGCCACCATATTCTCTCATATTATTTATTAGATTACAAAAACCAGAGGGTCAGGGGTGTCTCCTCCGAAACCTTTGGATACCAGGTTCAGCAGCTGTGTCTAGCCTCTCAGTTGTCTCTAGATGGCACCTTTCTAGGCACACTTACCTGCAGAGATGACAGAAACCAGATGGCTTTTTTTTCCCAACTTGAAGAGGTAGGAGGTTGGGGTCTGGAGCACCACTGGGGCTTGAAGAGAGGGGGACTTCCATCCTGAAGACCTGGCACATCTCAGGTTGTACCTCTCCTAGAAGTGAATCCTCTATGCTCACCTGCCTTCAGCCCCAGCTGACAGTTAAGCCTCCCACCAGTGTCTGAGACTCTATCCTGGCAATCCTGGAAAGGTTATAGGGTATCAGTCAGAATGAAACTCCAGGTACAAATGTTGAATAAGAGTCAGTTTATTCACTGGCCAATGGATTTCCTACTAAAGATCGTGAATTCCAAGCAAAGACTGTTGAATAATGTTTGGGGGGTTATTATAGATTTTTTCCATCAAAAGTCCTCTTTAACAATTATTTACTAAGGAACTAAGAACTTGGGATAACCCAAAGTCTAGCATGCATCACAGACACTAGAATCCTTAGAGACAAGGGATTAACAGCCTCAATAGTGTTCCTATACCAAAGGGGAGCACAAGAAAGAGCTCTAGGCAATCCTATTGAGTCCTTACACCTCATCAGAGAGGAGGACCCAGAGGGAAGTTTGACATGAACACTAAAGGATGCTCTAGGGATGGGGGAGGAGGTGGCACTGGGAGAAAGGGAGGGAAGGCGGAATGGAAGGGGAAAGGGGGGAGGGAGCAAGGGGATCCAAGAGTGGTGGAGGGAAGGAGGGGACTGGGGTACCTATTAAGTTTGTATGAGTGAAAAAAAAGTATTTGTATTTGGGGTGAAGTATAAAAAACAAAAAGAACTTGGGATAACCATTGCCATGGGGTCTTTTGGTGTTTACTTAGGGAAATTCCAGTTATTAAACCCTGACTTTTAGATTTGCATCCCCTTCTAAATTCTCTTATGAATGACCAGGTTAAAAAAATCACAGCCTCAGTGGGTCTTGAGTCTGACTTGCAAGTGGGGCTTCATTTGGTGCCCTACCACACCATCTATCTAAGACAAAAGAGGTAACTTATATCTGAGGAAACCTCAGTCATTAATGGACTAAGTATCCCTAGGTACTAGGTGTAGAGATTACCTTAGATATAGTACCCGTTTAGCACTGGCAGGGCAAAACTTTCGCAGTCAAAGCACTGTTACCTTTTCGCACTGGCAGGTAGCCCCCCCTCAAGCCAGGCACTGTTCCCCAAAACTCCATCCAAGTTCTCTAGGCTTTAGCTAAAGAGAGGTCTCTCCAGCTTAAATACAGGGACTAATCTAGTGATAGGAGTAGGTTCTCTGTTTCAGATAGGAACTTCCAATTCCATCCCTCAAAGGTGTCCCTTCAAATGCATCCTCAAGAATTACAGAATGTTAAATCCTACCAGTATGAAAAAGAGTCACCTTATGATATTCTGTACTTAGATATGGCCTCTGTGCACCTTAGATGGTAGGGAGAAATGACCCCCTGGAAGATCTTTAAACTATAATAATTAAAAATCTCCAACTAGATCTATTCTGCCTAAATGCAGGCAAATGGCAGATATTCCCTGCATTTGAATTTTATTTATCTAAGAGATTATAAAGATCTTTTCTAAAAGTACCAAATAGAAGTTCCAGAGAAAGCCTTGCCTCCAAAACTAAGATGGAATAGGAATTTTACCTGTCCTATCCAGGACTTTCGGCCCCAGTCAAACCCTCTTTAGACTACATAGAGCCCATCTAATCTGCCCCCAGTATTAATCTACCCTCTTCAAGAGATGCTGGGAGATTAATTCAGGCCAGCTTGGATTGATGTTACTTTTTCTTTGCAAACATGGTCCTAATTAAAAAAAAACTTAAGGACCTTTTCTGAAGACCCAGATAAATTCATAGATGTTTTCCCACTGTTAGTGAGGTTCAACTTATTTTACAGGGGTATAATCCTAGTCTGAATGCAGGCCATTATCACCTTCAGAAAAGGAGTTTGTTCTCAATGTAGCAGAACAGGTAGCAGAGGAATATTGTTAAAAGGAAAAATGTGTTTAGGAGAATGGGAGATAATACCCCCTTACCTCCTATGATAGTTAATCCTGGTTATCAACTTGACCACACCTGGCATTAACTAAGAGATTAGCTGCCAAACCACCTGTATATCTTATCCAGATCAATACATTTGCAATATAAAGGCCAGTCCTAGATCTGGATGGAACCTCCTAGTAGCAGACCACATAAAAGTAATTATAAAACAGAAGAGTAAAGAGAGATTCTCTTTCCCTGTCCTGGAAACTCCTCTTCCCTCCCACTGCCCGACTTCTTCAACCCTCCAGCCCTCCAAACCACCAACTCTTCAATGTGGCTGAAGACTCTTCAGGAATCATTCAGCCATCAACTGCCACCGACCGGGCTTCTAGACTGAGCAACCCCTGGAAGCCATCGTTGGACTACCTCGGTCATATACAATAAATTCCTTTTTTATTAATTCATTCTGTTGGTTCTGTGGTTCTAGAGAACCCTGACTCCTTTGGAAATCAGGCTCTCCCTAGACATAATCCACAACGGGACCCTAAATCTGAATATAGGGAATGGAGAGAAATCATTTCCAGAATATGATTATGGAAAGATTCAGGATATTGAGGCAAAATCCATGAATTATATTAATTTTGTAGGAATAACTCAGGATCTAACTGAAATCCTCAGGTTTTTCCTTGACCAAATTAGAAACACTTTAAGGAAATGTATTATGGCCAATTCAGAAAGTCTAGGAGGGCAAATTATCCTTACGGACAAGTTCGTCACTCAGGCAATCCCTGATATAGGTTGGAAATGAGAAAAGATGGCTTTTAGTCCAGAACAGGACCTAGAAAATATAGCTAAAATAACTACAGATATTTTCTTTTAATAAAGAAGTTTAAAGGAAGAAAAAGGAAGAACAAGGAAAGAAAAAATTTGAAGTTTGATAACATCCATAAGGTAATGACATAGCTACAGGAACAAGGCATACCCACCAAGCAACCTGAAGTACCTTCCTACAGTGAAAGAAAAAAAATGCTTTAGATGTGAATAGTCTGGATACATCCTAAAAGAGTGTCCTGACCTAGTTCCAGGTGGTTGATATAGAGTCTGTGATGTTCTGGATTATGTTTTGTTGATTTTTTTTTCAGTTTTTCTGCTTCTGCAATGCCCTTCACTCCATCCTGATGGGTATTGGATGTCACCCCCTGGCCAGAGATAAAAAACTGTTAAATTAGAGTTTTGTTATAAGAGTATATTCAAAGGTAGATGTAATAAAAGTATAAAATCACGGTGAGGGAGGGGTCAATCACCCATTTGCGAAATGGTTACTTTCCCTGAAGCTCAGGGAAATTTCCAGAAGAGGGGGTGGTAAGAGCACAAGGATGGGAGGAGCAATGATCTGCAAGATACTCCACACAAGTTAGGGCCGAAGCAATGATAATTGGATTTTACATGCTCTGTGTAATGTCTAACACATTATTGACCCCACAAAGTCTAGCATTTGCTAAAGGCATTAGGATCCTTGGAGGGAAGGGATTGACAGCCTTAATAGTGTTCCTATGCTTAAGGGGAACACAGGAAAGCATTCTGGGAAATTCCTCTGGGTCCTTGCACCTCATCGGAGAGGAGGACCCAGAGGAGAGTTTGGCATGCACATTAAAGGATGCTCCGGGGATGGGAGGGGAGGCACTGGGGGATGAGAAGGGAAGGGGAGGGGAAGGGGGTTGGAGGGAGGGGGGACCGGTGTACCTGTTAAGTTTGTATGAGTGGAAATAAAAAAATATAAAAAAAGTGACATTAAAATTAATTATATACTTCTGATCATTCATTAAAAATAAAAGACTGCCCTGAGTACAAGAGGTCTCCACCTGGCCCATGTCCTGACTGTGGAGTCTCCATTAGTGGAAGTATTGTCCCATGTACCCCAGGGTCCAGAGATCAAGCCTCTTTTTCTACCTATGACCAATGACAAGGCCCAAGGCTCTTGATTTCCCTCCCATGGGAGAAGGGAGTCTTGCCCCTAATACCTAGTAATAGAGAACCCGAATGCCAGGTAATATAACATTTCAAGAACTTCAGGTCATCATGCAAGTGGGAAGTCAATTTTTTTCAGAAACTGAAGCACAATTTCAGTGGTCAACTTCCTTATTCAGTCCTTGTCAGATTCTGATTAAACTGGAACGGTTACAATCAGGGGAATGAAAGGTTACTGGTCATAAGCAAAGTAAATACTAAAGTTCCTTGTATACTTAATGACATGGCTTTAGACATTCCTTTGTTTCCATGCCTGAATAACCTATAAATATTATAGGGAGAGTCTTAAAGGAAAATTTTAGCCCTGTTATATTAATGTTTTCCCATTCATAGGATAAAATTATCCATGTTGTGATTAATCATGCTATTTCAGAGGAAATTGTAACATAAGCCCCTCTAAGGTATGGGCCTTATCCCAAAACATAGGTCAAGGCATAAGAGCCTCCCCAACAAAGATAATGCTTATAGAACTACAAACACTCCATGTTAGAAATAGTGCTCCGTGAAATCAGATACTAGAGGAGGAATAATTCAGATTTTCAACAACCTGAGATACCGTGGCTTAGTATTCCTTGCAACAGTCCATGTAAAACCTCTGTCCTGGCAGTACAAAAGCCCAATGGACTGTGGAGACTAGTACAGGAGCTCAGAATTAAAAATGAAGCAGTAATGCCAATTTACCCTGTAGTACCCAAACCTTGCACACTTCTTGCTAAGATAACCCCTTCCTCCACTTGGTTCTCAGTATTAGATTTAAAAGTTTCATTCTTTTGCATTCCTTTGGTCCAAGAAATTCATTATCTTTCTGCTTTTGAGAATTCGGAATGGAAACAGACACCTAATTTTTGGACTGTCCTGTCCCAAGGATTCAGAGATAGCCCACATATTTTTGGACAAGCCTTAGAACGTGACTTTGCAGACATGCACCTGTGGGAAGAGACAAGTTTCCTCCAGTATGTAGATGTCCTGCTGCTTTTTTCCCTGACACAAGACAAATGCAGTTAATATTCCAGGCAAGGTGATAGATTTCTAAATGGAATTACTTGCCCTTGCCTGTGTCTACAGTAAAACCACTAGTTTAACAGCGAGGTTTCTAGGTGAAAGAAGTTTAAAAATGGGTGAACTACACACAGCCATACTCAAGTGTTGTAATCATAGACTACCTCTTATTCCAAGGTTATCTAGGATGTGAGCAGTTTCCAAGGATGTGTTATTTTAATATTACAGATTATCCAAAACATTTATTATTTCAAATAGATGAAATATGAGCTCCTATCCCATGTGTCTTACTGGTTAGAATGACTTAGTCCATTTGGATCTTGTAGCCTTAACTTTCTTATCTGTTTTGTCTCTAGACTAATATCTATAAAACTTCAAATGATAAAGCAACAAAAACCCATTTACAGCAAACCTCTGGACCATCCCAGCATCTCATAGATGAGAATCATTGACTGCCTGCTCTTGCTTCCTTTCAACTCAGCAATTAGTACTCAGATTGGTAGTCACCCCTCATCTCCCCAAGAGGTCAAAGTCTTCATAAGACAAAGAGGCAATGAGAGAGAAAATAGTTTGTATTAGGCAATTTTAGGAGAAGTAGATCGACTGGGAAGGTCCTCATTATCATCTCCCATTGCTGAAATTATTCTGAAAATATACATCCTGTTAATCTGTGGGAACAGACTCTGACACCCCACAAAGATAAGGTACCAACTTCTCCCAACCCTCTGTTAATAAAATGATAAGGGACTTCTTTCCAGGTTCTTACATCCAAGACTCGATGATTGAAGCTGGGACGTGATTTAATAGTTTAAGTAAAAATTTATTGAAATATAAGGAGGGAAAGTGACACATGATTCCTCGGGAGAATAAGGGGAGCAAGAAATATCCTTTGGCTATTCAGGTAGCCAGAGGGAAGTAAGACTGCTTCAAGTCTTGTTCCAAATCTTGGGATTTCGGGTTCCCCTTTTATGAACTTTTGGGGGATCAAAGATGGAAATTTTTCATTGGTTTCCTCTTTGATCTTTGATTGGTCATATCTGGTAGGTTGCCTATGTGCTGAATTCAAATCTGCTTTCCTAGTGCTCTCTCACATAGATTTGTGGCCTTCCTTAATTTCCTCTGGTCTCCCTCGCTGTTCTCACTGCCTAAAGAAATTTGCCTCCATCAAAGGTATATGGAAATGAGTTCCTAAAATGCGAAAAGGATAATGAAATGAGGTCCTCCAATGCAGATAAGTTAAAGTCCTCAAAAGAAACCCTTAGCCATGAGTTGATAGAGCTGCGACCAGCATGAATGAACCAATCAGACATAGAGGAGACTACAAGTGCCAGTCAGATTTAAAGAAACTGAAACTAGCCATAAGGAAGAGCCCCTTTTCTGGGCCTGCTTAACCTTATAAATATCCATGACCCTGCCAGCCATCTTCAGCTGCTTTGCCCCTTACAACCTCAATGCCAGTGAGTTCTTTTCAGCTTCCATGCACCCAGTGGAGTTTGTGTCCACGAGTTCCTTTCCTTCTCTCCACTAGTAAACCCTACCTTAATCCTCTACACATGTTCTTGCCTCAATCTTCGACTCCAGAAAACAAGAACGTGGATATTAAATCCAGTAACAATATAATCTATGTAATGATTTTTTAAAATAAAAATACCTTTTACAATGAAGCAAGAAGGAACTCTGAATGCTTCCATCATTCGTGCCGAGTGCCAATTACCCTGAGTCAGTAGCTCTCTGTGTTCCACAATCATTGTCCATGAAACCTCCACATTCTTCATTCTGAGCCACTGCCATGAGGTTGTTGCACATCTCTCCATTCTTGAAGGACTATATGAAGTTGACTCATGCTACTGACAAGAGAGAATCAAGGGGGAATAAGGCTATGCTGTGCTTACATAGCATAACTCAGCAGGCTGGACTCTGGGCCTTTACTACTGCTGGTTACCACCTCTGCAATAGTCACAGTTGGTTGCTGAGAGAAACCCAGTAAGGGAAAATCTCTATTGCCAGCATACTTTCTTATAGGAGAGAAATTTATACAGCATACTCTGGAGGAATAGCCACCAATCACTTGGACAAGCATAATCTCTCTTAACTGCATATTCTGTCATTTTTTCCTTCTTTGAACTGTTGTGTAGGATTCAAAGACTTCCAGAATTTCACAAGCACTGATATTTGACTTTTTATCTATTTTTTTTTAAATAGAAACTCTGGATTGACACAAATGATGCCATATGTGCTTGCAAGTGATCAGGGGTTGCCAATTTGTCTACTTTTTCTTTTTCTCAGCATCTTGACTGCTTTTCCACTCTATAAACTCCATTTATATGTCAATCTAAGTCATTCAGACATGACAGAACCTCTCCTACCACATAAAGATCAAGCCTATCATGAGCTCACTAGACCACATTCCTGCTAAATCAATCTCTTTCTCAACTCTCCTGTGACTATAATAATATCACTCCTAGTGAACTGAGCATCAAGCAACATCTCTCATATGCCTAGCTCCTTTTCTATTGGTTTGTCTGAAATCTACTGTGTTAAAGACCCTGATATTCATAAGGACCTCATCCAAAGATAATCAAATGTGCCTAATGGCTCATATGAAGTAAGTCAAACATGGATTGATTTTTTAAAATAATACCTCAGATTATGCATTTTTTGCCTCAAGGAGTGTTGTTGATAGTACATTACTTAGTTTATATGCTTCCATGTCACTTAGACTGATTCCATCTATACCCAAGTCTCTAGGTCCATGAACAAGGAACTCTAAATTCATGTTTAAAAATTGTTTCAAATTTAAGTATCTCACAGACAAAATAACACTGGATTGTCATAATTTCCCATACAGGGTTGTTATAAAGTGACTCACCTGCCTGGTGTATCATGAATTTTCCCTTCCTCTAAATTAAAGATCAAACCTAAGGGTTGTTTCCTATTATTTCTACCTCACTTCTTCCTCTTTACTTTCTAATTCTTTCCAGAATGTTCTAAGTTTTTGAAATATAGGAGTGACTACTTATACTCTTTTGCTCTTGTCTCCTAGTCTTAAGAAGTGACAAATTTGCACCTATATCAAATCCTTTCTTTTTTTTTAACATTTTTTATTATCTCCGCTCATACAAGCTTAATAGGTACACCGGTTCCCTCCCTCCCTCCTCCTCCCCCCGACCCCTCTGCTCACCTTTCCCTCACCCCTCCCTCCCCATCCCCGGTGGCTTCCCTCCCATCCCCGGAACATCCTTTAATGTGCATGCCAAATTCTCCTCTGGGCCCTCCTCTCCAATGACGTACAAGGACCCAGTGGCCTTTCCCTGAACCCTTTCCCGTGTTCACCTTAAGTATAGGAACACTACTGTGGCTGCCAATCCCTTGCCTCCAAGGATCTTGGTGCCTTTAGCAGATGCTAGACTTTGTGAGGTCAATAGTGTGTTGGGCATTGCACAGGGCATGCAAAGTCCAATTATGATTGCTTTGGCCCTAACTTGTGTGGAGTATCTTGCATATCATTGCTCCTCCCATCCTTGTGCACTTACACTCTTACTGCCCCCTATTCCGCAAATGTCCCTGAGCTTCAGGATGGGGAGAGATTAGGCTGGCCTAGTTCTAGGTGGTTGATATAGAGTCTCTGAAGTTCTGGATTGTGGTTTGTTGATTTTCTTTTGCAGTTTTGCTGGTCCTGCAATGCCCTTCACTCCATCCTGATGTGCACTGTATGTAACCCCCTGGGCAGAGACAAAAAGCTGTTAAACTGGAGTAATGTTACACGAGTATATTCAAAGGTAGATGTAATAAAAGTAGGAAACCTCAGTGAGGGAGGGGTCAATCACCCATTTCCAAAATGGTTACTTATTATCTGCCAGACTATATGCCCTCCCCTTCTGGTGAGATCATGCCCCCTCAGTTGTAAATCATCAGAAACGAAAAGTCTGTGAACTTAACCAGATGTCTCATTGCGTACTTGCAGTCCTTGATGGAGGCCTATTTTCTCTGCTATAACATGGTACCCTCTCTCCTTCTTTCTGGTGTGGCCCTCCTACCCCATCCCTTCTGTTCAAACTCCTTGCAATTACTGCATTACAGAGATTTATCTTTGAGTGTCTCTAGGTGGGCTGGGTGGGTTTGGTACTAGGAGCCACTTGTTAGGGAGTACATACGGTGCTTAATTTTCTGGGTCTGGGATACTTCATTTAATATAATTGTTTCTATTAACATCGCTTTTCCGGCAAATTCCAGTAATTCATCATTTTTGATAGCTGAGTAGTACTCCATTTTATAGATGTACCACTGTTTCCTTATCCACTCGTCCACTGTTGGACATTTGGGTTGATTCCATGACTTTGCTATTGTAAACAGTGCTGCTATGAACATGGTCATGCTTGTGCTATCAAGGTGAACTTCTGCTGTATGGGGGACTATTCCCAAAAGTGGAATCGCAGGGTCATATGGCATTTCAATCTTTAATTTCTTTAAGAATCTCCAGATGGCTCGGCAGAGTGGCTGTATGAGCCTGCATTCCCACCAGCAATGTAGGAGAGTTCCCCTCTCTCCACATCCTCTCCAGCATTTGGTGTTGTTCGTATTGTGGATTTTTGCCATTCTGACAGGGTGAGATGATATCTCAGGGAAGTTTTGATTTGCATTTCCCTGATGACTAAGGAAGTGGAGCATTTTTAAAGATATTTGTTAGACATTTTAATTTCATCCGTAGTAAAGTTTCTTTTAAGTTCCAGAGCCCATTTTTTAATTGGGCCATTAATTTCCTTGGTGTTTAGTTTTCTAAGTTCTTTCTGCAATCTGGATAATAGAGCTCTGTCAGATATGTAGTTAGTGAAGATTTTCTCCCATTCTGTGGGTTGCCTTTAAGCTCATGTTACAGTCTCTTTATCTGAACAGAAGCTCTTTAATTTCACAAGATCTCAACTGTTGAGAGTTGGTAGCAGTGACTGTGCCATTGGATGTCTTTTTAGGAACTGTTGGCCTAGCCCAATCAGCTCCAGGGAATTCCCTACCCTTTCAACTATGGTTTTTATAGTCTCTGGCCTTATATCAAGGTCCTTGATCCATTTGGAATTAAGTCTTGTACATGGTGACAAGTACGGATCCAATTTTATTTTTCTGCATGTGGAGATCCAGTTTTGCCAGCACCATTTGTTGAAGATGCTGTTCTTTTTCCATTGGACTCTTTGGGCCCCTTTGTCAAAGACCAAATGGCTGTATTTTTGTGAGCTTATATCTGGGTCTTCAACCCTTATCCATGGATCTGTGTGTCTATTTTGGAGCCAGTACCAGGCTGTCTTTATAACAATGGATTTATAGTATAGACTAAGGTTTGGTATGGTGATACCTCCAGCCATGTTTTAGTTACTCAGGATTATCTTTGCTATCCTGGGTCTTTTGTGCCTCCATATGAATTTTAAGATTGTTGGACAACTTCTTTAAAGAATTGCTTTGGGATTTTAATTTGTATAGCCTTGAATTTGTATATTGCCTTTGGTAGGATGGTCATTTTTATGATGTTGATTCTGCCAATCCAGGAACATGGGAGGTCTTTCCACCTTCTGGTGTCTTCTGCAATTTCTTTCTTTAGGGTTTTAAAGTTTTCATTGTAAAGGTCTTTGACCTCCTTGGTTAGGTTCATACCAAGGTATTTCATTTTTTTAGGGGCTATAGTAAATGGGATTGTTTCTCTCAGGGCTTTTCACTTCTTTCACTCTGGGCATATAGGAAAGCCACTGATTTTTGTACGTTTATTTTGTATCCTGCTACCCTGCTGAACTTCTCAATTAATTCCAGGAGCTTTCTCGTGGAGTACACCCAGGTATAAGATCATGTATATAGCTTTTATTATATTGATAAAGGTTCCTTCCATTGCTACTGTCTCTAGCGTTGTGATCATAAAAGGCTGTTGGATCTTGTCAAAAGCTTTTTCTCCATCTATGGAGAGTATCATGTGGTCTTGGACTTTGGACTGGTTTATATGATGAATTACATTTATTGTTTGCGTATGTTGAACCAACCTTTTGTGCTGGGGATGAAGCCTACTTGGTCCCCGTGAATGATCTTTTTGATATGTTTTTGAATCTTATTTCCTAAGACTTTGTTGAGAATCTTTGCATCTGTGTTCATCAGAGAGATTGGCCTTTAGTTTTCTTTTTTAAGTGAATCTTTATTAGGTTTTGTGATTAAAATGATATTAGCTTCATAGAAGGAATTTGGTAGTGTTCCTTCCTTTGCTATTTGATGGAACAGTTTAAGGAGTATTGGTGTTATTAACTCCTTAAATGTCTGGTAGAACTCTGTGCTGAATCCATCTGGTCCAGGACATTTTTTGGTGGGAAGATTCGAGATTACTTCCTCAATTTCCTTATATGTTATAGGACTATTTAAATAATTCACAACTTCCTGATTCAATTTAGGTAAGTTGTGTTTATTTAGGAATTCATCCATCTCTTAGTGTTGTCAAATTTCACAGAGTATAAGTTTTTGAAATATGATGTTACAATTCTCTGGATTTCTTGGGTATCAGTAGTGATATCTCCATTTTCATTTCTAATTTTGTTGATTTGGGTTTTCTCTCTCTTGCTTTTGGTTAATTTAGCTAGGGGTGTATCAATCTTATTGATTTTTTCAAAGAACCAGCCTTTTGACTGGTTGATTTTCTCCATCATTTTCTTAATCTCGATTTCAGATATTTCTCCCCTTATTTTGCTAATCTCCTCTCTTTGACTATTTTTGGGATCAGATTGCTCTAATTTCTCTAAAGCTTTAAGCTGGATTGTTAAGTTGTTTATTTCTGATCTTTCCTTTTTTGTAATGTAGGCATTAAGAGCTATGAACTTACCTCTTAAGACAGCTTTCATTGTGTCCCAGAGATTTTGGTAAGTTGTATTTTCATTATCATTCACTTTCAGGAAATCTTGAATTTCCTTTCTAATTTCTTCCTGAATCCAGTTCTCATTCAGCATCATAGTGTTAAGTTTCCAGGAGTTAGTGTATTTTCTCTTGTTTGTTGTGTTGTGGATGTCAAGCTGTAGGCCGTGGTGGTCTGATAGGGCACAGGTTAGAATTTCAACTTTCCTGTATGTGAGGAGATTCGTTTTGTGCCCCAATATGTGATGTATTTCAGAGAAAGTTCCGTGTGTTGCTGAGAAAAACGTGTATTCTTTGGTACGTGAATGGAAAGTTCGATAGAGATCTGTAAGGTCCATTTCTTTAAGGGTTTGATTAAGGTCCAAAGTGTCTCTGTTAAGCTTTTGACCTGTTGATCTATCCCATGTTGAGAGGGTGGTGTTGAAGTCCCCAAGAATTATCGCTTGGGGGTTGATTTCTTGCTTTAGACGCTGTAGGGTAGACATGTATCCCTTCAAGTTGTCTTTGTGCTGGAAAATTTTTCTTTCTCCCTCAATCATGACAGATATTTTTGCCGGGTATATCAGTCTGGGTTAGCATTTTTGCTCATTTAATACATGAAGTATGTCTTTCCAAGCTCTTCTTGCTTTTACTGTTTCCATTGAGAAGTCATTTGTTATTTTAATAGTTTTGCCTTTAAAAGTGACTTGCTTTTTTTCTCTTGAAGCTCTCAGCACCTTTTCTTTGTCTTGAATGTGGAGTGTTTTGACTATTATTTGCCGTGGCGATTTTCTATTTTGGTCATATCTGTTTGGAGTGCAAAATGCCTCTCATATTTGGATGGGCCTCTCATTTTTTAGTTGAGGGAAGTTTTCATTTATGATAATTTGAAATATTTCCTCAGGTGTGGTAATTTGGGATTCTTGCTCTGGTATTCCCTGAATGTGCATGTTAGGCTTCTTCAGGGTGTCCCATATCTCTTGAATGTTCCTCTCAAGTACCTTTTTGGCTTTAACTATCTCTTCCATTGAGCTGGTTAATTCTCCCACTTTGTCTTCAACATCTGAAATTCTATTTTCTGCTTCACTAGTTCTGCTGATAAGACTCTCTGTTGAGCTTTGGGTTGAAGATAACTTGTCTTTTAGTTCAATTTTAAACTCCGCCTGAGACTGTTTTAACTACTCTATGCCTATTTTTGTTTTTTGAACGTTTTTCTGAACTCCTCCAAATGCCTGTTGTGTTCCTGTTCAAAGTGGTTGATGCGGTTATTTAATTCCTCTTGGATTTCCTGTTTCATATTATTAATCATGGTAATGATCATACTTTGAAAGTTGTTGTCTTGGGCCTGGCTTTCTTGGCTATTTTCTGTGAATTTGTTCTGCTTGGAATCCATCCTTAAGGGGTTGATTCTTTCATTGGCATATTGGTCTTCTTGGGTTTTGTTTCTCATGGATCTGCACTTTGACTTGGACATTGTTGTTTTGTCTTCTAGGGCTTTTCAGTTTCTGTGAGTTTTTGACTGGACTGATTTAGTTGGTATTACTACAGTTAGGCAGTTGTTACTAGTGCTTGCCTTGGGGTTGGGTATGTTTGTCTCTTTTTATTGTTATTTCCTAGTTGCGGCTACTAGGCTGTTAGTACATCAGTTAAATCAGGTTAATTAGACAGGGGGTGAATATTAGTACGGTAGTGCACTTTTACCATGTAGTATTTTGGTGATATGTGAGAGTGAGTGGTGTATTCCCTGGAGTTGTATATGTTTTTGGGGTGGCTGTATGGAAAGGTTAATCTACAGTGATTAATATTAGAAAGGAACAGTAAGGTGAAAAAAAAGGAGGTTTACTTATCTTTGGGCTGGATGTGAAGAATCTCTCCCATGTGATAGGATGATTGTAGAGCTTTTCAGATGTACGGCCTTTGACGTTTAGAACTTTGCTTGAGTTTCCTTTGGACTCTATTGAATTCTGAGTAGCAGTGTATCTTCTGTAGATCACTTGTGTGCATCCCCGGTGGGCCAGAGAGGCAGAGGGGCTGATGTTGTTGGCAGAATTCTTCACCTGGGGCCTGGGACTTGGCTTAGTGGCCCTCCCAAGCTCCAGGGATGGAGGAATGTGAGCAAGTCCTGTCCAGTGGGTTGGACAGGCAGGCGGGAGGAAGAAAGGGGCTGGGCCCCGGGGCATGGCCCAGGACTAAGCTCAAGGCAGGCCGGGGCGTGGCACAGAGACCCGGGGCAACCTGGGGGGCTGGGGAGGGAGCTGGGCGGGCGGACGGGCTCGCTCACCTGGTGATAGCGGCGCGGACAGAGGCGGCGCAGAGAGCAAATCCTTTCTTTACTTTAACTTTTTCTTCAATATTAGAGGCTAATACTAAGGAGAGTATCTATATATCATTTTCCTATCGAAATTTCTCTGCTATAAGAAAGTTCTTTCTGGAAAATAGCAGATAACCAGTGAGATTTCATTGTCTAAAGAAAAGACCATGTAACAGAGTGCACTTTCTATTTATGATCTTGTCTCATAATGCTGCTTTTAAGAATTATAGTTTTTCTGTGGGGTATCAGCTATTTGAGGACTACCACCATATTCTCAGGGAGAGTCTATCATCAACAAAGGATGCTACCATACATCATATAGGGGAAGATTGATGCCAAATTAGCCTTCATATAGAGTAGCCTTAGTTGCATGCTCTTTTATCTGTAGTAGAAATGAGTATTACTTAAAGTATGATCTTGTCAAGATTCCCTTTATAATCACTCCAGCTTCAGACAGTTTAGATTCAGCTGAATGTCTCAGCACACATAAAACAGGCAATGCAATTGCCATTGTATGAAATTGTGAAAGAATAAATACTTTCAGAAGCCTCCATTTGATTCACTTTGTGACTTCTGCCAGGATTAAGAACATAACGAACGTACAGGTTACTCTTACGTGTTGCTGTGAGAGAACACTCAAAGTCAAAAAACTTAAGGGAGAAAGGGAGATTTATTTAGCTTACATGTCCAGAGGAGAGGTACAGTCATTCATGGCAGAGGCAGCATGGCTGGTGGCTGAAGCTGGAGGAAGCCTTGATCACTGCAAACATCTTGGAGACTGAGAGCTGCAAGACTCCTTGCTGCTAAAACCAGAACTCTTGGAGGTAGGATGTGACTAATTCAACTCAAGGCCCACCCTCTCTCTGTGACCACCTTCTTCCAGCAAGGCTCCACCTCTCAAAAGTGTTATGACTTTCTTAAATATATGAGACTCTGGGGGGGACACATTTCAAATCATCACAATGAATACTAAATGCCATCTGACTTAATAAGTGTGCTACAATGTTTTTAGAATAATATACTTCAAAATTTGTAAATTTATCATTGCAAAAGATGAAGATACCTTTAAAAACATTACATGGATGAGCCATGTACATTATGTTCTTGAATGTATGAAGAAACAGAAAAATAAAGTGAGAAGGTCTTTGTTGCAATGTAGAATTATCAAAATAATACTCTGTTGCATCAAAATATACTCTTGGTTAACTCTTATTAACCACAAACTAGTGTAGAGGATAGCTATAACACTTCAAATGAGTAAAATATTAACAATTTTGAAATGAACTTCCTAGGTGACTACATTGAAATTATGCCGTTTTTAAAAGATTATTATGGCTACATGTCAAGTTTTTGTTTTTGTTGCTTATTTTCTTTTATCTTAGGAAGTTATTAACAATTGTTTTAAGTGGTAATATGCCTGTTGGAACATATGCCTTCTTCCCTGATCCAAGAAACGATGTTTGGCATTAAAAAATTAATGTAAACACTTTGGGTTGGGCAGACAGAGAGACTTGTCTTTCAATTTAGATATAATAATTGCTGGCTGAGAGAATTTAAATAAATCAATCATCTCTCTAAAACTAATTTTAATCATCTCTTCCATGGAATACTAAAATTCTGTGAATGAATTTAGCTATGTCTGAACACTCAACTGTAGAGTGAACTGGATCTTAAGATTCTTATTAACATGCTCAGTTTCAATGTTATTTAGACTTGAATCCTTATTTAGAAAACTGTGCTCAGCTGAGGATAATTTTTCTTGGAAGTCTACTTAGTTGTGGCTCATGAGCTAAAAATGGTTATCAAATATTTAGTGGTTTGTTAGAAGAAGAGTATGAAGATATAAAAAAGAGAGTATGTGATCCATAAACATACAAACACTATCTCATCCTTGAAAAAAAAGTTTGCCAAACAGCACTAGCCCTCTTGTAGTAGTTTGGCTGTGAGGGTTAACTTTCTATTCACTTTATCCTTCTTACAGCACTTTCTCTGGTAGTTCTCATCCTGGACACATGATACAGATCTGGCTAAATATAATATGATACTTTTTCTGGCAATGGTGATTGTGATTATTCTAGCTCAACAAGAGTCACTGTGAATCTTTGAGATAAATGAGAAAGAAAAGTTTTTTTTTTAAATTTTCCATTGAAGCTAATAAACTAAAACCCTTGTAGCCATATATCATGCCATGTGGAAAAACTGTATCTGAAGAAAGCAAGGAAGAAACTTACATTAAAAAGCAGAGAAGTGATGAAGCAAGAGCAAAGGGTCCTACCAACTCGTAATCTCTGATACTGGTCCTAAAGTTCTACTTCTTGCAGCTTTTAATTCAGTTCTGTGACTTATCCCAAGACTCCTTGAAAAATAAAGTCAACAAAGAGAATTTTTGATTAAACTGCTTTTTCTCAGTCTAGATTGTCTGGCATGTCTCACATCTAACCAAACAATAGCAACACTCCTACTTAAACAGAGCACAGGCTTAAACTAGTTGTATGTGGTATAAAACCAGCAACACATTTGTCTACCTGGATTAATTAATCTTTGACAATTTCCTAAGTGTTTTCCCCCTCTTAGCACTAGGATAATAACTACATTAGAATTTTATAGAATGTAGGCATGTTAGACATTAAATAGTCACAATAAATGTTGCAATACATATTCAAAATATTCAATGTCTCTTCCTCAGCAGTAAGTTCTAGAAGGCATGCTGACCTGTAGGCAATAAAAAGCTCCATGACTCATAGCTTCTCAGATGTTCTGAGTGACTCTTGAACACATTAAACCTATCAGACCTTTGCCCTATAAATCAGACTTTGAATTTACCAACTAACATGACAAGTGTAATCTGCTAACTTAGGTTCAAGGAATCACTGAAATGTATACATCTCGAGACAATTTTCTCTTCCTACATATATCTAGCTTCATAAGCCATACTCTGTAGTCTTCCCAAATTTTCTAGTCAGAAAAATAAGCTTTCATTCTAAAACAAGATCTGAAACTACAAGGAAAATTTAATTGGGCTACTGTGAATGCGGAAATAAAGCAAGAAACAGCAGCACACCCTTTCAGGGAGAGTTGATTTGTCACTTTAAAAACACAATTTCAGGGCTGAGGAAATGGCTTCAGTGGTTAAGTGTTTACAAAGATGAGGACCTGAAGTCCAGAACCTTATTAACCACCCCCCAAAACACACACACAAAAGCCAGGTATGGTTGTGTATGCCTTTAATCCTAGTTCTGAAAATAGGCGGGTCCTTGAAGCTCATTAATCACCTAATCTTGCCAAACTAATGAGCTACATGTAGGTTCAGTAATAGACACTCTTTCAAAACAAAAAAGGTAAAAAAGAAAAGGAAGACATCTAACACTTGACTGCCATATGCCCAAACAACTATTTATACGTGTGTGTACACACACGAACATGAACACATGCACATACGTACACACACACATATACCCAAAGACAACATAATTAATATTTAGAGGAAAACAGAAGAGGGAGTAAGAGGCCTTAGGTTTAATTATTTGACTAAGATGGGTCATATGCATAAGAAGAGATCCAAACCTTCTGATTGCATGCACATCATACACATTCTTTTTTTTATTTTATTTATTTTATTTTAATATATTTTTATTATTATTTCAGCTCATACAATCTTAATAGGTACACCAGTTCCCTCCCTCCCTCCTCCTCCTCCTGAAACCCCTGCTCCCCCTCCCCTCAACCCTCCCTCCCCAACCCCCAGTGCCTCCCGCCCCAATTCCCAGAGAGTCCTTTCTTGTGCATGCCTGATTCTCCTCTGGGCCCTCCTCTCCGATGACGAAAAAGGACCCAGTGGCCTTTCCCTGAACCCTTTCCCATGGTCCCCTTAAGTATAGGAACACAGCTGTGGTTGCCAATCCCTTGCCTCCAAGGATCTTGGTGCTTTTAGCAGATGCTAGACATTGTTAGGTCAATAGTGTGTTGGACATTGTGCAGGGCATGCAAAGTCCAATTATGATTGCTTCGGCCCTAACTTGTGTGGAGTATCTTGCAAATCATTGCTCCTCCCATCCTTTTGCTCTTACACTCTTACCGCCCCCTCTTCCGCAAATGTCCCTGAGCTACAGGATGGGGAGAGATTAGGCTGGCCTAGTTCTAGGTGGTTGATATAGAGTCTCTGAAGTTCTGGATTGTGGTTTGTTGATTTTCTTTTGCAGTTTTGCTGCTCCTGCAATGCCCTCCACTCCATCCTGATGGGCATTTTATGTCACCCCCTGGCCAGAGAAAAAAAGCTGTTAAACTGGAGTTTTGTTATAAGAGCACATTCAAAGGTAGATATAATAAAAGTAGGAAACCACAGTGAGGGTGGGGTCTATAACCCATTTGCAAAATGGTTACTTTTTATCTTCCAGACTATATGACTTCCTCTTCTGGTGAGATCATACCCCCTCAGTAGTAAATGATCAGGAACGAAAGTCTGTGAACTTAATCAGATGTCACATTACTTATTTGAGTCCTTGATGGAGGCCTATTTTCTCTGCTGTAACATGGTCCCCTCTCTCCTTGTTTCTTGTGTGGCCCTCCTACCCCATCCCTCCTGTTCATAATCCTTGCAATTACTGTAGGTATTACAGAGATTTTTCTTTGAGTGTCTCTAGGTGGGCTGGGTGGGTTTGGTACTAGGAGCCACCTATTAGGGAGTACATATGGTGCTTAATTTTCTTGGTCTGGGATACTTCACTTAACATAATAGTTTCTAATCACATCCATTTCCCGGCAAATTCCAGTAATTCATCATTTTTGATGGCTGAGTAGTACTCCATTGTATAGATGTACCACTGTTTCCTTATCCACTCGTCAACTGTTGGACATTTGGGTTGATTCCATGACTTTGCTATTGTAAACAGTGCTGCTATGAACATGGTCATGCTTGTGCTATCAAGGTGAACTTCTGCTGTATGGGGGACTATTCCCAAAAGTGGAATCGCAGGGTCATATGGCATTTCAATCTTTAATTTCTTTAAGAATCTCCAGATGGCTCGGCAGAGTGGCTGTATGAGCCTGCATTCCCACCAGCAATGTAGAAGAGTCCCCCTTCTCTCCACATCCTCTCCAGCATTTGGTGTTGTTTGTATTGTGGATTTTTGCCATCCTGACCGGGGTGAGATGATATCTCAGGGAAATTTTGATTTGCATTTCCCTGATGGCTAAGGAAGTGGAGCACTTTTTAAGATATTTGTTAGACATTTTAATATCATCCCTGGTAAAGTTTCTTTTAAGTTCCAGGGCCCATTTTTTAATTGGGCCAGTGTTTTCCTTGGTGTTTAGTTTTCTAAGTTCTTTGTGCACTCTGGAGAGCAGAGTTCTATCAGATGTGTGGTTAGTGAAGATTTTCTCCCATTCTGTGGGTTGCCTTTGAGCTCATGTTACAATCTCTTTATCTGAACAGAAGCTCTTTAATTTCACAAGATCCCAACTGTTGAGAGTTGGTAGCAGTGACTGTGCCATTGGATGTCTGCTTAGGAAATGTTGGCCTAGACCAATCAGCTCGAGGGAGTTCCCTATCCTTTCAACTATGGTTTTTATAGTCTCTGGCCTGATAGCAATGTCCTTGATTCATTTGGAATTAAGTCTTGTACATGGTGACAAGTATGGGTCCAGCTTTAATCTTCTGCATGTGGAGATCCAGTTTTGCCAGCACCATTTGTTGAAGATGCTGTTCTTTTTCCATTGGATTCTTTGGGCCCCTTTGTCAAAGACCAAATGGCTGTATTTTTGTGGGCTTATATCTGGGTCTTCAATCCTTATCCATTGATCTGTGTGTCTATTTTGGAGCCAGTACCAGGCTGTCTTTATAACTGTGGATTTGTAATATAGATTTAGGTTTGGTATGATAATACCTCTAGCAGTGTTTTTGTTACTCAGGATTGTCTTTGCTATCCTGGGTCTTTTGTGCCTCCATATGAACTTTCAGATTGTTTGGTCAAATTTCTTTGAAGAATTGCTTTGGGATTTTAATTGGTATAGCATTGAATTTGTATATTGCCTTTGGTAGGATGGTTATTTTTACGATGTTGATTCTGCCAATCCAGGAACAAGGGAGGTTTTTCCACCTTCTGGTGTCTTCTGCTATTTCTTTCTTTAGGGTTTTAAAGTTTTCATTGTAAAGGTCTTTGACCTCCTTGGTTAGGTTTATACCAAGGTATTTCATTTGTTTAGGGGCTATAGTAAGTGGGATTGTTTCTCTCAAGGCTTTTTCACTTCTTTCATTCTGGGCATATAGCAAGGCCTTTGATTTTTGTACATTTATTTTGTATCCTGCCACCCTGCTGAACTTCTCAATTAGTTCCAGAAGCTTCCTGGTGGAGTTTTTGAGATCACTCAGGTATAAGATCATGTCATCTGCAAATAGGGATAGCTTGACTTCTTCCTTGCCGATTTGAATCCCTTTTATGTCCCTTTCTTTTCTTATTGCTTCAGCTAAGAGTTCAAGTACAATATTGAATAGAAGTGGTGAGAGTGGACAGCCTTGTCTAGTTCCTGATCAAAGTGGGAATGCTTCCAATTGTTCCCCATTGAGCATAATCCTTGCTGTGGGCTTGTTGTATACAGCTTTTATTATATTGATAAAGGTTCCTTCCATTCCTACTGTCTCTAGCGTTTTGATCATAAAAAGCTGTTGGATCTTGTCAAAAGCTTTTTCTGCATCTATCGAGAATATCATGTGGTCTTGGACTTTGGACTGGTTTACATGATGAATTACATTTATTGATTTGCGTATGTTGAACCAACCTTGTGTGCCGGGGATGAAGCCTACTTGGTCCCCATGAATTATCTTTTTAATGTGTTTTTGAATCCGATTCGCTAAGACTTTGTTGAGAATCTTTGCGTCTGTGTTCATCAGAGAATTCAGCCTATAGTGTTCTTTTTTAAGTGAATCTTTATTAAGTTTTGGGATTAAAACGATATTAGCTTCATAGAAGGAATTTGGTAATGTTCCTTCGTTTGCTATTTGATGGAACAGTTTAAGGAGTATTGGTGTTATTAACTCCTTAAATGTGTGGTAGAACTCTGTGCTGAATCTATCTGGTCCAGGACATTTTTTGGTGGGAAGATTTGAGATTACTTCTTCAATTTCCTTATATGTTATAGGACTATTTAAATAATTCACAACTTCCTGATTCAATTTTCGTAAGTTGTGTTTACTTAGAAATTCATCCATCTCTTTTGTGTTGTCAAACTTTAGAGTATAAGTTTCTGAAATATGATGTTACAATTCTCTGGATTTCTTGGTTATCAGTAGTGATAACTCCATGTTCATTTCTAATTTTGTTAATTTGGGTTTTCTCTCTCTTGCTTTTGGTTAATTTAGCGAGGGGTGTATCAATCTTATTGATTTTTTTCAAAGAACCAGCTTTTTGACTGGTTGATTTTTTCTATCCTTTTCTTAATCTCAATTTCAGATATTTCTCCCCTTATTTTGCTAATCTCCTCTCTTCTACTACTTTTGGGATCAGATTGCTCTAGTTTCTCTAAAGCTTTAAGCTGCATTGTTATTTCTGATGTTTCCATATTTTTGATGTAGGCATTAAGAGCTATGAACTTACCTCTTAGAACAGCTTGCATTGTGTCCCAGAGATTTTGGTAAGTTGTATTTTCATTATCACTCGCTTTCAGGAAATCTTGAATTTTCTTTTTAATTTCTTCCTGAATCCGGTTCTCATTCAGCTTCATATTGTTAAGTTTCCAGGAGTTTGTGTATTTTCTCTTTGTTTGTTGTGTTGTGGATGTCCAGCTTTAGGCCACGGTGTTCTGACAGGGCACAGGTTAGAATTTTAAGTTTTTTGTATATGTGTAGATTTGTTTAATGGCCCAGTATGCGAGCTATTTTGGAGAAAGTTCCATGTGCTGCTGAGAAAAGTGTGTATTTTTTGGTGCGTGGTTGAAAAGTTCGATAGAGATCTATAAGGTCCATTTCTTTCAGGGTTTGATTAAGGTCCAAAGTGTCTCTGTTAAACTTTTGACCTGTTGATCTATCCCACGTTGAGAGGGCGGTGTTGCAGTCCCCAAGAATTATCGTTTGGGGGTTGATTTCTTGCTTTAGACGCTGTAGGGTTTTCTTAATGACTGTGGAGGGTCCCGTATTGGGTGCATATATGTTCAGTATTGTGAAGTCTTCCTGGTGAATTGTACCTGTGACTAAAATGTAGTATCCATCCGTGTCTCTTATAATTTTCTTTGGTTTGAAGTCCACTTTGTCTGATAGCATAATGGCTACCTCTGCCTGTTTTCTGCTTCCATTATCTTGTAGAATTGTTGACCAGCCTTTTATTTTTAGGGCATGCCTATCTTTTGTGGTAAGATGGGTTTCCTGCTGGCAGCAGATTGATGCATTGTGATTTTTAATCCAAATTTGTAATCTGTCTCTTGATCGGTGAGTTAATTCCATTAACATTTAGTGTTATAATGGCGAAACTATTTTTAATTCCAGACATTTATTATGTTTAGTAGTTTTTATAAGTATATTGCTTCACTTTTAATGGTGTTATACTTGCCTTCTGTTCTCCTGGATATGCCTGTTTTTTTGTTCAAGCTTGAGTATCATTTCTAGCATTTTTTGAAGGCCTGGTTTGGTGGACATGTATTCCTTCAAGTTGACTTTGTGCTGGAAGATTTTTCTTTCTACCTTAATCGTGACTGATAGTTTTGCGGGGTAAATCAGCCTGGGTTGACATTTTTGCTCATTCAATACTTGAAGTATGTCTCTCTAAGCTCTTCTTGCTTTTACTGTTTCGACTGAGAAGTCATTTGTTATTTTAATAGGTTTACCTTTAAAAGTGACTTGTTTTTTCTCCCTTGAAGCTCTCAGCACCAGTTCTTTATCTTGAATGTGGAGTGTTTTGACTATTATTTGCCATGGCGAGCTTCTGTTTTGGTCATATCTGTTTGGGGTGCAGAATGCCTCTTGTATATGGATGGGCCGCTCCTTTTTTCGATGAGGAAAGTTTTCTTTGATGATCGTTTGAAAAATTTCCTCAGGGGTGGTATTTTGAGATTCTTGCTCTGGTATTCTATGAATACGCATGTTAGGCTTCTTCAGGGTGTCCCCTATCTCTTGAATATTTCTCTCAAGTATCTTTTTGGCTTTAACAACCTCTTCCATTGAGCTGGTTAATACTCCGACTTTATCGTCAAGGTCTGAAATTCTGTTTTCTGCTTTGTTATTTCTGCTGATTAGACTCTCTGTGGAATTCTGGGTTGAAGATAACTTGTCTTTTAGCTTAGTTTTAAACTCTGCTTGAGTCTGCTTTAACTGCTCTATGCCACTTTTTGTTTCTTGCACTGTTTATCTCAACTCCTCCAAGTGTCTGTTGTGTTCCTCTTCAAAGCGATTGATTCGATTATTTAATTCCTCCCGGATTTCCTCTTTCATAGTATTGAACATGGTAATGATCATATTTCAAAAGTCGTTATCCTGGGTCAGGCTTTCTTGGCCATTTTCCATGGGTTTGTTCTTGTTGGAGTCTAACATTATGGGATTAATTCCTTCAGTGGGAGATTTGTTTACCTGAGTGTTGTTTCTCATGGATTTGCACTTTGACTTTGGCATTGTCGTTTTAACTCTTAAGATCTTCTTCAATTTCTGTGTGTTTTTCACTAAATTGAAATATTTGGCCTGGAGTTTTGGGGGTGGGCAGAGACGGAGCTTACCTAGGTCGAGGTGAGTCCAGGCTACATCGCGGTGTGAGACTCGGCTGGACCGCAGGCACGCGTCCCATTTGGCAGAGTGGAGGGAAGGGAGACATCATACACTTTTATTATGATGGTGTTACAGCAGTGTTGGCTCATCCTCTGACACATATAATTGAAAGGAGCCTTGTCTGACAGAGCAAATGCTGACTAGCAGCAGAAAACTATGAAATATGTAATGCAGAGAGTCAGCTGCGGTTAAAAGAGGATTAGCTAGATCTCCCATATAAAGAAGTTATCAGTACAAAAGTTAAGATTAACTCACAAGTAACCCTCTTAAACCCCAAGAATACTGATATGCAGCTACACAGCAACAAAGATGACAAGCATGAGCAAAGAGATATTTGACTTTATTTTCTTTTTTTAAACTTTATTCATTCATTTAGTGTGTGTGTGTGTGTGTGTGTGTGTGTGTGTGTGTGTGTGTGTGTGTATCAGAGGGCACATATGTCCCTCTGGAGGAACAAGGGTGACTTCAGGAATCATCCTTTATTGTTTCTACTTCCTTCTTGCTTTGCTCTGGGATTTCCCAAGCTCTGCTCACTGTGATTGGAAGTGTAGGTTACTCCAATTTCTGGACATTTTAATATGGGAGCTGGAATCTGAACTAGCACCTTCTCTCCAGCCCTGACTTTATTTTCTTGTCACCTTTCTTCTCACAGGACAAAAGTAGTTAGATCTTGAGAAAGAAATTACACCATGAAGTTCCAAAATTTTGCAACTCTCTACACACAAACCTTTTCACATACTTACCAAATCTGAAATCCCAGAAAGGTAGGAGGAGGACAGGAATATTTTATTCCATTTTCAAAACTTTGCATCATCAACCTATAAACCTAATCTGTGACAAAAAAAAGAAATCTTTGATGATAACACATAACAATTTTAGATTCGGTCAATTTAAAAAGACACATGATCAGGTAGCTAGGATGTCTGTAAGAGATTTATTGCACAATAAAGAAAGAAAAATTGAAATGCCACATAAATTTATTGAACAAAAAACTCCCATATTTTTACTCCACTAAGTGGCACTCTGTTGCATATAAATCATATCACATAATCACACATTTCATAACACATTATTTTAGAATATTTTATTCATATATGTATAATGAGAATGAAAGAAAGAGAGAGAGATAAAACACAAAAATGAACATCATGGCACATAGGTGAAGATTAGTTTTTTCTTCTCATATGGGATTCCAGGGATGGAGATCACATAAGTTTCGGAGCACTAACTTTACACAATGAAATATCTTGCAGGTCTCAAGACCAAGAATTCTTAAAATTCTCCAAATCCCTCCTATCTCAATCAGTTTAAAATGAAAACTTATTTTTGTGTGTGATATGAGTTTAATTAGAGTATTTTGCTCAAGTATGGGTAAAAAGAAGACTTTCAGCACAAAAGGAATGGGGATGAAAGAGAAAAAATAGAAGTATTTATTATGTGAATGCATGAAGCTGTCAAACAACAAAAACTCATACAAATGTTTAAAACTGACAAGAAATAAAAACTTTAAAAATGAAAATAAAAATTTATTGTAGCAGAAAAGACCCTGGGTGATTACTCAACACTTTATCTCCCATGTCACAACCATACTTATTTTCTTTGGTTCATTTAGGCAAGCTGACTTGTTTTTGCCTTTGAGAATTGCTGTTTAGAAGCCAAGGAGTAAGGGAGCACTTTGTTTCTTGAGCATTCTTTTTGCCTCTCATATGCCAAAGTGGATATTAGAGTAGATAATCATTAACACATGTCAAAATCACCAAAAACAAAAAATGGAAGGGCAGCCAAACATCAAGAAAGGCACACACCACCATGAAAAAAACATTTTTTTAAAGAAATAACAGCTTAACTGAATTCAAACACCACAAGGGGTAAAAACAACAACCATACTCTTGCACCAGCAAAAGACTGATAACTTAGATAGTCATCATTTCTAGAGTCTTCTTAAGGAGGTATCTCCATGGAAGGGACCCTCCCACCCCAGTTAAGACAGGCACCAAGTGTGAGTCAGTACAGGCCATGCCCACCTGACCCAGATTTCGGGGAAGGACTCCCACACCAGCTGAGGTGTATGAAGCCTCACACAGCAAGTAGACCCCTCCAAATCTAGAATTCTTTCCCAATAACCAAAAACCTCATTTGATTCAGGAGAGCCAAAAACAATTACGGAATAAAGCAGACAAAAACTTGCAGAAAAAAATGCCCAAGTCACATCATAAAACCACAAAATACACTAAATATCAGGGAAACATAACTCCTACAAAAATCACCATCACCCATATTATAGATTCTAATCCAAACAATCTCATGGATGCTACTCAGCAAAACAATACTGAAGATAATGTCTTCAAAAAAACATGTTATTGACATGATCAGCAAGCTTCATGAATATTTGCAAAAGGAGCATAAAGAGTGAAATAAGAATGGGAAGAACTCAGAGAAGAAATGAGTAGGCATATGGCCTTATATGAACAGGAAAATAATAAAAAATTATCTGAAATGTAAAAAGAAATAGAGGAAAGAGGTGAAAAAAATGCCAAAATGAAATTCAGCTTTAATTCAAATGAAACTAATGGAATAGATCAAGCAGAAGACACAATATCAGATTTGGAAAATAAGTGTACAGAACATGATCATTCAATTAAAGTTGTTGAAAAGTCCGAAAAAAACATGAAAGGAATATTTAAGAATTATGGGATACCATGAAAAAAGCAGACTTATGTATTCATGGAATCCCAGAACAAGAAACCAAAGAAAAACCCCAGATCTTTCACTTAGTTATAAGTGAAAACTTCCCTTACCTAAGGAAAGACTGCCACATCAAAATAGAAGATGCATATCACACACCATTCAGATATGCCCAAAATAGAAGCATAAGATAAACAATAGCAACAAAATATAAGATTCAAGACAACAGATAATTCTGAAAGCTGCAAGAGAGGAAAACCAAGTCATATTTAAATGCAAACCTATTAGAATAACAATTGATTTCTCAATGGAAACAGTAAAAGCCGGAAGAGCTGATAAAAGAATTCATCAAGTCATGAAAGATCAAAAATGTCAACCCAGGGTGCTACATCCAACCAAACTATCAGTCATGCTTGAAGGAGAAAGAAAAATGTTTCTAGACAAAATTGAACTAAAATTCTTATCTTCCAAATCAGGTCTGCAAAAAATAATAGAAGAAATTCTCAAGAAAGAAGATGATCATTATGCTCAAGAGGATAAAAAGGAAAAATAATGTTGATAGAACGACTAGGAAGAGAAATGCCAACACACACACCCATACACACACACACACACACACACACCAATAAACTCAAAAAAAAAGAGAAGTCCACAAAAACTTCTCAATTATAATTTTAACACCAATGGGATGGATTCCATAAACAAAAGAAAAACAGTATGACTTACATGTCACAATCCATCAATATGCTGCCTCCAAGAAACATATCACAATTTGAAAGATAGGCAAAATCTCAAGGTCAAAGGATGGCTGAAGATATTTCAAGTAAATACAATTAGGAAACAAGCAGGAGTAGATATTCTAATATCTGACAAAACCAACTTCATACCAAAAGAAATCATAAGAAATACAGAAGGCTATTACATACTTGTTAAGGGAACAATATATCAAGAACTCAGAATTCTAAAGACACATGTTCCAAACATAGGCTAACCCACATTCATTAAACAAACACTACAACATGTAGAACAAAAAACTCAAACACAATAATAGTAGGGGATTTCAACACAACACTCTCCTAGATAGACAAGTTAACAGGCCAAAAAAATGAATAGCGATACACCGGAACTGAACCAAAACATAAAACCAAATGGAATTGACAAATATGTACTGAAAATTCCATCCTAACAACAAGGGATATACATTATTTTTAACAGCCCAGGGAACTTTCTGCAAAATAGATCACATACTAATCCACAAAAGAAGCCTATAGTCTATACAACCACTAGGGTATAAAGATGGATATCCATAACAAGGAAAACAGCAGAAAGCATACAAACTCTTGGAAGTTTAACAATATACTGCTGAATGAAGAATGGGTCTGGACAGAAGTAAAAATGGAAACTAAAAAATTTATAGGACTCAATGATAATGGCAACACAACATATAAAAACCTCTCAGAGACAGAGAAGACATTCTAAAGAGGAAAATTCATAGCACTAGTGCCTATATGAAAAAAAAATGGAAGCATCACGAGTGAACAAACAAGCAATACAATTTACAGCTTTTGAGAAACAAGAACAAAATTACCTCAAAAGTAGTAGACATGTCAATTAGCAAAATCAGGAGAGAAATGAATGAAACTGAGACAAGGAAAACAATGCAAATGCTTAATCAAACAAGTTTTTTGAAAAACTTAACAAGATAGAGAAATCCTTAGCCAAACTAACAAAAACCCAAAGAGAGAAAACCTAAATCAATAAAATTAAGGATGAAAATGGAGCAATCGCAACAGATGTTAAGTAAATTAAGAAAACTATAAGATCATACTTTAAAAATAATACATACTTTAAAAATAATACACTGGGTCTGCCCTGGACCTGGACCCGGACACAGACCAGAACAGGGCTGACTCCCTGCTCCTCAGGTAAGGCCCCTAATGCACACCCAAGGACCCAGGTTATCTGTGTACCTCACTAGCCATTCTGCTTTTTTGCCCTGGGGAAGGCCCATAGGGCATGCCCTAGGCTTAAGGTCATCTGCACAAACCACTAGCCACTCTACCTTTTTGCCCTGGACCTGGACCCTGACCGGGACCGGGACCATGGCGGACTCCCTGCTCCTCATAATTCAACAGAGTTCAGAGAAAAATCCAAGCAAAGGACAAGGGGACCAGTACCATTCATCTGAGGTCCTCTAAAATCATCCCATCATACAGGAGAGAATCTGCACATCCAGTTCTAAGATAAGTAAATCCGTTTTACCATCTCGTTCCTCTCAATTATTAGTCACTGTGTAGTTTAACTTTTCCATATAGCCATCCAAAAACCCATACAACTTCAGGGACTATACCATTCATCCTCACACATCACCAAGGAAGCAAACCTAAAAAGTGCACTACCATACTAATCTTCAATCCCTGTCCACTAAACCTGCCTTAACTGAAGTATTAACTACCCAATACCCTCACCTAGGAAAGAACACCAACATCAGACAAGCATACTAAACTCCAAGACAAACACTAACACTATCTGCTCAAGTGTAGTAAAACTGTCTAATACAGTTCAACTTAAATCACACAGAAACAAAAAGAAGGATGTAAGAGATAAAATGAAAATGCCCAGGTTACAGTGCAAATCCACGAGAAATAAAAACCAAGACAACATATCTCCTACATAAAGATTCAACCACATAATGATAGAATCCAACCAGAACAAACTCACAGAAAATAGCCAAGAAAGCCGTACCTAAGACAATGATTTTCAAAGGCTGCTCTTTACTATGATCAAAACAATGAAAGAGGAAATCCCTGAGGACTTAAATAACTTCATCAACCAGTTTGAACAGGAACATAACAGGTACTTGGAGGAGATGAGAAAAGCATTTGAAGAAACAAAAAAGATCGGTTAAAACAATGTCAAGTAGAGATTAAACTCCAACTAAAAGACAAGCTGTTTTCAACCCAGAACTCAACAGAGAGTCTTATCAGCAAAAGTAATGAAGCAGAAAACGGAATATCAGATCTTGAAGACAAAGTAGAACAAACCAGTTCAATTAAAGAGGTTATTAAAGTCAAAAGGATACTTGACAGGAATATTCAATATTATGGGACACCTTGAAGAAGATAAACATGCACATTCATGGAGCACCAGAACAAGAATCCCAAAACACCACACCTGAAGAAATTTTTTCGAATTACCATAAAGGAAGACACATATAAAAAAAAGAGGCCCATTCAAATACAAGAGGCATTCCACACCCCAAACAGAGAGGACCCAAACAGAAACTCCCCTATGCAAGTAATAGTCAAACACTGCACATATTAGTAAAAGAGAATAGGTTGAGAACTACAAGAGAAAAAAAACCAAATCACATTAAAAACTATATTTAAAAAAGGTACAAAAATTATAAATAATTAAAAATTACAAAAAGGTATATTTAAAAGGTTATTATTAAAAGAACAAATGATTTGTAGAAACAGTAAAGTCAGAAGTGCTTGAAGATACTTTCTTCAGGTATTGAATGAGCACAAATGAAAAAACCATTAAAACTATGAGTCATAATTGAAGATGAAAGAAAATTTTTCCATCACAAAGATAACTTGAAAGTTTACATGACCACTACACTAGGCCTTCAAAACATTCTAGAAGAGATACTCAAGTTTAAAAAGAACAAGCATATCCAAGAGGACAGAAGGGAATTATAATACCACCAGAACCTACAAGCTAAATAATACACTTATGAAAGCCACTAAACACAAAAAAAGTCAGAAATCAAAATTCGTTTTCCCATTATAACCTTAACTGTCAATGGAATTAACTCACCAATCAAAAGACACGAGTCATAAACATGGATTGGAAATCACAACCCATCCATCTGCTGCCTTCAGGAAACACATCTCACCACAAAAGATAGACACCTTCTAAAAGCAAAAGGCCAGTCAAAAATTCTTCAACCTAATGGAACAAGGAAACATGCAGGGGCAGCAGTTATGGTATCTGACAAAGTGAACTTTCAACCAAAGAAAATCATAAGAGATACAGAATGATACTACATTTTAGTCAAAGGAACAATTCACCAGGAAGATTTCACAATACTGAACATATATGTATGTAATGTGGGCTCCTCTACACTCATTAAACAAACACTATAATATCTAAAAGAAGAAATCAATCCCAAAACAATAATATTTGCATATTTCAATACCCCACTCTCAACATGGAATAGATCAACAGGCCAAAAACTCGACAGACACACACTGGAACTAAATTAAACCCTTAACAATATGGACCTAACAGATCTCTATCTAACCTTCCATCCAAGCACCAAGGAATACACATTCTTCTCAACAGCCACAGAACTTTCCCCAAAATAGATCACATATTGAGCCACAAAATGAATCTCCACATATACAGGAAAGTCAAAATTATAGCCTGTACCCTATGGACCACCATGGTCTAAAGCTTGACATCCACAACACAACAAAAAGCAAAAAATACACTAAATCTTGAAAATTAAGCACTATGATGCTAAATGAGAAGTAGGTTGAAAAAGAAATCAAAAAGGAAATTCGAGATTTCCTAGAAGTGAATGATAATAAAAATACAACATATCAAAATCTCTGGGACACAATGAAAGCTGTCCTAAGAGGTAAGTTTATAGCTCTTAATGGCTATATCAAAAAAATAAATGGAAATGAGCAATTATTCCTATTTTTTGCCTTGGAGATGGATATGTCTGTCTGATGTTGGTGTTGTTTCCTAGATGAGGCTATTGAACTGTTAGTGCATCAATTAAGATAGGTTTAAAAGATAGAGATTGAAGATTAGTATGGTAGTGCACTTTTTAGGCTTACGTCCTTGGCGATATGCAAGGGTGAATGGTATAATCCCTGAAGTTGTATGGGTTTTTGGGTGGGTTATATGGAAATGTCTAAACTACAGTGACTTGTAATTGAGAGTAACAGGATGGTAAAAAGGGTTTACTCATGTTAGAGCTAGATATGGTACCATATGATGGCATGACTTTAGAAGTCCTCAGATATATGGTGTTGGTCTCCTAACCCACTGCTTTGGTTTTCTGTGGACTCTGTTGAATTCTGAGGAGCAGGGATTCCTCAGGATCCAGAGCATAAAGGGCCCACTGGCTGATGATCAGGGAGTCTTACAGCGTCCAGAGCAGAAAGGCAGATTGGCTAGTGAGGCACACAGAAGATTTAGGGCCTGGGATGTGGCCTAGGGACCTTACCTGAGGAGCAGGGATTCCACCAGTGGTGGGGAGTAGAAAGCTAAGTCCGGTTTTTAATAATTTAATAATTTAATGGCACACACATGGGAGATTCATATTGGAAGAATAGTATCTCAAAGTCGTATTTGTTGCTTATTTAGTTTGAGGCCAATGTAGCCTAAATACGACCCTGTCTCAAATAGTCAAAAATAAAAAAGCCACAAAATAAGTTATAAAGTAACAAAAATAAGTTAATTAAAATTAAAATTCAATTAAGTATATTTCTGATGCAAAGTTATATAAATGACATGTTCTTACATGATGTATATGTATTCAAATATGTATGCATATTTGCACAGAATGGAAGTTACAAAGGAATATATTTAGTCATTACCGATATAATTTTTCTAATAAGACTATGAATGATTTTATTTCCTTCTTATTTTGCATTATGCAGTATATTGGTGTACCAATAAGAAATATTAAAATTTTAATGTAAAATATCGTTTCTTAAATGTTTTCTCTTTTATTTAATGGGAGCATATTGCAATTTAAATGAGGCTTTTCTTGAAAGAGAGTTTGAATTAGAAATAACTCATCAATCTTTTCCTATGAATAGAAAGGTGAGCTATCCACTGGAAAATATAATGACCTAAAATCACAAATACAAGTAAGGTAAAACATACTGTTCCATATAACATAGGATGAAATCTTATACATCAAGAAACACTAACACTTTCATTCCAAAACATTCTGGTTATGAACTCTACAGTAATTCTTTAAAAAATGTAGTGAAAGATTCCTACTCCTAATGTAACTATTAATATATTCCTAATCCTAAAAATAATTGGTAATCACAGTGCCAACTGATTCAGTAAATAATAATTAACATGCTAAAACTAGTAGGTGAGAAACAATTTAAGAAATGAAGTTACATAATTTTTTTATTAATTACAAATTGAAGTGAGACAATAGAGAGATTTGGCAGATAGCCATAGGTAGAACTATAACTCTATTAGTCACGGTATGATCTTATTGTGGCTAGAATCTGAATTTAATGATGTAGAAATTTTAACTTCTTGGAATCTGTTAAAGAAATAGAACTAGAAATACAGAGATATTTGCTCTCCCATGTTCACAGTAGCATTATTCAAAACAACGAACAAACATAATCAATCTACGATGAGGATCATGTATAAAATAAATGATAAAATTACATATAATATGCTATATGTTATACTAAATAATATATTCACAGTGAAATAATATTACCATTGAAAAGTAATAAATTCCTGCTATGTACTACATTGATAAAACTTGAAGATATTATATTATGTGAAATATCAGCCAGTGTTGACTGCTGGAGGTATCACCATACCAAACCTTCATCTATACTACAAATCCGTAGTTATAAAAACAGCCTGGTACTGGCTCCAAAATAGACACACAGATCAACGGATAAAGGTTGAAGACCCAGATATAAGCCCACACAACTACAGCCATTTGATCTTTGACAAAGTGGCCCAAAAAATCCAATGTAAAAAGTACAGTATCTTCAACAAATGGTGCTGGCAAAACTGGATCTCCACATGTAGAAGATTAAAACTGGACCCGTACTTGTCACCATGTACAAGACTTAAATCCAATTGGATCAAGGACCTTGATATCAGGCCAGAGACTATAAAAACCATAGTTGAAAGGATAGGGAACTCCCTCGAGCTGATTGGGCTAGGCCCACAGTTCCTAAACGGACATCCAATAGCATAGTCACTGCAACCAACTCTCAACAGATGGGATCTTGTGAAATTAAAGAGCTTCTGTTCAGATACAGAGATTGTAACACGAGCTCAAAGGCAACCCACAGAATGGGAGAAAATCTTCACTAACCACACACCTGATAGAGCTCTGCTGTCTAGAGTGCACAAAGAACTTAGAAAACTAAACACCAAGGAAACAAATGGCCCAATTAAAAAATGAGCCCTAAGTAGTACTCCATTGTATAGATGTACCACATATTCCTTATCCACTCCTCAACTCTTGGACATTTGGGTTGATTCCATGACTTTGCTATTGTAAACAGTGCTGCTATGAACATGGTTGTGCTTGTGCTATGGAGGTGATTTTTTGGTGTATGTGAGGTTATTCCCAGAAGTGTAATAGTAGGGTCATATGGCATTTCAATCTTTAATTTCTTTAAGAATCTCCAGATGGCTCGCCAGAGTGGTTGTATGAGCCTGCCTTCCCACCAGCAATGTAGGAGAGTTCCCCTCTCTCCACATCCTCTCCAGCATTTGTTGTTGTTTGTATTGTGGATTTTTACCATCCTAACCAGGGTGAGATGATATTACTGGAATTTGCCGGGAAATGGATGTTATAGAAACAATTACATTAAGTGAAATATCCCAGACCCAGAAAATTAAGCACCGTATGTACTCCCTAATAGGTGGCTCCTAGTACCAAACCCACCCAGCCCACCTAGAGACACTCAAAGATAAAGCTCTGTAATACCTATATTAATTGCGAGGAGGGATGGGGTTGGAGGGCCCCACCAGAAACAAGGAGAGAGGGGACCATATTACAGCAGAGAAAATAGGCCTCCATCAAGGACTGCAAGTAAGTAATGAGACATCTGGTTAAGTTCACAGACTTTCCTTCCTGATCATTTACACCTGAGGGGGTATGATCTCACCAGAAGGGGAGGGCATATAGTCTGGCAGATAAAAAGTAACCATTTTGCAAATGTCTAATTGACCCCTCCCTCACTGTGGTTTCCTACTTTTATTACATCTACCTTTGAATGTGCTCTTATAACAAGACTCTAGTTTAACAGCTTTTTGTCTCTGGCCAGGTGATGACATCCAGTACCCATCAGGATTGACTGAAGGGCATTGCAGGAGAAGCAAAACTGAAAAAAAAAATCTACAAACAAACCATAATCTAGAACTTCAGAGACTCTGTATCAACCACCTGGAACTAGGCCAGCCTAATCTCTCCCCATCCTGAAGCTCAGGGAAATTTGCGGAAAAGGGGGCAGTAAGATTGTAAGAGCACAAGGATGGGAGGAGCAATGATATGCAAGATCCTCCACACAAGTTAGGGCCGAAGCAATCACAATTGGACTTTTCATGCCCTGCGCAATGTCCAAAACACTATTGACCCCACAAAGTCTAGCATTTGCTAAAGGCACCAAGATCCTTGGAGGCAAGGGATTGGCAGCCACAGTAGTGTTCCTAGGCTTAAGGGGAACACAAGGTAGGATTCAGGGGAATGCCACTGGGTCTTTGTATGTCATCGGAGAGGAGAGCTCAGAGGAGAGACTGGCAGGCACATTAAAGGATTCTCTGGGGATTGGGGGGCAGGCACTGGGGGATGGGGAGGGAGGGGTGAGGGGAGGGGGAGTAGGGGGGTTGGTGGGGAGGAGGAGGGAGGGATGGAACCAGTGTACCTACTAAGTTTGTATGAGCGGAAATAATAATAAAAAATGTTTTTAAAAAAGAATTAATTATAGTCCATAATATAAAAGAAAACGGGGCCCAAGAACTTAAAAGAAACTTTACCAGAAATGAAATTAAAATGTCTCACAAATATCTTAAAAAATGCTCTGCATCCTTAGCCATCAGGGAAATGCAAATCAAAACTTCCGTGAGATATCATCTCACCCCAGTCAGGATGGCAAAAATCCACAATACAAACAACAACAAATGCTGGAGAGGATGTGGAGAGAGGGGAACTCTCCTACATTGCTGGTGGGAATGCAGGCTCATACAACCACTCTGGTGAGCCGTTTGGAGATTCTTGAAGAAGTTAAAGATTGAAATGCCATATGACCCTGCTATACTACTTTTGGGAATACTCCCCCATAGAGCAAAAATTAACCTCGATAGCACAAGCACGACCATGTTCATAGCAGCACTATTTACAATTTCAAAGTCATGGAATCAACCCAAATGTCCAAGAATTGACGAGTGGATAAGGAAAATGTGGTATATCTATACAACGGAGTACTACTCAGCCATCAAAAGTGATGAATTAATGGAATTTGCTGGGAAATGGATGTCATTAGAAACAATTATATTGACTGAAGTGTCCCAGTCCCAGAAAGTTAAGCGCCGTATGTACTCCCTAATAGGTGGCTCCTAGTACCAAACCCACTTAGAGACACTCAAGGATAAATCTCTGTAATACCTACAGTAATTGTAAGGATTATGAACAGGAGGGATGGGGAAGGACGGCCACACCAGAAACAAGGAGAGAGGGGACCTCTGCTACAGCAGAGAAAATAGGACCATCAAGGACTGCAAGTAAGTAATGAGACATCTGGTTAAGTTCACAGACTTTCCTTCCTGATCATTTACAACTGATGGGGTATAATCTCACCAGAAGGGGAGGGCATATAGTCTGGCAGATAGAAAGTAACTATTTTGCAAATGTCTGATTGACCCCTCCCTCACTGAGGTTTCCTACTTTTATTACATCTACCTTTGAATATACTCTTATAACAAGACTCCAGTTTAACAGCTTTTTATCTCTGGCCAGGTGATGACATCCAGTACCCATCAGGATTGACTGAAGGGCATTGCAGGAGAAGCAAAACTGAAAAAAAAAATTAACAAACCATAATCTAGAACTTCAGAGACTCTGTATCAACCACCTGGAACTAGGCCAGCCTGATCTTTCCCCATCCTGAAGCTCAGGGAACTTTGCGGAAGAGGGGGCGGTAAGATTGTAATAGCACAAGGATGGGAGGAGCAATGATATGCAAGATACTCCACACAAGTTAGGGCCAAAGCAATCATAATTGGATTTTACATGCTCTGTGTAATGTCTAACACATTATTGACCCCACAAAATCTAGCATTTGCTAAAGGCATTAGGATCCTTGGAGGGAAGGGATTGACAGCCTTAATAGTGTTCCTATGCTTAAGGGGAACACAGGAAAGGGTTCTGAGAAATGCCACTGGGTCCTTGCACCTCATCGGAGAGGAGGACCTAAAGGAGAGTTTGGCATGCACATTAAAGGATACTCCAGGGATGGGAGGGGGAGGCACTAGCGGATGGGAAGGGAGGGGGAGGGGAGGGGCCAGAGGGCGGTGGGAGGTTGGAGGGAGGGAGGGGACCGGTGTACCTGTTAAGTTTGTATGAATGGAAATTAAAAAAAGAGAAATATCAGCCAGTGTTGAAAGAAAATGCATGACCTCTCTTATATGTGGAAATAAAAACATAAACTCAAAATAAGAGAGAAGAATGGTGATTACCATGGGGCTTGGATAGGTACTGAGAAAATATTGATCAAAATTAACAATTTTTGTTAGGAAGAATAAGTGCAAGAGAACTGTTGTACAATAAAAAGATTTTAAGTTACAAGCTTGGCAGTTATATAACTATACAAAATATTGTGTTGCAACAATCTGATATTTTGCATTTGAAATTTAACTGTAGGTTTTGCATATACTCATTCAAAACTACTATGTGAAAAACTTCTCACTTCACTTAGTTCAACCTAGCCCTTCTACAATATATATTGCAATGCAAAATATCAATGCCGAGTCATGAATATGCACATTTACCTTTGATAATATAAATCTAAAATGAATGCTATTTTTCATTCCTTTATTTTAAACATTTTTATTGATCAAATTTATTCTTTGGAAATCTCATACATGTAAATAATACACCGTGAAAACCCTTAGTCTGCTTCTTCTTTGTCTCTTTTCCCCTTCTGTAACTTTCCTCCTCCCTGCAAGTTCTTTTCCTACATTCATATCTTTTTGTTTTGAGTAGTAACACACTAATTTTAGTCATGGCTATCTGTGAGAGCATGGATTTGAACTATTGGAGTTTGTGGGGGTTGCCATATGTTACATAACTGGAGACAACAACCATCCCTAACCCAGAGTTCATTAGTCAATAGTTCAGCAGATGGGAGTAGGGCCTATCAATCTGTCCCTGATCCATGATTGACTCTTGACAGGTTCTGTTTGGGACAAGCACCATGGCAGGAAACAGCAGCTACTGTGAAATCCAGTTTTCAAAGACCATGTAGAGCTCTAAAGATGTTGTTTTTTTTAGCCCCCTCGCATACCTTTAGACTCTCACTTCTTCCTAAGCCCTTTTCAGTGATTGTCTTTGGGCCTTAAAGGGGATAGTATAAATATCCTCTTTAGGACTGAACACACAGCCTCGAACAGTCAAGAATCTCTGCAATCACCATTTTCTACTGCAAAGAGAAGTTTCTCTAATCAAGACTGAGAATAGCATCTTTCTATGGGAATAATCCTAAATGTCTAATTATACATATTTAAAAGACAGTAGTATGTCATGCTAATTTAAATAACAGTAGCAACTGATGGGTTACCAGGCAGGTTGGTATTATACCTTATAAAATTCACAGCTGGATAAAAACTACTGATGTCCTTTCTCTTCAGCAGCCTACTCACTTTCTCATTCATGTTCAAGCCTTTCTACCTGGCAGTATTTTCCTCTGACAGTTTTAACATCACAATGGACTTTAACCAAGAGCTTTTTATTTTTATATTTCTTTCCTTAGTATTTTAACGTTTCATGGAATTCTTTCATTTTCTTGGTTAGTATGACCATTTTAGTATTATCAAAATGACACCTCAGAGTCAGGTCTCTGGACACACTTGAAAAGGGTTCTCTGGACAGTCACACCTGGGCATGTCTGTGATAGATTTTCTTGCTTGCATTAATTGATGTGGGGAAAATTCACCTTTTGTGGGCCGAATCATTCCCTTGTTAGATGGTATAAGATCATATAAATTTGGGGAAAACTGGGCAACCAATCAAGCAAGCACACATTCTTCAGCTACTTTCTGCCCTTGACTGTGGGTTTTGTGTTCCTTTGGCTCCTGCTGCTGTCATTCCCATGCTGTAATACTGAACTAGAAATTGTGATCCGATGAAGTCATTTTTACGCTCTGTTACATGGATCAGTTTTTTTTTAGCAGTATGTAATGGAACCAAACAATTAGGTTTATTTCAAGGTATTTTTGAGGCTGTTGTGAATGATTTGTTTCTCAGCATGTTTGCCATTGGTATATATAATGGCTCCTTTTTTGTATTAATTTTGTATTCTGCCATTTTTCTGAAAATTCAATCAACCTTTTGAGTTTTCTGGTGAAGTCTTTATGATCTATCACTTATACATAGAATCATATCATCAGCAAATAAAGATATTTTGACTTCTTCCTTTTCCATTGTATCCTTTTTATTTATTTATGTCCCTCCTTTTTGTCTTATTGCTCTATGTAAGACTTCAGCATTGTATTGAAAATAAATGCAAATAGCATACATCATTGTTTTGCTCCTGATTTTAGTGAAAGTGCCTTGAGTTTTTCTCAATTTAGCATCGTATTAAGTTTTGTTGTATATAGCCAAGAGTTGGTGGATTTCATGAAAGGCCTCTTCTGCATGTAATGAGGTAATTATGTGATATTTGTCACTGAGTCCATGTACATAGTAGATTGCATTAATAGATTTATGCATGCTGAACTATTCCTGGAATGAAGCAAACATGATCATGCTCAAATGATATTGTTGATGTGTTCTTGAACGCTTTTGCTTGTATTTATTTAACACACTAATTTATTTAACACACTGGCCTATAATTTTATTTTTACATGTCTTTATCTGATTTTGCTAACAACATAATGCCAGCTTCATAAAATTAAAGTGAAATAAAAGAAAAGCCTTGAGCTGATACACTAAGAACCCAGGAACAAAATTAAGCTAGAAGTAACAGGAATGTGACACTTTCTGATAAAATGTTGGTCAGAGAGGTCATAAAGGCCCCCAAACATTACAGGCTTTTGACATTGCTCTTGGTAGTACTCCAAAAACTATCAGTAAGACTCTACTACTGAAGATGCAACACAAATGGATCACAGAACATGGGTAAAATATGTCAACTGGAAGTAGTCTGAGAACTTTCTCCTTGCTGGATAACTTATACAGTACCAAGAAATACTGGAGAAGCTGCTGGGAGAGAGAAATAATCACAAGCCCCATCAACGGCATGAAATCTGTAAGATACAATATAAATCACCATGGCAACAGGTGACCATCAATATAATTGCAGCATGTGTACCAAAGAAACAACCAGCAGCTTTCTGATTGGACTCAAGACCTGCTTGTCACAAGGGTACCCATCCCTGTTACTGCAAGCTAAAACAAGAACCTAAAAAAAGGGAAGGAAACAGATCAATAAGGAAGACAGCCAATAAACTTATAGGTATGAAGACAGTACATCAAACTGATCTGTAGGCAGAATGAGAACTCACAGTGGAAATATTTGGATCTAAAGCTGGTTGAGTGAAAGAAAATGCATGGAATGGCCTGAAGAGAGGTAACATGCTACACTATGGAGGCTTGAACTCTCACTGGAGTAGACAAGCCAGAGTAAACTCTAAGGTCCATAGAAGCATACAGGGGGATGAGTGGGAGAGTGTGAAAAGGAATGGTGAAGAGAAGGGAGTGTATGAGAGAGAAAGAAAAGGAGGGAAGCTGGGATGAATACTCAATGTGTTTGTAAAAGTAGAAAAAATTAATAAAAAAAGAAAATAATTTGGAAGTGTTCCTTTGATCTTCATTTTGCAGAATACTTTATAAAGCATTGGGTTTTGTTCGATTTCATGGTCTTGTAGACACTCTGTGGTGAATCTATCTAGAAGTGGGTTAATGTTTTTGTTGGAATCTTTTATTCTTATTGTCTTTAAAATTTTATGTTCTTTGCTTTACTTTTTTTGTAATATTATAACTGGACAGTGAAGCAGAAAGGAAGGAAATGGTACCAGATTATACCTCATATACTACTGTAGATGTCAGGACTATTACAGGAATAAACCATGAGATTTTAAACTCTCCCAGGAATCTTACACTGGATACATAGAGGAGTTAGTGCCAATTAAAGAAGAAATTGTCTCCCAAAAGAGATTTCATACATCTCTGACAACTGGTCTAACCACTTAGTAGGATAATGGGTGGAATCATATCTAGAACAGAATTTCATAGCTCTTGCCTAATCTTATATCAAAAGACAATGAGAAAGATTGACACAGACATTTGATACTCTCTCCGGATATGGCCACAGAATAAACTTCCTTTTCATGATTTTCATCATGAATTTGAAATCTTATTAATTTACGAAGCACAGATATCTGAATGAATCTACCTCTTGTGGTCCAGTTAACAATATTTATTTACAAATTAATTTCTTTTAAGTTTTTCAAGTTTGGGTAACATGGTATTTTGAGATATTTATGTCTTCTCTTATGAATTTTTATTGGTATGTGCTGTAATTTCTCTCTTTTTATCTCTAATTTTTTAATTTAGGTCTTTTCCTGTTTATTTTTTCATTTAGTTGACTCTTTGCTTCATTAATTTTTTAATTTTTTTCTTTTTGTTTGTTTCTATTTGATTTATTTCTGACTCATTTTAAATATTTTCATCTATTTATTAATTTCAAGTTTGATTTGCTCCTGTTTTCCCAAGACTTTGAGATCAATCGAGTTACTTATTGATGATATTTCTATTTTGCAATATGGGCACTTAAAGTTACAAACTTCTCTGTTAAGATTGACTACATGGTATCCTATAGGTTTTGAAAAGTTTTGTTTTTCTGTTCTTTTGAGTCTAGGAACTTACAAATTTATTTCTTCACTTCTTCACTCCAATGACCCAGCCATTATTCAATAGTATGTTGTTTTGCCTCCATGAATTTGTATATTTTCTGTGATTTCTTCTGCTCTTGATTTCTAGCTTTGCCCCATTCTGGTTAACCATAGTACATGGGAGTTATTTTAATGTTTCTATATTTATTGAGTCTAACTTTGTGTTCTAATATGTGTTCAATTTTAAAGTGTTTTTTATGGACTTCTGTGAATACTGTATATTCTATAATGTTCTGCTAGAATATTCTATAGATGCCTGTTGTGTCCATTTGATCTGCCATCATTTAGCTTGAATGTTTCCCTGTTCATTTTGGTCTAGATAAGCTATTTATTCTTTAGAGTAGAATATTGATGTTACCAATTATTATTATATTTAGGTTAATCCTTGACTTCATATCTAGAAATATTTGTGTTTTTTTATTTGTTTGCACATGTGTATGTACTCATGTATGCAAAAGAGCATTTAATTGTGTGTGCCTGTGGAAACCCAAGGGTGACATTAGGAATCATCACAACAATGGGATTCCATAAGTATTGTTTTGGGGTGTCCATGACTGGACTTGGAGGCCATGGGCATATGTACCCAACATTTTTTATGTGTGATCTGAGGATCCAAATTCAGCTCATTTTCTTGGCAAGGCATAGGCTTTAAACTTTGAGCCATTTCCCCAACTCTCATTATTTGTGTTACTAATTTGGGTGTGTTTGGTGTACATATATTTAGAATTTTAATTTCATCTGAATGTATCACTCCATTAATAAAAAAATATGACTTGTGTTTGTTTGAATACTGTTTTGTAAAATATCAGTATAGCAATTTTGGGTTGTTTACTGGGAAGCATGTGTGTGTGTATAGAGTAGTAAATAAACGACAACTGTCAAATATGAACTTTGATTGTATTTTGGATAAGGAAAATGTAGATATAACAATTAGTAGTAAGGCAATTGGTAAAAATTCAAGCATAATAATGCCTTAAATTTCTGAAGCATGATGATTATATTAAGCATTTGAGACTATCCATATTCTTAGGATATATAACTTAAAGTTTTTTGTGAGACATTGTGATTGACGTCTGCAACTAAATTTCAGATGTCCTAAAAATTAGTAACCACCACTATAATAAACATAGAAACGCATCTGTATACATCATGTAGGTAGGGAGTGAGAGTGTGCACAGGCATTCATTAGTGAAATTTCTAGATAGATGTTATGCTTACATTTTAGTGTCAATTTGGCAGTTGCAGACTGTTTGGAGCCCAGCTATAGAGAGTCAACAGTTGGAGCAAGCCCATGAACAAGACTGCAGTTACTTAATTGATGTGGAAAACCCAGACCACAATGAGTGGTACTTTCCAGTGGTGGCTCAGATATTAGGAAGTATGAGGAGGGACTTGCCCTTCCCTTATCCTATGTTGGCTTGCTGTTGAGTTCACCCTATGAGTGTCATTGAACTTTTAGAGCATCATTGCCTTCTTTGTTGCTGCTGCAGCTGCTACTACTTTCATTCTTGGCTGACACAGACAGAAATCCATCCTTTTGACCTTGCCGCTATTCCTGCTGCCTTTGGAGTCTCATCTCGAGGCCTTGCTGTTAACTATCATTACTAACATCAGAGCTCAGCTATTCTTTACCAACGTTGGAGCCCAGCTTCTTCGACCCTCTAGCAAAGTAGAGGTTTGAGACCTTCTCAGAATCTTTCGGCTTTATGAGACATTCTGGTCAAGAATGAAGCAGCTATAAGCAGCTACTTTGAAGGACACCATTTTTTTTTATTATGAGTTAATGTAACAAACGTATTTATATATATTACATTCTAAAGATTCTGTTCTCGGAGAATCTGGACAAATATAACAGATATTAAAAATGGAGGAGAAGGATGCATTTTTGGATACATGAGATTTGTTTTTCAGTTTTTTTTTCTGAGGGTTTGACATTTTTCAGAGTAAAGTTGTAAAGAGAAAACATTGTATGTAACTTCTGAAGCACCCGGAGCATTATACTCCTTCAATAATTGAAAATTACACCGCCAGTGAAATAAGTGCTTTTGTGAAGTCATTCTTCTCACCAGTAAGGACCAAAACTTAAGATCAAACCAGGCAACACATGATAACTTGACCTTTCACTCTGTTTCCTGGAGGAGGCAAAACTTACATACTTCCTATCCTGGAACTTTAGCTGCCTCAACACTTATTAGTTCTACCCTATCCATTCTTACCTGTCTTTAAGTTTTGTGAACATTATTTTCATCAAATATAAAAGATGATGCATTCATATGGATAACAATGCTGAGCTATTCTGATATTTATTGAGACATATACCTGTGTCAGTTTCAGCAGTTCACAACTATGTTCTCATAATTGAACCCAAATTGTGGGCCTTAAAATAGTTTGTTCCTAGGATGAAGATGACATGACTTCATGTATCTTTTATTTTTCTAGCTAGATCTTTGCTTTGTTCATAATGTTGGAAAGTCAGACTACCCTTGGCTATAGTGCATTGGGCATTAGGTCCTGAAGCAAAAAGGAGCCATGAAGTGTCAAGTAAAAGGAGTTTTAGGGTATTGAAAGATGTATATATTGGGGCAGTGAGATGACTGAGTGGTAAAGGCACTTTCCTCACCATCCTGGAAACCTGAGTTCAATCTACAAAATTCGCTTATTGCAAGGAGAGAACCAACTCATGAAAATTTCCTTGACATCCAACACAAGTCAGGGTACATAGTCAAATATGACTCAATCAATCAATGAAAATTTCAGTCATCTACTGTTAGGACCTTGTACATTAAATGAAATTTTGACTTCAATCTGTAGACCATTTATGAAGCAAAATTCTTTAATATTTATGGAAGTGTTAGGGAGAATTATAACTTTCTTGCCATATTCCTTTAAATACAAAAATGAACAAAACAAAGGAAAAACCACAGGGCTGGGGATATGGTTCAATAAGTAAAAATCCTTTCTGCACAAGAAAGAGGACTTGAGCCCCTTTACAGTCACTTGTGGTTGTCTCTGCTGCTCTCACTCCTTCACCTTCCTGATGCTCTGCTGCCTGGCCATGACGAACACAGTCAACATGAAGCTGTACGAGAAACTGAGCATCCCTCCCAGCAACAGTGAGAATGAGTTGAAGAAGGCATATAGTAAGTTAGCCAAGGAATGTCATCGTGATAGGAATCCAAATGCTGGAGGCAAATTTAAACAAATTAGTTATGCATATGAATTATTACCAAATCCACAGAAATAAGAGTTATATGACAAATATGGAGAGCAAGGTCTTTGGGAAAGTAGGGGGTGGTATGGATGATATTTTCCCCCACATTTTTGGTGGAGGATTGTTTGATTTCATGGGCAATCAAAGTAGACATCGAATTGGCAGAAGAGAGGACATGACGCATCCACTGAAAGTTTCTTTAGAAGATTTGTATAATGGCTAGATAACCAAGCTGCAACTCTGCAAGAATATACTCTGTAGTGCATGCAGTGGTCAAAGTGGAAAGTCTGCAGCTGTTCAGAAGTGTAGTGTGTGTCGGAGTCAAGGTGTATGCATCATGATCAGACAGCCGGCTACAGGAATGGTACAGCAGATGCAGTCTGTATGTTCTGATTGTAATGAAGAAACACAGGGATTGAATGCAAGTCTTTTAGCATGCTTGTCAAGTATTCTACCACTGACCTGTACCTCATCCCTCAAGCCCTTACTCCTACTCCAATCCCAGCAGTAGGAATTGATCCCAGGGTTCTTAACAACCAACAATATTCCTATTCCTTCCTTGCATAGTTTAAACAGCCTTATGTAGTCAGTGGCTGAATTATTAGTACAGTAATATTCTTTTCACTCTCGTGAGTAATGACATGACTTCAATAAGCTGCATATTGGGTAGGAGAGATAACTAAGTTAGTAACATGCTTGCATGCTGAGTTCAGTCTTTGGAAACCACATAAAAAAGCTAGGTGTAGTTCATGCCTGCAGTCCTGGCACTGGGAAGGCAGAGTTTCTCTGGAAGGGATCCCAGTGGCCAGTTAACTTAGCCTTTAGCTTTGCTTGGTGAGTTACAGGTCAGTGAAAAATCTAATAACACAAAGCGGAGCCTCCTTGCTTCCAGGCCATGTTGGTGACTTTTCTTGGTTGGGGAGACATTCTTCACCTAAGGCTGGGAAGATGGTGGTCTTAAAGAAGATGAAAATATCTTTGGAATTGATCATTTTAAGGCTCCAATTTGTAATGAAAAATGGAAAGTACTTGCTGGGGTACAAGTAGACTCTGAAGATGATCAGAAAGGGCAAAGTGAAATTGTTAAACTGCCCATCTTTAAGGAAATCTGAAATAAAATACTATAGTATATTGGCTGAGTCTGGTGTCCATCACTTCAATGGCATTAATAATGAATTAGGCATAGCATGTGGAAAATATTACAGAGTATGTATATACTAGCTGTCTTTGATCCCAGTGATGCAACATTATTACAAGAATGCCAGAACAGACTGTTGAAAAGTAAACCATGTTATTTTTTTCCTTTTTTTTCCTGTGAAATAAAAAAGATTTATTCATTTACATTTGGGACATGATATACCATGTCATTCATATATACATTTGTTGCTGCACAATCAATCAGAAAATTATAAATTAACAGACTACTAAATGAAAAGTGTGATTTTTTTTTACATTCTGGAAAGGAGAAGAAAATGCAATGTAAACCCTGTCATGGGGAAGAACATAGTTCTGCATAGTTTGCATAGATTTTTTTATATTTATTTTTTTTATTTCCACTCATACAAACTTAACAGGTACACCGGTCCCTTCCCTCCCTCCATCCCCCTCCCCGTCCCCCTGTGCCTCCTTTCCCTCCCCCTTCGTTACCCCCAATGCCTCCCGCTCCCATCCCTGGAGCATTCTTTTGTTTATTTTTTTTATTAAAAATTTAATTATACACTTTAAATTTTTTTACCAGTTCCCTCCCTCCCCCCTCCTCAACCCGAACCCCTTCTTCTCCCTCCTCTCCCTCCCCATTCCCCACTGCCTACCCCCTAATTCCCAGAGAGTCCTTTATTGTGTACGCCTGACTCACCACTGGGTCCTCCTCTCCGATGACATATAAGGACCCAGTGGCATTTCCATAAGCCCTTTCTCTTGTTCCCCTTAAGCATAGGAGCACTACTACGGCTGTCAATCCCTTGCCTCCAGGGATCTCGGTGCCCTTAACAGATGCTAGACTTTATGAGGGCAACAGTGCGCTGGACATTGCGCAGGGCATGCAAAGTCCCATTATGATTGCTTTGGCCCCAACTATTGTTGAGAATCTTGCAAATCGTTGCTCTTCCCATCCTTTTGCTCTTACAATCTTACCGCCCCCTCTTCGGCAAATGTCCCTGAGCTCCAGGATGGGGAGAGATTAGGCTGGACTAGTTCTGTGTGATTGATATAGAATCTCTGAAGTTCTGGATTGTGGTTTGTTTATTTTCTTTTGCAGTTTTGCTGCTCCTGCAATGCCCTCCACGCAATCCTGCTGGGCACTGTATGTCACCCCCTGGCCAGAGACAAAAAGCTGTTAAACTGGAGTCTTGTTATAATAGCACATTCAAGGGTAGATGTAATAAGAGTAGGAAACCTCAGTGAGGGAGGGGTCCATCACCCATTTGCAAAATGATTACTTTTTATCTACTAGACTATATGCCCTCCCCTTCTGGTGAGATCAGGAAAGAACGTCTGTGAACTTAACCAGGTTTCTCATTACTTACTTGCAGACCTTGATGGAGGCCTATTTTCTCTGCTGTAATAACATGGTCCCCTCTCTCCTTGTTTCTGGTGTGGCCCTCCTACCCCATCTCTCTTGTTCATAATCCTTGCAATTACTGTGTTACATAGGTTTACTTTTGAGTGTCTCAATGTGGGCTGGGTGAGTTTGGTACTAGGAGCCACCTATTAGGGAGTACATACGGCGCTTAATTTTCTGGGTTTGGGATACTTCACTTAATATAATTGTTTCTAATGACATCCATTTCCCAGCAAATTCCAGTAATTCATCATTTTTGATGGCTGAGTAGTACTCCGTTGTATAGATGTACCACTGTTTCCTTATCCACTCGTCAACTGTTGGACATTTAGGTTGATTCCATGACTTTGCTATTGTAAACAGTACTGCTATGAACATGGTTGTGCTTGTGCTATCAAGGCGAACCTCTGCTGCATGGGGGGTTATTCCCAAAAGTGGGATAGCTGGGTCATATGGCATTTCAATCTTTAATTTCTTTAAGAATCTCCAGACGGCTCGCCAGAGTGGCTGTATGAGCCGGCATTCCCACCAGCAATGTAGGAGAGTTCCCCTCTCTCCACATCCTCTCCAGCATTTGTGGTTGTTTGTATTTTGGATTTTTGCCATCCTGACCGGGGTGAGATGATATCTCAGGGAAGTTTTGATTTGCATTTCCCTGATGGCTAAGGAAGTGGAGCATTTTTTAAGATATTTGTTAGACATTTTAATTTCATCCCTGGTAAAGTTTCTTTGAAGTTCCAGAGCCCATTTTTTAATTGGGCCACTGTTTTCCTTGGAGTTTAGTTTTCTAAGTTCTTTGTGCACTCTGGACAGTAGAGCTCTGTCAGATATGTGGTTAGTGAAGATTTTCTCCCATTCTGTGGGTTGCATTTGAGCTCCTGTTACAATCTCTTTATCTGAACAGAAGCTCTTTAATTTCACAAGATCCCAACTGTTGAGAGTTGGTAGCAGTGACTGAGCCATTGGATGTCTGTTTAGGAAGTGTTGGCCTAGCCCAATCAGCTCGAGGGAGTTCCCTATCCTTTCAACTATGGTTTTTAAAGTCTCTGGCCTTAAATCAAGGTCCTTGATTCATTTGGAATTAAGTCTTGTACATGGTGACAAGTATGGGTCCAGCTTTAATCTTCTGCATGTGGAGATCCAGTTTTGCCAGCACCATTTGTTGAAGATGCTGTTGCTTTTCCATTGGACTCTTTGGGCCCCTTTGTCAAAGATCAAATGGCTGTATTTTTGTGGGCTTATATCTGGGTCTTCAACCCTTATCCATTGATCTGTGTGTCTATTTTGGAGCCAGTACCAGGCTGTTTTTATAACTATGGATTTGTAGTATAGACTAAGGTTTGGTATGGTAATACCTCCAGCAGTGTTTTTGTTACTCAGGATTGTCTTTGCTATCCTGGGTCTTTTGTGCCTCCATATGAATTTTGAGATTATTTGGTCAACTTCTTTAAAGAATTGCTTTGGGATTTTAATTGGTATAACATTGAATTTGTATATTGCCTTTGGTAGGATGGTCATTTTTACAATGTTGATTCTGCCAATCCAGGAATATGGGAGGTCTTTCCACCTTCTGGTGTCTTCTGCAATTTCTTTCTTTAGCGTTTTAAAGTTTTTATTGTAAAGGTCTTTGACCTCCTTGGTTAGGTTTATACCAAGGTATTTCATTTGTTTAGGGGCTATAGTAAATGGGATTGTTTCTCTCAAGGCTTTTTCACTTCTTTCATTCTGGGCATATAGGAAGGCCTTTGATTTTTGCACATTTATTTTGTATCCTGCCACCCTGCTGAACTTCACAATTAGTTCCAGGAGCTTCCTGGTGGAGTTTTTGGGATCACTCAGGTATAAGATCATGTCATCTGCAAATAGAGATAGTTTGACTTCTTCCTTGCCGATTTGAATCGCTCTTATGTCCCTTTCTTGTCTTATGGCTTCAGCTAACACTTCAAGTACAATATTGAATAGAAGTGGTGAGAGTGGACAGCCTTGTCTAGTTCCTGATCGAAGTGGGAATGCTTCCAATTGTTCCCCATTGAGCATAATCCTTGCTGTGGGCTTGTTGTATACAGCTTTTATTATATTGATAAAGGTTCCATTCATTCCTACAGTCTCTAGCGTTTTGATCATACAAGGCTGTTGGATTTTGTCAAAAGCTTTTTCTGCATCTATCGAGAGTATCATGTGGTCTTGGACTTTGGACTGGTTTACATGATGAATTACATTTATTGATTTGCGTATGTTGAAACAACCTTGTGTGCCGGGGATGAAGCCTACTCGGTCCCCGTGAATGATCTTTTTGATATGTTTTTGAATCCGATTTGCTAAGACTTTGTTGAGAATCTTTGCATCTGTGTTCATCAGAGAGATCGGCCTATAGTTTTCTTTTTTACGTGAATTTTTATTAGGTTTTGCAATTAAGACGATATTAGCTTCATAGAAGGAATTTGGTAGTGTTCCTTCCTTTGCTATTTGATGGAACAGTTTAAGGAGTATTGGTGTTATTAACTCCTTAAATGTCTGGTAGAATTCTGTGCTGAATCCATCTGGCCCAGGACATTTTTTGGTGGGAAGATTCGAGATTACTTCTTCAATTTCCTTGTATGTTATAGGACTATTTAAATAATTCATAACTTCCTGATTCAATTTTGGTAAGTTGTGTTTACTTAGAAATTCATCCATCTCTTTTGTGTTGTCGTACTTCACAGAGTACAAGTTTTTGAAATATGATGTTATAATTCTCTGGATTTCTTGTGTATCCGTAGTGATAACTCCATGTTCATTTCTAATTTTGTTAATTTGGGTTTTCTCTCTCTTGCTTTTGGTTAATTTAGCGAGGGGTGTATCAATCTTATTGATTTTTTCAAAGAACCAGCTTTTTGACTGGTTGATTTTTTCTATTGTTTTCTTAGTCTCGATTTCAGATATTTCTCCCCTTATTTTGCTAATCTCCTCTCTTCTACTACTTTTGGGATCAGATTGCTCAAGTTTCTCCAAAGCCTTAAGCTGCATCGTTAAATTATTTATTTCTGATGTTTCCATTTTTCTGATGTAGGCATTAAGAGCTATGAACTTACCTCTTAGAACAGCTTTCATTGTGTCCCAGAGATTTTGGTAAGTTATATTTTCATTTTTGTTCACTTTCAGGAAATCTTGAATTTCCTGTTTAATTTCTTCCTGAATCCAGTTCTCATTCAGCATCATATTGTTAATTTTCCAGGAGTTAGTGTATTTTCTCTTGTTTGTTGTGTTGTTGTGGATGTCCAGCTTTAGGCCGTGGTGGTCTGATAGGGCACAGGCTAGAATTTCAACTCTTTTGTATTTGTGTAGATTCATTTTGTGGCCCAATATGTGATCTATTTTGGAGAAAGTTCCGTGTGCTGCTGAGAAAAATGTGTATTCTTTGGTGCATGGGTGAAAAGTTCGATAGAGATCTGTAAGGTCCATTTCAGTAAGGGTTAGGTTAAGCTCCAAAGTGTCTCTGTTAAGCTTTTGACCTGTTGATCTATCCCATGTTGAGAGGGCTGTGTTGAAATCCCCGAGAATTATCTTTTGGGCGTTGATTTCTTGCTTTAGACGCTGTAGGGTTTTCTTAATGAATGTGGAGGGGCCCATATTGGGTGCATATATGTTCAGTATTGTGAAGTCTTCCTGGTGAATTGTACCTGTGACTAAAATGTAGTATCCATCCGTGTCTCTTATGATTTTCTTTGGTTTGAAGTCCACTTTGTCTGAAAGCATAATTGCTACCCCTGCCTGTTTCCTGGTTCCATTAGCTTGCAAGATTTTGGACCAGCCTTTCATTCTTAGGACGTGCCTAACTTTTGTGGTGAGATGAGTTTCCTGAGGGCAGCAGATTGTTGGATTGTGGTTTTTAATCCAAGTTTGTAATCTATGTCTCTTAATCGGTGAATTAATGCCATTGACATTTAATGTTAAAATGGAGAAATTACTTTAATTCTGGACATTTTTTATGTTTAGTAGATTTTGTAAGCATGTTGTTTGATATCTATGTTTTGGTGGTATTATACTTCCCTTCTGTCCTCCTGGATACGCTTGTTCTTTTCTTCAAGCTTGAGTATCATTTCTAGCATTTTTTGAAGGCCTGGTTTGGTAGACATGCATCCTTTCAAGTTATCTTTGTGCTGGAAAATTTTTCTTTTTCCCTCAATCATGACAGGTAGTTTTGCCGGGTATATCAGTCTGGGTTGGCATTTTTGCTCATTTAATACTTGGAGTATGTCTCTCCAAGCTCTTCTTGCTTTTACTGTTTCGACTGAGAAGTCATTTGTTATTCTAAAAGGTTTACCTTTAAAAGTGACTTGCTTTTTTTCTCTTGAAGCCCTCAGCACCCTTTCTTTGTCTTGAATGTGGAGTGTTTTGACTATTATTTGCCGTGGCGATTTTCTATTTTGGTCATATCTGTTTGGAGTGCGAAATGCCTCTTGTATTTGGATAGGCCTCTCATTCTTTAGTTGTGGGAAGTTTTCATTTATGATGAATTGAAATATTTCCTCAGGTGTGGTATTTTGGAATTCTTGCTCTGGTATTCCATGAATGCACATGATAGGCTTCTTCAGGGTGTCCCATATCTCTTGAATGTTCCTCTCCAGTATCTTTTTGGCTTTAACAATCTCTTCCATTGAGCTGGTTAATTCTCCCACTTTGTCTTCAAGATCTGAAATTCTATTTTCTGCCTCATTTGTTCTGCTGATAAGACTCTCTATTGAGTTTTGGGTTGAAGATAACTTATCTCTTAGTCAATTTTAAACTCTGCCTGAGACTGTTTTACCTGCTCTATACCTATTTTTGTTTCTTGAACTGTTTTTCTCAACTCCTCCAGGTTCCTGTTGTGTTCCTGTTCGAAGTGGTTGATACGGTTATTTAACTCTTCTTGGATTTCCTCTTTCATATTATTAATCATGGTAATGATCATATTCTGAAAGTCGTTATGTTGGGTCTGGCTTCCATGGCTATTTTCTATGGATTTGTTCTGGTCGCAATCCATGGTTATGGGATTGATTCTTTTGGTGGGAGCTTGGTCTTCTTGGGTTTTGTTTCTCGTGGATCTGCACTTTGACGTGTACATTGTTGTTTTGTTTTTTAGGACCTTTCAGTTTCGGTGTGTTTTTCACTGAACCAATGTAGTTGGTATTGTTACACCTGGCACTTGTTACTAGTGCTTGCCTTGGATTGGGTATGTTTGTGTATTGGTATTGTTATATCCTAGATGAGACTACTAGGATGTTAGTAAGTCAGTTAAGTAACCAGGGGATGAATATAAGTATGGTAGTGCACTTTTATGATTTAGTGTCTTGGTAAAATGTGAGGGTGGGTGGTGTACTCCCTGGAGTTGTATGTTTTTGGGGTGGTTGTATGAGGAAGCTGACCTACAGCAATGATACTACAAAGGATCAGTAAGGTGAGAGAAAAGAAAAAAAAAAGTTTACTTATCTTCGGGCTGGATGTGAAGAATCTCGCGCATGTGATACAATGGTTGTAGTGAAGTCCAGATGTATGGCCTGTGTTCCCTTTGTTCCTTAGAGTTTTGCTTGAATTTCCTTTGGACTCTATTGAATTCTGAGTAGCAGTGTGCCTTCCGTGGACCACGTGCGTAGGTCTCTGGTGGGCCAGAGAGGCAGAGGGTCTGATGTTGATGGCAGAATTCTTCACCTGCGACCTGGGGGGGGGGGCGGAGGGGCGCGGGGTTGGGAGGGCAGGAGGGGCTGGTGTCCGGGGCGGGGCCCTGGAGGCTCAGCCGGCCGCCACGTGTGGGTGCTGCTGGCCGGCGGCTTGGCTCCGGGGTGGGGGACTGGACTGGGAGGCGCTCTCTCTCACCTGGGCGCTGGTTGGGGTTCGGCGCGGAGGGGGCTGGGGGCAAAGCCGGCAGCCGCACGGGCGGGTGCTGCTGGCCGGGCGGCTTGGCTCCCAGAGCATCCTTTAATGTGCATGCCAAACTCTCCTCTGGGTCCTCCTCTCCAATGAGGTGCAAGGACCCAGTGGCATTTCCCTGAACCCTTTCCTGTGTTCCTGTGGCTGTCAATGCCTTGCCACCAAGGATCCTAGTGCCTTTAGCAAACGCTAGACTTTGTGGGGTCAATAGTGTGTTGGACATTGCGCAGGTTAAAGGAAAAAAAAGAAAAAGTATTGAGCTTGGATTTTTATTTCAAATTTAAAAAGCTGGGGCTTGTTGCATGCATCTGTAGCTCAAGCTTGGATGTGGTGGAGATATGAGTATCACTGGGTCTTGTGTTCTCACCATATTTGCTGAAAATCAGTGGGATTTAGGCTCAATAAGAGACTATGTATAAAAGTGTTGCAGTTCACCTGCATGGTTGTGGATAAATGACCATCAAACGGCTTAAGGGAACAAGGGTTTATTCTCTCTTATGATTTCTGGTTACAGTTCTCAGTCCAGCTTGACAGGAGAGCATGCATGAACACCAGGGCTGAGGGAACTGGCTGCACCATTACCACATAACATCTGAGAGATGGACAGTCCTTACTTGCCAGACCAGCATGTCTGGCCAAGTAAACAGAAAGATGCCGCCTTCCTCAATCAGCTCTCAGTATTTTATTCACCTGTACAGGGCCTAGTCCCACCCACCATGCACTGGGCCTTCCCCATCAGCTAGACAATCTCTTGTAGGTTTGTTCTTGGCATAACTCAACCCTTAATTCTGTACAAATCTGCCCAGAGCTCAAACTCTCAACTATCAAGTTGACACTTCTGCCTAACTATATCAAAAATAATTAAAATAGGACTCACAAGAGATGATACTTTATGTGCTTCTGTAACCTCTATATTCACATATTCACTTTTCTGAATGATGAGGACCAAAAATTAAGAACTAACCAGGCGATGACCCACGATAATTTGATCTTTCACTCTGTTTCCTAGGTGAGCCAAAATTTACATACATACATTCCGGAACTTTAACTGCCTGAATAAGCATTAGTGCTCCCCTATGCATTCTCCCATCACCACATGAATAAAAACACATGTAACACAAATAGATACAAATAAAGAAAAGAAAAAAACTCTAAGTGAGACTCTTCTAATATTTTAATGCATATGAGGTGATAGTATAGATTACATATAAATTTTAGAATAATTTTTATTATGAAGCGCTTCATTTAAAAAAACTCCAAATTGTCTACTCCAGGCCACAGTGCTAGTAATCAAAGTTTCTAGTTCTTTGACTTTAGAAGAATTATTGCAGCATTAATTGAAAATCACATTGTAGAAAGAAGGGATCATAGAACAATTTTAAGTTGGTGAGTCAATGATGGAACAAACATTTTGAAAGATAACTATGATAGCAGATATGGAAGTCAGATATGGAAATAAAAGACACCAGAATCTAAGTCTTGAGCTTTTATTCACTGTATAAGAGGGAGCAAAGGATCTTGGCTCATAAAATACTGTGAATGAGTATCATGACAATTAAGCAGTCTTGAATATAAGGTGACCACAGAAAAATAGCCAGTTCTATTGTTCTTCATAAACTAAGGGTGAAGACCCATTTTGAATACGGTTGGCACCATTCCAGATATTGAGGATCTGGAATAGATGAAAACAAATGAAAAAAAAAGATATAGAATACCAGAATTTCTGTTTCTTTTGCAACTATCTTGCCATATGTGAACTGCTATGTTACCAAGTTTTGCCTACTATGATGGACTGGCACCTCTGAAATAATACACCCAAATAAATCTTTGTTTCATTAAGTCATTTCCATCATATATTTTGGTCATGGCAGAAATAAACGTGACTCATACATGAACCTAATACAAGTCCCTTTCTTGACTTACCAAGAAAGCAGGATTCTTCAATCTGTTGATAGGTTATACAACACGTTCAATAATCTTTCAAAACAAGGTCCTCATACTCTTTAAAAATGGCAGAATTATTTTTGTGGGATACAAACTCCTTGCTTTCTTTTTCAGCTTTACTCCATATTACCCTGTCCTGTGCCAATTCAATCTCATATGGGTATGTGTCCCTCTCTTTTGTCTTTCAGGACCTTGAGCACATGCTGTCTCCTCTTCCAGGATTCTCTTACTTATTATTATACCAATCCTTATTAATACTTCATTCTTCAACACAAACATCACCTTCCCAGAGATATCTTCCATGAATTCAGACAAGGTTACATTTTCTTTCAAAATGAGAATATATAGTTAGTTGATACTAAAGAATTCCTAATTAAACAAAAAGTTTTGTCATACATATATGAGAATGGATAAAGTTGAAAGTACTGATGACATTAAATACTAATAAGGGTGTAGATCTATAGGAACTTTCTTTCTTGGTTATAAACATAAAAAGACACAGTCATCATGGAAGATTGTTTGGGGATTCTTATAAAACTCTCTTACTATATGTACCAGGAATCATGCTACTGAACACTTACGTAAATGAATTGAATAATTATGTCCATATAAACCTTCATATGAATACATGCCATTATTCATAATCACCCCAAACTGGAAGCAACCATGATATGCTTGAGAAGCTGAGTGGAGAAATAATTTATATATTGATATAAGGGTTTATTATATAGTGATGAAAGTAAGAACTATTGTTACACAAAAATAAAATAATAAATATCGAATACAAGCTGCTAAATAGATGAACTATATTTTAAACTGCTACATACCATATGATTCCTTGTGTGACATTTTTTAAAGAAAAATATTTGTGCCAGCTGCAAAAAGTTCAGTGGCTTCCAGGAGCCATGGAGTAGAAAATTAATACATATAACTCTGGATTTTATGGAAGTAAAGCTCTTTTTAAAATTAGATTATGATAGTAGATATGTGCCATTATGCAGTTAGAAAACATTAAATAACTATACAAAATGTGAATCACAATGTTTACCATGAACTTAAGTTAATATAATGTATGGATACTGATTCATTAATTGCAGCATTGTACCTTAGTAATGGAAGCTACTTGAACTAAGAAAAACTGAAGGTATGGGGCAAGACAAGTAATATGTAAGAATTTTCCATATTATATATTTAGTGTGTTTTGTTTTGGTGTTGGATTTAGGGTTTCATCGTGTATTCCAGGTTTGTCTGAGACTCACTGTGTAGCCTAGATTGGAGTCAACATCATGTCCTCCTATCTCTGCCTTTCAAATGTTGGTATATAGGCATGTTCCATCTTGGATAGCATGTTCAATATTTTTATATAAGTAGAATACTAGAAATCAAAGAAGTTCTCAATATTCGTTAAATTAATGCATTAATTAACTGATGGAATCTAAAGGTTAAAGTAGAAAAAATGATCAAGAAATAAATCCAGTTTCTGGCTTTAATATCTAAGTTGAACTCTAGCACCCCAAATCATAAACAAGAGGGAAATGATAAATTTAGTTTTAGGAGGAGATGATGAGGCATATTGTATGAATCTGGAGTTGGGGAAGGAAGCACAACTGTGGAATTAAATTTAATATCCATTAGCTCTAGGTGTTTGTTCTAACTGAGTGAGAGGATGAGTCATCCAGGCATTGAGTGCAACACAGGACTGAGAGAAGATAGAGAACATATCTTTTTAGTACATCAACACAAAAAATATACAGAGGAAAATGAACTAAAGTAGGAGAAAACAAGTAAGAAGAAGACAAAAAAATTAGATGACAATGAAAACAACCAAACAGAACAGCAACAAAGAAATCAATGGTGGAGCAACGATTTGCAAGATTCTCAACAATAGTTGGGGCCAAAGCAATCATAATGGGACTTTGCATGCCCTGCGCAATGTCCAGCGCACTGTTGCCCTCATAAAGTCTAGCATCTCTTAAGGGCACCGAGACCCCTGGAGGCAAGGGATTGACAGCCATAGTAGTGATCTTATGCTTAAGGGGAACAAGAGAAAGGGCTTATGGAAATGCCACTGGGTCCTTATATGTCATCGGAGAGGAGGACCCAGTGGAGAGTTAGGCGTACACAATAAAGGACTCTCTGGGAATTGGGGGGGAGGCACTGGGGGAAGGGGAGGGGGAGGAGGGGGAAGGGAGGGAACTGGTAAAAAATTTTAAAATGTATAATTAAATTTTTAATAAAAAATAGTACACAGTAAGATAAGTACTGAATAGTATCTTCTGCTTTTGCCAATGTTATGGTGAGACACATAGGTATGATAGCTATTAAGTAAATAAAAACTGAAGTCTTTGCAACCTTGAATAAACAGTTGTCTTCCCTCACATGAAAGAAAGGAATGAGTAGGGGGACCATGTGATGGCAAGGAATCAACAACAGGAAAAGCTTTATATTTTTAATTTTCATTTTGTATATTCACTGTATATGATACTGTGTTACATAATGGTATTTTCATAGGAGCATATATTGAATATATTCTCTTTATTTCCTCTCACCATTACCCTTTTTCTTGGTTCACTATTATTGCTTTCATTCTCCTAGACAGTTGTAAATCTACTTTTGTGTCATATAGACATTTATGATTTCATGTATATATAAAATCAATGAGTGAAAAGTGGAGCACACAATATCTTTCTAATTCTGGCTTACTTTGCTTAATGTGATTATCTCCACTCATTACACTTTACTACAAATAACAAAATTTAATTTTTCTTATGTCTATAAAAATTCCAGTATGTATATATACCATATATTCTTTTTTAATGGCAATTGTTCTTTATTGAATTTAATTTCTCTTCAAAATATATTTCATTCATTTTTTAACTTTATTTATTTATTTATTTTATTTCTTCCACTCATACAAAGTTGATAAGTACCCATTCCCCTCCCTACCTCCACCCCTCCCTGGATCCCCTTGTTCCCTTCCCCCTTTCCCAATCCTTTCCCTCACTCCTTCCTTTTATCCCAATGCCCCTTCCCCTCCCATTCCTGGAGCATCCTTTAGTGTGCATGTCGAACTATACCATATATTCTTATACACACAAGGAAAACTTTTCGAAACATGTGAAATAAAATTAAAAAATCTGAATGTTTACAAGACACATTGTAAAAAACACACATTGCCTTTCTCTAAGACTCAATTTGCTCCCTGTTACATGTTCAACCTAGACTGGATATTGAACATGAGGATGTCTTTTCTGAACCATAAAATGAAAATCAGAGTCAGAATGTTTAAACCAAATTTCCATAAGGCTACTGTAGAAGTGCCTCATGTTAGAATGGGAGAAAGCCAGGCCAAAAATCAAGTGGACATTTTTCTAGAATTCTTTGTCCTTGACTAACCTGGGTTATAATTTGCAAGTTATTTACCCTATCTAGCTTAATTTACTTCTGAGTAAACCAACTACTTAAACGCATAAATAAGATCAAATAAGAGGAGAGAAAGATTTTGAGAGTTCTTGATATCAATGTGAGATTATAATGCTGCTAAAGGTTCCTGGACTCTAGGAAAACCCATTAAACTCATTTGCAGTAGCGTTTACCACTACTATTAGCCCAGTTTTATAAGATGAGAAAATCGAGTCACAGACAGACTGGTATTGTTGCATAAGTTCACATAGCTAGGAATTAGTGTAATAATACAGAAACCAGAGAGGCTGGTTCTAAAATTCTGCACAGTCATCATGTTATGTTATTCCTGGTTTAGCAATTTGTGGCCTAACGTAAAGATTGGTGATTTTTTCCCAAAAATCTGAAGAAAGGTATTGACCCTCTTGCCAATAATTTGAACTGAAATTGATATAGGTATATTTAAATACTGTTTGAGCTAATTTACTTAATGATTTCTACCACTGCCTTAAACCTTTGCCATGTATCAAATTCTGTTAATTCAGATTAAAAATATCCTAGTTCTAAAGTTTAATTTTGCTGTTTTAACTCGGAACTGTGTTTCAAATGCTGGCCAGTTCTAGAAATTTCCCAGTGGCTGAGATGTCTTGCTGCCTTCTATTGCTCTCTGCTGGAAATCTTGGTAATAGCATCTTATGCATATTATTTCTTACATTTCAAAGCCCCTTCTCCAGAAGGTACTTTCCTTGTACAGGTATCTATCAAGTTCAAAACAGTGATGGTTATCTACCTCTTAGCTAACAATTGGGGTCGCCACCTTCCCCATCATGTTCTGCAACATAGCTTGCAAAAGAATTATTGCCATTTAGGTTTGTAAATCATGGTATCACCAAGATTTACGAAAATAACCTTTGGAATTCAGGAGAGTGCTCTGGAATACAGCTTTCTGGATGGAAATTTCAACTTTCTGACTTGTTTTTAGGAGATTTCAACCGTATGCTTACCTTTTGCGCTGTATGCATCTATTTAGTAAGAGCCTCCTCTGGTTATATCACCATGTTTTGTCTTTCTAACATTCTTTTGTTTGTTTTCGGCTACTAGGTTTACAAAACACTGGGAATACAAATCTCTAAAAAGGTTAGGTGTTCCTTACCCCCAGCTTAAGAAACTTAACAATATCATGTTGCTTGCATATACTGTCTATATCTCTATAGTTCTCTGCTGAATATTCTATAGGTACAGTCCTGGAAATTTTAATCAGAATACCTGATTAGGAATTAGATTAGACTTACATCAGAATTGAAGTTTTGTCTCTTGATTAGCTGCTGTTTGGCAGCCATAGAGTCCGTGTTTTGTCCATGAAAGAGTTCAGATTCCCTGTTTCACACCAAAGATCTTCTCAACCTGATCTCTTTTTTCCTTTATGATCTGTATATTTGCATTTGACTCCTATCACTAATTCAGGTTCCTGTCCAGCAGATGGTTAAGATATTAATTTAAGAACCATACCCACCATTTTCAAAATTTGCCATTTCCTGTATATTTATTTGTCTTTCTCCTAGTCTAGACTGCTGATAGTAGGAATCACTGTGGAATCTCCAGTTTCTACATTAATGCATAGCTTTTTCACATGTGGTACTGGGATCAAACTCAATATCTTTAACATACTAGGCAAGTTCTCTATTACTGAACTCCATTCTTTTTAAATTTTACCTTGATGAATAATTTCATTAAATTGCTCAAGCTGGCTTTTAATATTCTGTTTAGCTCAAGCAGTTCTCGAACTCATGATCCACCCACTACAGCCACTTCACTGCTGAGATTACAGGTCTGTAGCACCAGACCTGGCTTTTTTGTCAGGGGATGAGGTGGGATAGGGGAGTGTGCATGACAATAAATCCCTTAACCAACCTGAACATTACTATAATGTTCAAGGCAGAGCCTCTTTACATATCCAGGATTGTCTCCAACTTGCTATGAAGACCAAAATGGATACCAAACTCATGATCTTCTTTGTTTCAATTTGAAAGTGGTGGTATTTGTCAAACTTGCTTACAAAATTCTTTGGTTTCTGGAAGTAATACTAGTAAGAAATCTTTAGGTGTTATTGAGTAAAAATACATTGCCTAATTATTTTGTATATACCAATGTATTTAATATTTACCCATCTTTCAGTGGGCCATTATTTATATATAAAGACAGTGAGACAGATTAAAGATGAAATAACTTGCTCAGTGTAACAATAACTACTATAAATAGAACACCTCCCCCAAAATGAGATAAACCGACTGCAGATCCTGTAGTTTAAAATATATTCTTATTATCAGATACAATTCTTGGCTGCTATGAGAATGCTGCGATTTCTATTTTCTGACAATATTGTATTCTCCTTTTTTAGCAGCTTTTAGCCGTTCTCATTCAGCCAAGTCCCATAAAATTCTGTTTTCTTTTTCTTGTTTTGTTTTGTTTTGAGAGACAGGGTATAACACAAACTAGGCTGGTCTCAGTCTTGAATACCTGTCCTGTTGCCTCATCTTTTCAAGGGATGAAATTATAAGTTGGTGCCACCATTCCTTGTTCCCACAAAGTTATTTAACTTGTTCCTTGTTCTTCATCTGCTCAGATAGAAGAAATTTATTGAGCATAACCTTTGTTATAAGCTGCCATGAGCAAAGTTAACACTATTTCATTGCCTCCTTCAAAAATAGATTATGTCAGGTTCACAGATGAAAAAAAGACTCAGAGAAGTAAAGTATTTAATCACAGGTGGCAAATGATAGAAGTTTAATTAGAAAGTTTGTATGTAATTAGAACCACATAGTATAATCTTGAGGCCCAAATCCTGGGCTCATTCTTACTGCTTTATTTTGGGATTTGAGCCAACCTGGATTCTGGAGTTAGTTTATGGTATTTAAGTATCAGTTTTCATGTTTTCTAGCTATGTGACTTTGGGCAAGTGACTTCATCTCTCTGAACCTCAGTTTCCTTATTGGTATAAATCAGAGAATAACAGGAAGTCTAATATGAAGATTAAATGAGTTCATTTTTTGAAATAATATAATGTTTGATACCAGAGAAATAGTATATAAATTGTACATATTATTTCCTAAATGAAATAAATTTGTTCCATTCTGTAGGCAAAAGAGGCAGAAAACCATCTACTTTCTGAAATTACACCAAAAAAAACCCCAAAAAACCACTGCATTTAAAAGCATCTCAGAAAAACTGAGGCACATACTCTTCAATAGCTTCTTTTGCCTGCATTGTCACATTATGTGATCGGCAGATCATCTCAAGTAATCCATTCTTAGATCTGGTAATGCTTTTTCCTTTCCAAAGCCAATTGCACACACTGATTTGCAATGTAATACTGCCCCCTTCTGCACATTGTAAGAAATGATATTACTATGAACTTTTTTTTTTTTTTAGAGCTGGTTTTTTAAAAAATTATTATTATTATTTATTCAATTGTGTTTGCGCGCGCGCGTGTGTGTGTGTGTAGAACCACAGGTGAATTCGGGAACCACCATGGACCGCCTCCACCTCCTCCTTGTTTACTCTGTCCAGGTATTCACAAGCTCCGCCCTACCAGGACCAGAAGAGCAGGCCGCCTCGCTTCCACCAGCATCTATACGTGGGGTCTAGAATCTGAACTCAGGACCTTCCGCCTGCAACGCAGAGGCTTAACCCCTGAGCCACCTCTCCAGACCCCAGAACTAGAATTCTTTGAGAGAAGTTCTACTTCATTTGTCTTTTCTAGAATATATGTATAATTTCATCTTCTAAATAAACTCATTCTAAATATCACTGTAGGACAAACCTAAAATATATTTATTGTTGTATACATCACACTTCTGATCAGGTAATCAGCATGAAGAATATAACTTGCTCTTTTTACTGTTTTTTTTTTCATTTCTTGAATTTGTATTATTGTAGGAAAATCACAGCAATAAGCAGGATACCAGAGACTTTCTATCAGGAAGCAGTTTTACTTGTGTTAGTATAAGGTATATTTTAGTAGATTCCTTAAGATTATAGATAAACAGATAATAGAGATTAGATAGATAGATCAGATAATAAATAGATAGATAAATAGACAGATGGAATTTTGTTTAGCCTTAAAGTAAAATGGTATTTTATGTTTGGAAGCGCGATAGAAGTGAAAATCATGTTAAGCAAAATAAGTCCAACTCAGAAAAAACTCTTGATTTTTCTCAAATGTATAATCTAGATTTAAATTTTATATAGAAATGCACATATACATAAATACATACTCATGCGTGTATGTGTGTGTGTGTGTGTGATGAAAGTAGAAAATAAACCAATATGTCTGAGAGTTTTACTTCCTCTTTTCCAAATTTGGATACCTTTCATATGTTTCTATTGTATAATTATGATTAGAAAATATGATATAATGCTGAATAGAAGGGCCAAAAGTTAATATATTAGTCTTGATCCTGTGTGTAGAACGCATAGAGTGATAATCTTTCAGCTTTACTTCTTCTGTAGTTTTGACTTGTATAGGTGCATTTTATGAGTTCACTTTGGAACACAGATCAAGGGTATAGCCTCTCATGTTGGGGAACACATGGAGGCAATTGTTTACAGTGTCTGTGTTTATTGAGACCAATCAAGAAGGATGAGGAATTGAATGTCAATACTCAGTTACATTCTCCTTATGCGGCCCAAGTCACAAGTCCAGGGAAGCTGCCCACAATAAAGGTGATTCTTCCTATCTCAGTTAGTCTTATCTAGATAATCCTTCACAAGCATGCCCATTTATATGTATACCACTCAGTATGAGTTTGTAGTTTATAGGTGAGCAAAGAACCTGAGTTTTGTTTACAGATCCTGGTACCAAGTTTCATGTTTTCATTTTTATTTTCATATCATTTCATGATTATAATTGTTACCTATTTTTCTTTTCAGAGATAAGTGCACAGTATTAAGAACATATGTTAGTTCCTTCTTGGTTTTGAGTCTTCTTCTCAGCCTTTTATTTTATTTTATTTTTTTCTTCTCAGCCTTTTCAAAAAGTTTCATTTGTTTTGTCCTATCTAAAGTCCTTGTTCTACAACGGAATCTTCAGAATAGGTGCCTAATAAATGCATGTGGCTTCATTTTCTGAGTTTAGATTAGATTTTCATCCTCATCATGACTGAAATGGCATCAGCAAAGACTTTTGATAGATATATGTGTTTGACTGAAAAGGCTGACAATGATCTTTAGGTATAAAATCATTAGCTGGTAAAGGAATCCCTTATGAAGAAGCAACACGAGATTAATTAACTTTTAATACTAACCCCAAGTTTGAAATTATGCAAGCTGAAAACAGTTATCTAAAACAGTGGTAATGGCAATAATTTTTGAAACTTTTACATTTACACAACCCTTTTCAGTTTTTGAGGCATTTTCACATTGACATTTAATTTGATTCTAGAAATAGTGAATGATCAGTCAGTGTAGATTATAGATGGACAGAATGCTGTGAATGAGTTTTTTCTCTTGAGTACGCAGTTTAAAGAAATCTGCTTGTGGCTATTAGAAGCACATTTTGGTAGAGTTATCTAAGCAATACTATATACAAGCATAGTATATCAGGTTTCTGGTATTTGCTGCTTCAATTAGGCATTATTTTTTCCTGCATAGTAACTACATAATAAAACTTTGAAATTAATTGTATTCAGTTTTGGTGCGACATTTTTATAGCTTGTATTCTTTAAAAGTGAAGGTTTTTAATGTCTATTCTCTCTGTTTCTCTGATCCTTAGTTGTATATTATTATTTATAAATGCTAGACCAACTCCGTATAAAACAATGAGTCAATCCCTTGACTTTTTTTTAACATAGATTTCTACTTATGCAATGACATGAAAGTGTAAATAGGAGTTGGACTAGCTTAACACTGGATGGAAGTCTCTGAGAGTGAGAGGAGGGTGACAAGTGAAATCTTTTAACATTCTTTTGAGCCATTTAAACCAGATAAAAATGTTCTTAGTCTATTTTAAGAATGGGAGCTCTAGTTTACAACAATGAAAAGCAAAAACAAACTGAGCTGGATGAGTTTTATCCGTCTTTTCAACTTCAATCCTGTATGGTTTTATGATCTATTAATAGAATCCAAACAATAGCAGACAGTAAAGAAAATGAACATCATTATATACTAAGTTTGCATTACTTAACTGATTTGTACTCTCAAGGAAATTGTTTAATTAACTGGCCTTAGGTTTGCAACCTATTTAATGCAGATTTTTGATTGTGAGGGATTATAATTCATTTAATTATTAATTATACACAACAAACCAGTCCTTCCACATGCATTGCATAATTTCCCTTCATAGTACTTAACAATACTTGATATTAAATTACATAACTTATGTTTTCTTATTTATCTGTCCTTCTTTATACAAAGAATAGTCACCTAAACTATCTTGTCCAATGAATTAGCGTACTTAATATATGCCAACATTGTCATATTTCAAAGATAAGATATTAATAGGGGATAATTAATTTTTGCAAAACACAGTTGATAAATGAATATGATGAAAATTCAAATATGTGTAACTGCTAAGTATGTCTTTCACATGCATGTTCTGTCACAATTCCTATTAATGCTATTAATGTTGAATATGGTTTTGCCTATATGATATCAGTTCTATTTCCAGATGCCTTTGGAATTATGGATATGTCTGTACTGCAAAAAAGTACTCTTTTAATTTTCTCCTCTTTTACTGGAATGCCACTATAATCAGATGGTATCTTTTCACATAAGTTGTGAAGCATTGGGATAGTAGTGGACAATGACTTTAATAGCAAAACAAATTAAATAAATGCCCTTAAAGTTTTGCCTGAGTTACCTGGAATTTAAGTTTATTCTACCACGTGGGGACCTTTAATTAGTACACATGTATTTGGATTAACATTGTGAGATATGTCCTAATATTGACCTGTAACTTGGGAAGACTAGAAGAAGGAAAATTAATATAAATGAGAATTAGGCATGTTTTGAGGCTCGATTTCTCAACAAGTTAAATAAAGAGAAATTTTTTCTTTTTTTCTTGATATATCTAATGAAAGTAGCTTGCATCTTGTAATCAGAAGGAAATGTTATGTAGGTGAATGAAGTATTAAACAGCTTAGCATTATGTGATGGTGTTCTAATAGAAACTAAAACATTTTAACATAAGAATGCATCTATACATACTTTAAAAGATGTTTTGGAAACATAAAGCTATAAATCCAATGGGCCTCATTCAATCAATGGGAAAAGAGAGTAATGGGACTTGAACTCAGATGTACCAAAAATTAATTTAGTTTTGGCAATTTATTGAATATACATTTTTACTGATCTGAAACATTTAAGGGAAGACCTCTAGATGCTCAAAATGCCCTACGGACCTATGTAGTACTATTCATTTGATACTCAAAGGATATTGTCCCCTAAACATACACATGTCAAACCAATGTACCTAAAATTTGTATCATTATTCTTAATCCCATATCTCCCTAAAGCCCATTGTGAAGGCACAGAACATAAAAGATAGCATCTAGAACAATTTTAAGGACTATCTGGAAAGAAATTTGCAGGATCTGTTAGCTCCCAATTACAGAAAGGAATATTGCATAACATAATTTCAAGAAATCTTATTTCATTCCTTGAATATTGTCAGACTTAGAGAGCTCTAATCAATAGAATATGGTGAAAATTACATTATACCTGATGTGGGACAGAGTCCCTAAAGTAGAAGCTTCAAATTCATATCTCTCTAATAATTTTAAGGACCTTAAACTATCATATAAGAAGTCTATTTAAATTGAGATCACAAGAATAAAAAGATTATAAATAAGAAATCTGATATATATCCCAGCTAAATTGAATCTTCCTGAATTCCAACCCAATTTTTGTTGCTGGGATATTGGGCATCTTTTGTGGGTTGACAGTCTTCTTTTTATTAAGAATTTTCCTTTTATACAAACAAAATATGTTGTCCCCATACCCCTTTCTCCCTGTCTCTATCCTATCCTACCCTTCCTTCACTAGTCCATCCTTCTCCCTCCATGCTGTCAACTTCTGTGGACCACAGAGGTCCCTTCTAGTTATCTTCTCTAATAAGATATCAGGCTTCTGTGGCAGTATAAATGGTTCTTCCATGGGTATACCCACAGGTAGGAATGCTTTGCTTCACCTTTCTCATCCCTGTCTCTATGCTTCCCACTGTTTGTAGTTATTTTTCCTGAGTTCCTCGCTGGTCCATAGGGGAATGCTGATATATCATCCTTTGTGCAAGTCTAGTGGGGGTAGTTCTCACTGCAGTGAGCTCCTCAATGCAGTTGCTGTATTATGATCGAAGTGATTTGGCCAACAGTGTAACTACCTACCTTCAGGCTCTTACAATCTTGCAGCCCCCTCTTCCACAAGATCCCTTGAGATTTAGGCTGGAAGGAGGTTTGGTTGGTCTGATTTGGGTTGAGCATTTTAAGGCTGTAGATAGTCTGCACTCTGGCTGGTTATGATTGTCTACTCTTCCATTGCAGTAGGCTGCATCTTGTTTGGCTATAATGAAAGGTCTTTAGGTGGTAGTTTACTCTCAGATGTTTCTGGTAGTAATAAGACATCTGATCCTGTCTCATGTTTATTTTCTCCCCTTCTGCTTTTATTTAGACTGTTTTACATTACAGGGCATATGTTCTCTGGCATTGAGTGTAAGCAGGTAATTGGTTACCTGAAGACTATTCACACTCCTTACTGTGTCTGTCCATTCCCTCCCCCCAGGCTAATGTTCCTTTTCTTTTGTGGATTTTGTAAGAGCTGCTATTTGATTATCAATCTGAAGGTTTAATGCTAGGATCTTATAAGTGAGAACATGTGAAGTCTGTCTTTCTGATTTTGAGATACTTTGTATAAATTTCTTCAAGCTTTATTCATTTAACAGTAAATTTCATTAGATCATTTTTCCTGATAGCTGAATTGAATTCAATTATTCGTACATAACACATTTTCATTAATCATTTGCCAACTGTTGGAAGTTTAGGCTGATCCATTTCTATGTTATTGTGAAAAGAGGTGCTGAGAACATAGCAGTACATGTGACTGTAGCAGGTAGTAGTGTCCTTTGTGAATATTCCCAAGCAGTAGAGTTGGTCATATGTATTTCAATGTCTAACTTTTTAAGGAACATCCAAATCGATCTCCAAAGTGGTTGTACAAGTTTACATTTCCATCAGCAGGTTCCCTTCTTCCCTCATCCATTACAGCTAGCACCTGTTGATATTTGTGTTTTGGATTTTAGCCATTCTGACTGAAGATGATATCTCATAGTGGTTTAAATTTGCATTTCCCTAATGGCTAGGAAGGTCAAACTTTTCTGTTTTTAAAACCTTTTTTTTTCTTCCACATTTTTTTTTCCTAATCATAAAAGCTCAATCGGTACCCCCGTCCTCTTCCTCCCTCTTCCCCTTCCCAGTCATCCCCCTTTGTACTCTCCCTCTTCCCCCTTTCATTTCACCCCCCTCCTTCCCTCTGCTCTCCTAGTGCCTCCAGATTCCCATCTCCCATTCCCTGGGACATCCTTTTGTGTGGATGCCATACCTCCCTCTGAGTCCTCCACTCTAGTGAGGGTTCAGGACTCAGTGGCATAGCCCAGAGCCCCTTCTCCAGCTCCCCATTAATATGGGAACTCTACTATGAATGTTAATATCTTGCCTCTAAGGATCTTCCTGCCTGGAGCCTTCTCCCCTGTGATCCATGCTAGACTTTGGGTGGTCGTTGAAATGTCAGCCGTTGTGCAGGTCAGGCAAAGTCTGATTCTGGCTGCTGTAGCCCTAACTTGTGTGGAGTATCTTGCATGTCCTTGGTCCTCCCCATTTTTAGACTCTTAACAATCTTGCCACCCCCTCATTCTCGGGGTTTCCTGAGCTTTAGGATGGGGAGAGATTTGGCTGGTCTGGTTCCAGGGGTATAATGTAGGGTCTTTGGTCTTCCGAAGTATGGTTTATGGTTGTTTTCAGTTTTGCTTATTCTGCACCTCCTTTGGCTGCATACTGATTGGTATGGAAGGTTACCACTTAATCAAAGATGAAAGAGTGTTTAAGTAAAGATCTTAATATAAGAGAAGACTCAAAGGTAGATGGAAGAATAGGAGTAGGACACAGCAGTATGTGTGTGTGTGGGGGGGTCAGTGTCCCATTTACAGGATGGTTACGGTCTATCTTCCAGTTCCTATGTCCTCCCTGACAGGTGATATCAAACCTGTTCAGTTCTGAGTGACCAAAAAGGGAAGTGAAAGTGAGCTTCACCAGATGTCTCACTACTTACATGCAATAGTTGATGGTGACCTATTTTCTCTACTGAAGCATGATCCCCTATCTCCTTTTTTTGGGGGGGGCCCTCTTTCCTCTTATCTCTTGTTTATAATCCTTTGTGGTTACAGCATGTATTACAGAGATGTATCTTTGAATATGTCATTAAGGGTTTGGAACTAAGATCCACCTATTAGGGAGTACATGTGGTGTCTAACTTTCTGCGTCTGGGATAATTCACTCAGTATAATTTTTTCCAATTCCATCCATTTCCTGGAAAATTGCATTAATTCATCTTTTTTGATGACTGAGTAGTATTCCATTGTCTAAATGTACCACATTTTCATTATCCATTCATCAACTGTTGGGTATTTGGGTGTATTCCATGAAATTGCTATTGGAAATAGTGCTGCATTGAACATGGTTCTGCTCATGTCACTATAGTGAATTTCTGCATTATGGGGCATTATTCCAAGAAGTGGTATAGCAGCGTCATATTGCATTTCAATCTTTAACGTTTTCAGAAGTCACCATACTGATTGCCATGGTTGAATAAATCTGCATTCCCACCAGCAATGTCTGAGAGTTCCCTTCTCTCCACAACCTATCCAGCATTTGCTGTTGTTTGTATTGTGGATGTAGAGATGACCAGAGTGAGATGATATCACAGGGAAGTTTTGATTTGCATTTTCTTGATGGCCAGGGATGCGGAGCATTTTTAAAGATATTTGTTAGACATTTCGATTTCAACCCTGGAAAAAGTTTCTTTTAAGTTCTGAGGCCCATCTGTTAATTGGGCCATTTAATCTCCTTGGTGTTTAGTTTTTTAAGTTCTTTGTGCACTCTGAATAACAGAGCTCTATCAGATATGTGGTAAGTGAAGACTTTCTTCCATTCTGTGAGTTGGCTTTTTGCTTCGTTTATAATATCTTTATCTGAACAGAAATTCTTTAATTTCATAAGATCCCATTTGTTAAGTGTTGGTTTTAGTGCCTATGCTAGTGGATCTCTGTTTAGGAACCGTGGGCTTAGCCCAAACAGCTCAAGGGAGTTCCCTCCCCTTTCTTCTAGGGTTTTTAAAGTCTCTCACCTAATATTAAGGTGTTTGATCCATTTGCAATCCATTTTCATAAATGGTGACAACTACGGGTCCAGTTTTAGTCTTCTGTATGAGGACATCCAGTTTTTCCAGCACCATTTGTTGAAGTTGCTGTACTTTTTGCATTGAATTTTTTGGGCTTCTTTGCCAAACATCAAATGGCTGTAATTGTGTGGGCTTATATCTGGGTCTTCAACTCTTATCCATTGATCTACATGTCTATTTTGGAGTCAGTACCACGCTGTTTTATTACTATGGATTTGTAGTATAGATTAAGGTTTGGTATGGTGATACCTCCAGCAGTGTTTTTGTTACTCAGGATTGTTTTTTGCTATCCTGGGACTTTAGTGCTTCCATATGAATTTTGAGATTTTTTTCTCAATTTCTTTAAAGAATTGCTTTGGGATTTTGATTGGTATAGCCAACGCTATACCTATATATATATTGCTTTCGGTAATATGGTCATTTTTATGATGTTGATTTAGCCGATCCAGGAGCATGTGAGGTCTTTCCACCTTCTGGTGTCTTCTGTAATTTCTTTCTTTATGGTTTTAAAGTTTTCGTTGTGAGATCTCTCACTTCTTTGGTTAGATTTATACCAAGGTATTTCATATTTTTAGGGGCTATAGTAAATACGATTTTTTCTTTTAGGGCTTTTTCACTTTTCTCATCCTTGTTGTACAGGAAGGCCACTGATTTTTTTCACATTTATTTTGTTACCTGCCACTCTGCTGAACTTACGTATTAGTTTCAGGATTTTTCTGGTGGAGTTTTAGGACGACTCAGGTATAGTATCATGTCATCTGCAAATAGAGATAACTTGACTTCTTCCTTGCCGATTTGAATCCCTTTTATCTCCCTTTCTTGTCTTATGGCCTCAGCTAACACTTCAAGTACAATAATGAATAGAAGTGGTGAGAGTGGACAGCCTTGTCTAGATCCTGATCAAAGCAGAAATGCTTCAAGTTTTTCCCCATTGAGTATAATCCTTGCTGTTGTCCTATTGTATACAACTATTATTGTGTTGATATAAGTTCCTTCCATTCTAACTGTTTCTAGGGTTTTCATCATAAAAGGATGTTGGATATTGTCAAAAGCTTTTTATGTATCTATCAGAGTATCATATAGTCTTGGAATTTGGATTGGTTTATATGATGGATTACATTTATTGATTTGCGTATGCTGAACAAACCTTGTATGCTTGGGATAAAGCCTACTTGATCACCATGAATGATCCTCTTGACATGTTTTTGAATCAAATTTGCTAAGATTTTGTTGAGAATCTTTGCATCTGTGTTCATCAAAGAGATTGGCCTATATTTTTCTCTTTTTAAGTATATTTTTACTAGGTTTTGGGATTAGTATGATATTATCTCTGTAGAAAGAATTAGGAAGTGTTCCTTCCTTTGCTACTTTATGGAACAGTTTAATGAGTATTGGAGTTAGTTTTTCCTTAAATGTTTGGTAGAATTCTGTGCTGAATCCATCTAGTCCAGGACATTTTTGGTGGGAAGATTTGAGATTATTTTATCAATTTCCACACTTGTTATAAGACTATTTAAATAATTAAAAAACTCCTGATTCAACTTATGTAATTTGTGCTTACTCACAAATTCATCCATTTCTTTTGTGTTACAAATTTCATATAGTATTAGTTTTTGAAATATGACCTTATAATTCTCTGAATTTCTTGGGTATCAGTTATGATAACTACATTTTCATTTCTAATTTTGTTAATTTGTGCTTCTCCCTCTTTGTTTTGGTTAATTTAGTTAGGAGTATATCAATCTTATTGATTTATTCAAAGAACCAGCTTTTTGTCTGCTTGATTCTTTGTATTGTTTTCCTTACCTCAATTTCAGATATTTCTCCCCTGATTTTGCTAATCTCCTCTCTTCTGCTGCTTTGGGGATTCAATTGCTGTTGTCTCTCTAAAGCAGTAAGCTGAATTATTAAGTTATTTACTTGTGATGTTTCCATTTTTTGATATATGCATTTAGAAGTATAAACTTACCTCTTAGGACAGCTTTCATCATGTCCCAGAGATTTTGACGTGTCTTATCTTCACTATTGTTCACTTCTAAGCCATCTTGAATTTCCTATTGATTTTTTTCTAAACCCATTTCTCATTTAGCATCATAGTGTTTAGCTTCCAACACTTAGTGTATTTTCTGCTGTTCATTGTGTTGTGGATATCATGGTGGTCTGACACGTATATGTGGAAATTCATTTTGTGGCCCAACATATGGTCTGTTTTGGAAAAAGTTCTGTTTGCTGCCGAGAAGAATGTGTATTCCTTGGTACTCGGATGGAAGGTTCACTAGAGATCTGTAGTTCCATTTAAGTAAGGGTTTGATATAGTTCCAATGTGTCTCTGTTGAGTTTTTGGCCTGTTGATCTATCCCATGTTGTGAGTGGGGTATTGAAATCCCCAAGTATTAATGTTTTGAGATTGATTTCTTGTTTTAGAAATTGCAGTATTTGCTTAATTAATGTGGAGGAGCCCATATTAGGTGTGTACTTCTTCATTATTGTGAACTCTTCCTGGCGAATTCTTCCTATGACTAAAATTTAGTACCCATCTGTATCTCTTATTAGTTTCTTTGGTTTGAAGTCCACTGTCAGATATCATAATTGCCATCCTTGTTTGTTTCCAGTTTCCATTAGCTTGAAGAATTTTTGACTAGCCATTTACTTTTAGAATGTGCTTATCTTTTGCAATGAGATGTCTTTCCTGAAGGCAGCAGATGGATGGATTTTAATTTCTAATCCATGTTTGTAACCTGTGTCGGTTAATTCCATTGACATTTAGGGTTATAATGTAGAAATTACTTTTGATTCCTGACATTTTTTTGTGTTTAGTGGCTTTCACATGTGTAGTATTTAGCTTCTAGGTTGTGGTATTGTACTTCCCTTCTGTCCTCCTGGATATGCTTGTTTTTTTCTTCAAACTGGAGTATCTTTTCTAGCATTTTTTGAAGGCCTGGTTTGAAGGTCATGTAAGCTTTCAAGTTGTCTCTATGGTGGAAAATTTTTCTATCACCCTTGATTGTGACTGATAGTTTTGATGGGTATATCAGTCTAGGTTGACATTTCTGCTCATTCAATACTCGAAATACGTCTCTCCAAGCTCTTCTGGCTTTCACTATTTCCATTCAAAAATCATTTGATATTTCAATAGGTTTACCTTTAAAAGTGACTTGTTTTTTCTCCTGAAACTCTCAGAACATTCTCTTTGTCTTGTATGTATAGTGTTTTGCCTATTATTTGCCATGGAGAGTTTCTATTTTGGTCATAACTGTTTGGTTTGCAGAATGCTTCTTGTATTTGGATGGGACTCTCTTTCAATGTGGAAAGTTTTCCTTTATGATAGCTTGAAAAAATTCCTCAGGTGTGGTATTTTGGGATTCTTTTTTGGTATTCCATGAATATACATGTTAGGCTTCTTCAAAGTGTCCCATAACTCATGAATATTCCTCTCAAGTATCTTTTTGGCTTTAACAACCTCTTTGATTGAACTGGTTTTTGTCTTCCACTTTGTCTTCAAGGTCTGATTATTTTTTGCTTCATTAATTCTGCTAATAAGATTCTCTGTTGAATTCTGGGTTGCAGATAAATTGCCTTTTAGTTCAACTTTAAACTCTGCTTGAGATTATTTTAACTGCTTCATGCCTATTTTTGTTTTGTCAACTGCTTTTCTCTTCTCCTCCAAGTGCCTGTTGTGTTCCTCTTCAAAGTGGTTGATACCGTTATTTCACTTCACTTGGATTTCCTCTTTCATTGTTTTGATCATAGTAAAGATGAGGCTTTGAAAATCATTATCTTGGGTATGGCTTTCTGGCTATTTTCTGTGAGTTTGTTCTGGTTTGACTCCATCACTATGGGGTTGCTTCTTTTTGTAGGAGGTTTGTTGTCTCGGTTTATGTTTCTCATGGATTTGCACTGTGACCTCCCCATCTCCCAGTGCCCCCCATCCCCGGAGCATCCTTTAATGTGCATGCCAATATCGCCTCTGGGTCCTCCTCTTTGATGAGGTGCGAGGACCCAGGGGCATTTCCCAGAACCCTTTCCTGTGTTCAGGAACACTACTGTGACTGTCAGTCCCTTGCCTCCAAGGATCCTAGTGCCTTTAGTCCATCCTAGACTTTGTGGTGTAAATAATGTGTTGGACATAATGCAGGTCATGCAAAGTCCTATTATGATTGCTTCGACCCTAACTTGTGTGGAGTATCTTGCATATCATTACTCCTCCCATCTTTGTGCTCTTACAATCTTACTGCCCCCTCTTTTGCAAATGTCCCTGAGCTTCAGGCTGGGGAGAGATTAGGCTGGCCCAGTTCCAGGTGGTTGATGTAGAGTCTCTGATGTTCTGAATTATGGTTTGTTGATTTTTTTTCAGTTTTGCTGCTCCTGCAATGCCCTTGGCTCCATCCTGATGGGTACTGAATGTCACCCCCTGGCCAGAGAAAAAAACCTGTTAAATTAGAGTCTTGTTTTAAGAGTATATTCAAAGGTAGATGGAATAAACGTAGGAGACCGTGGTCAGAGAGGGATCAATCCTACATTTGCAAAATGGTTACTTTCTATCTGGCAGCCTATATGCTCTCCCCTTCTGGTGAGATCATACCCCATCAGTTGCAAATGACCAGGAAGAAAAGTCTGTGAACTTAACCAGATGTCTCATTACTTACTTGCAGTCCTTGATGGTGGCCTATTTTCTCTGCTGTAACATGGTCCCCTCTCTCCATGTTTTTGGTGGGGAGCTCTTTCCCCTTCCCTCCTGTTTATAATCTTTACAATTACTGTAGGTATTAAAGAGATTTGTCTTTGAGTGTCTTTAAGTGGGTTTGGTACTAGGAGCCACCTATTAGGGAGTACATAAGGTGCTTAATTTTCCATGTCTGGGATACTTCGCTCAATATAATTGTTTCTAATTCCATCCATTTCCTGGCAAATTGCATTAATCCATCATTTTTGATGGCTGAGTAGTACTCCATTGTATAGATGTACCACATTTTCCTTATCCACTTGTCAACTGTTGGGCATTTAGGCTGATTCTATGACTTTGCTATTGTAAACAGTGCTGCTATGAACATGATCGTGCTTGTGCTATCGAGGTGAATTTTTGCTCTATGGGCGATTATTCCCAAAAGTGGTATAACAGGGTCATATGGCATTTCAATCTTAAAATTCTTCAAGAATCTCCAAATGGCTCACCAGAGTGGTTGTATGAGCCTGCACTCCCATCAGCAATGTAGGAGAGTTCCCCTCTCTCCACATCCTCTCCAGCACTTTGTGTGTTGTATTGTGGATTTTTGTCATCCTGACTGGGGTGAGATGATACCTCAGGGAAGTTTTGATTTGCATTTCCCTGATGGCTAAGGATGTGGAGCATTTTAAAGATAATTTTTAGACATTTTTATTTTGTCCTTGGTAAAGTTTCTTTTAAGTTCCAGGGCCCATTTTTTAATTGGGCCATTTGATTCCTTGGTGTTTACTTTTCTAAGTTCTTTGTGCACTCTGGATAATAGAGCTCTATCAGATATGTGGTTAGTGAAGATTTTCTCCCATTCTTTGGTTGCCTTTGTGCTTGAGTTACAATCTCTTTATCTGAACAGAAGGTCTTTAATTTCATAAGATCCCATCTGTTGAGAGTTGGTTATAGTAACTGTGTTATTGGATGTCCGTTTAGGAAGTGTTGGCCTAGTCCAATCTGCTCGAGGAGATCCCTACCCTTTCAACTATGGTTGAATATTGAATAGAAGTGGTTAGAGTGGACAGACTTGTTTAGTTCCTGATCGATGTGGGAATGCTTCAAGTTTTTCCCCATTGAGTATAATCCTTGCTGTTGCCTTGTTTTATACAGCTTTTATTATATTGATAAAGGTTCCTTCTATTCCAACCTTCTCTAGGGTTTTGATCATACAGGGCTGTTGGATCTTGTCAAAAGCTTTTTCTGCATCTATCGAGAGTATCATGTGGTCTTGGACTTTGGACTGGTTTATATGATGAATTACATTTATTGAATTGTGTATGTTGAACCAACCTTGTGTGCCTGGCATAAAGCCTACTTGATCCCTGTGAATGATCTTTTTGATATGTTTTTGAATCCGATTTGCTAAGACTTTGTTGAGAATCTTTGCATCAGAGCGATTGGTCTATAGTTTTCTTTTTATGTGTATCTCTATTAGCTTTTGGGATTAAGACGATATTAGCTTCATAGAAGGAATTTGGTAGTGTTCATTCCTTTGCTATTTGGTGTAACACTTTAAGGAGTATTGGTGTTATTAGCTCCTTAAATGTCTGGTAGAACTCTGTGCTGAATCCACCTGGTTCAGGACATTTTTTGGAGAGAAGATTCGAGATTAATTCCTTGATTTCCTCATATGTTATAGGACTATTTAAATAATTCACAACTTCCTGATTCAATTTAGGTAAGTTGTATTTACTTAGGAATTTGTCCCTCTCTTTTGTGTTGTCAAATTTCATAGAGTATACGTTTTTGAAATGTGACATTATAATTCTCTGGATTTCTTGGATATCAGTAGTGATAACTCCATTTTCCTTTTTTAATTTTGTTAATTTGGTCTTTCTTTCTCTTATTTTTGGTTAATTCAGCTAGGGGTGTATCAATCTTATTGATTTTTTATCAAAAGTCCAGGTTTTTGACTGGTTGATTTTCTGTATCATTTTCTTAATCTCAATTTCAGATATTTCTCCTGTTATTCTGCTAATCTCCTCCTTTCTACTGCTTTTGGGATCAGATTGCTCTAGTTTCTCTAAACCTTTAAGCTGCATTGTTAAGTTATTTATTTCTGATATTTCCATTTTTTTGATGTAGGAATTAAGAGCTATGAACTTACCTGTTAGGACAGCTTTCATTGTGTCCCAGAGATTTTGGTAAATTGTATTTTCATTATCGTTCACTTTCAGGAAATCTTGAATATCCCTTGTAATTTCTTCCTGAATCCAGTTCTCATTCAGCATCATAGTGTTAAGTTTCCAGGAGTTAGTGTATTTTCTGTTGTTCGTTGTGTTGTGGATGTCAAGCTTTAGGCCGCGTAGTGGTCTGATAAGATGCAGGCTAGAATTTCAACATTCCTGTATATGTGGAGATTCGTTTTGTGGCCCAATATGTGATCTATTTTGCAGAAAGTTCTGTGTGCTGCTGAGAAAAATGTGCATTCTTTGGTGCATGGATGAAAAGTTTGGTAGAGATCTGTAAGGTCCATTTCAGTAAGGGTTTGATTGATCTCCAAAGTGTCTCTGTTAAGCTTTTGACCTGTTGATCTATCCCATGCTGCGAGGGCAGTGTTGAAATCCCCAAGAATTATTGTTTTGGAATTGATTTTTCGCTTTACATGTTGTAGGGTTTGCTTAATGAATTGGGGGTGGGGGCGTATTGGGTGCATATGTATTCAGTTTTGTGAAGTCTTCCTGGTGAATTGTACCTGTGACTAAAATGTAGTATCCATCTGTGTCTCTTATGATTTTTTTTGGTTTGAAGTCCACTTTGAAGCATAATGGCTACCCCTCCCTGTTTTCTGGTTCCATTAACTTGCAGAATTTTTGACCAGCCTTTCATTTTTAGGATGTGCCTATCTTCTGTGGTGAGATGGGTTTCCTGCAGGCATCAGATTGACGGATTGTGATTTTTAATCCAAGTTTGTAATCTCTGTCTCATGATCAGTGAGTTAATTCCATTAACATTTAGTGTTATAATGGAGAAACTATTTTTAATCCCCGACATTTATTATGTTTAGTGGCTTTTTTAAGTGTATTGTTTCGCTTTTAGGTTTTGGTTGTATTATACTTCCCTTCTGTTCTCCTGGATATGCCTGTTTTTTCTTCAAGCTTGAGTATCCTTTCTGGCAATTTTTGAAGGCCTGGTTTGATGCACATATATCCCTTCAAGTTGTTTTTGTGCTGGAAAATTTTTCTTTCTTCCTCGATCCTGACGGATAGTTTTGTGGGGTATATCAGCCTGGGTTGACATTTTTGCTCATTCAATACTTGAAGTATGTCTTTCCAAGCTCTTTTTGCTTTTACTGTTTCCATTGAGAAGTCATTTGTTATTTTAATAAGTTTACCTTTAAAAGTGACTTGTTTTTTTCCCTTGAAGCTCTCAGCACCATTTGTTTATCTTGATTGTTTCAACTATTATTTGCCGTGGCGAGTTTCTATTTTGGTCATATCTCTTTGGGGTGCAGAATGTCTCTTGTATATGGATGGGCCTCTGTTTTTTTAGATGAGGAAAGTTTTGCTTGATGATAGTTTGAAAAATTTTATCAACTGTGGTATTTTGGGATTCTTGCTCTGGTATTCCATGAATATGCATGTTCGGCTTCTTCAGGGTTTCCCGTAACTTGAATATTTCTCTCGAGTATCTTTTTGGCTTTAATAACCTCTTCCATTAAGCTGATTAATACTCTTTCTTTATCTTCAAGGTCTGAAAATCTATTTTCTGCTTTGTTAGTTCTGCTGATAAGACTCTGTTGTGTTCTGGGTTGAAGATACGTTGTCTTTTAGTTCAGTTTTAAACTCTGCTTGAGTCTGTTTTAAGTGCTCTATGTCCTGTTTTTGTTTCTCGAACTGTTTTTCTCAACTCCTCCAAGTGTCTGTTGTGTTCCTCTTCAAAGTGATTGATTCGGTTATTTATTTCCTCCTGGATTTCCTCTTTCATAGCATTGAACATGGTAATGATCATGTTTTGAAGATGTTATCCTGGGTCAGGCTTTTTTGGCTATTGTGGGTTTGTTCTGGTTGAAGTCTATCATTATAGGATTAATTCCTTCAGTGGGAGATTTGGTTTTTTGGGGTTTTGTTTCTCATGGATTTGCACTTTGACTTGAGCATTGTCATTTCATCTCTTAAGACCTTCTTTCAATTTTTGTGTGTTTTTCAATGAACTAAATTATTTGGCCTGGAGCAGCTCCCACTCCGGTTGGCTGGTGGGAGGAGCTGGGACCAGTGGGCTGCCTGGGGTTTGGGGGGGCTTACCTAGGTTGCCGTGAGTCCCGGCTGGACTGCTGTGTCCCAGGTGGGTGGGGAAAAGGGACCTGGGCATTTTTGTTTTATTTCTTATGTCCTTCTTTTATTTTTTGTGTGTTTTTGGCTGAACAGAATTAGACAATATATCTACACTTGAGCAGTTATTCCTAGTCTTTGCCTTGGAGTTGGGTATGCCATTCTGTTGTTGGTGTTATTTTCTAGATGATGCTTTCAGACCGGTAGTACATCAATTAAAGTGGGTTTTATAGACAGGTATTGATTAGTATGTTAGTGCACTTTTAGATTTGCTTCCTTGGTGACATGTGAGGGTGAATGGTTATACTCCCTGAAGTTGTATGTGTTTTTGGGTGGCTATATGGGAATGTTAAACTACAGTGACTAATAATTGAGAGGAACTAGATGGCATAAAGGGCTTACTTATTTTTAGAGCTCATGTGAAAAATTCTCTCCTGATGATTTTAGAAGGTCTCAGATGAATGGTGTTTATCCCCTAGCCCTTTGGTAGTGTTTTCTCTGGACTCTGTTGAATTTTGAGGAGCAGGAAGTCTGCACTGAGGCTAGGGTGGAAAGTCAGGGTGGCTAGTGGGACACACAGATGACCTGGTGCCTGGTGCATGGACTACAGGCCTTACCTGAGGAGCAGAGAATCTGCCCAGTCTGGGTTCTGGGTCCTGGTCCGAAAGAGAATGGCTACTGGGGCGCACAGATAACCTGGGGCCCTGGGACATGGTCTAGGGTCCTTACCTGAGGACCAGGAAGTCTGCCCTAGCCCTGGTCCACGGTAGAAAGCAGAACATTTCTTTAAAGATGTTTATTAGGCATTTGAAGTTTGTCATGTGAAAAGTTTCGTTTCAATTCTATAACCCATGTTTTAAATTGTGTGCTTGCTTCCTTAGCATTTATTTATTTTGAGTTTTTTTGTGTACTCTGGATATTTTTCCTCTATCATATATGTGATTAACAAAGATACTATCTCATTGTGTAGATTGCCTTTTGCCTGATTAACAATCTCTTTTGCTGAACAAAAGTTTTTTAATTTCTTATTGTTCTACTCGTTGAATGTTAGACTTATTTCCTATTTATTTGGAGTTCTATTAAGGAAATGTTGGCTGAGACAAATCAGTTCAAATGTATTCCTTATGTTTTCTTGTAGGAATTTTATGCTCTCTGGTCTAACATTGAGGTATTTGATCTCTTTGGAGTTGATTTTTAGACAGTGTTTTAAATAAGGGTCTGATTTCATTCTTCTGCATGTAGATATGTGATTTTCCCAGCACTATTTGTTGAAGATGCTGTGTTTGGGCTAAAGAGAAGGCTCAGGGGTTTAAGACTATGCCTCCAAGCAGAAGGTCTGGTGTTCATATTCCAGGTCACACATTAAAAACAAACAAACAAACAAATAAACAAGCAAGCAAACAAAAAGAAACAAATAAACACTAGAAAGAACCACTGGAATCTAGGAAATCCTAGAGTGAAGCAAAAAGGAGGTAGAAGCAATTTAGGATGGTTCCCAAACTCACCCTTGTTCCTCCAAAGGGACACAAGGTGCCTTCTGATACACACACACATATATACACAAAAAATAAAAGAAATAAAGAAAAAAATTTAAAAATGTTCTTTTTTCAATGGATATTTTTAAACACCTATGTCAAAAATCAGTTGACTACATGTGTATGTGCTTATATTTGGGCCTTCAATCCTAATCCATTAATGTATAATGCTTTTTGAAGCCAGTACTATGAGGATTTTATTTGTTTGTTTGTTTATTTGTTTGTTTGTTTATTCTATGGATTTCCCAGGCTTCTACCACCAGTGCCAGAAACACAGACTGTCACCATTTCTGCCTGGCTTTTATATATGGAACCTGGGAACTGAACTCAGGACCTTCTGCTTGAGAGGCAGATTCTTAACCCTTGAACCATCTTGCCAGCCCTATTCAGTTTTTATTATTATGGATTTGTAGTGTAGTTTAAGGCCTGATATGGTGATATCTCCTGTGGAGTTTTATTACTCATGATTGATTTTTGTCTTTTATGTCTCCATATGTATTTTGAGATTATTTTACTAATCTCTATGAAGAAGTGGATTGAAATTTTCATTGATATTGTATTGAAAAGTTATATTACTTTTGGTAGGATGGTCATTTAAAAATGTTAATGCTATTGATCTCAGAACACAAAAGAAGGTCTTTCCACCTTATGATATCTTGTATAATCACTTTTTTTAGAGTTTAAAGTTTTCATTCCATAAATCTCTTACATCCTTCGCTAAGTTTATTCCAAAGTATTTCATTTTTTAGGAGCTATGATAAATGGAAGTTTTTTTTCAGGACTTTATTTGTCCTTAGTGTATAGAAGATCCAATGATTTTTGAACATTAATTTTGCATCATGCTACTCTACTTAACTTATTTATTAGTTCCAAAAGGTTCCTGGTGAAATCTTTGAGATCTTTGAAATATAGAATCGTGTCATCTGCAAAAAGCAATAACATGATTTCTTTTTCTATTTGTAGCACTTTTATCTTTTTTTCTTGTCTTATGTCTGTACTTGACTTCAACTACAATATTAAATATAATTGGTGAGAGTGGAGAGTCTTGTCTTATTCTCAAAGTGAATGGGAATGTTTTGAGTTTTTCAACCTTTAGTGTGATTTTTGCTGTAGACTTATTTTATATGGCCTTTATTATGTTCTTTCCATCTTTTTTTTCTCCAGGATCTTTATCATAAACAGGTGTTGAATTTTTTCAAAAACATTTTCAACATCAGTTGAGAATAGATACCACAGGAACCACCAAAGTGAATGATAGATAAAATTCAACCAATAGAAGGCCACAAGAATGACACTACTTTATAAGGGACAACCATAACTTTAAGGTAAGTTACACCCCTTTTATTATTAATTTCCCATTTAACCCAAATGATAATAACTCCTCGATATACTACCCAATACTCAATTAAGACCCTCAATATACTACACACTCCCCATATACCTATCCCCAATGACTTTAAGTGGCTCACACTCTACATCTCTTAGAAAATTTCACTTCATCCTCAGCCATAACACTCTCTACTCCTGCTTACTAAACCCACACTGTCTTATCTTTACTAACTACTCTTCTTCTTTTTTTTATATTTTTAATACATTTTTATTATTATTTCAGTTCATACAAACTTAATAGGTACACCAGTTACCTCCCTCCCCCCCCCCCCGAACCCCCTGCTCTCCCTCCCCTCACACCTCCCGCCCCATCCCCCCGTGCCTCCTGCCCCAATTCCCAGAGTCCTTTCTTGTGCACGCCTGACTCTTCTCTGGGCCCTCCTCTCCGATGACGTACAAGGACCCAGTGGCATTTCCCTGAACCCTTTCCTGTGTTCCTCTTAAGCATAGGAACACTACTGTGGCTGTCAATCCCTTGCCTCCAAGGATCTTGGTGCCTTTAGCAGATGCTAGACTTTGTGAGGTCAATAGTGTATTGGACATTGCGCCGGCCATGCAATGTCCAATTATGATTGCTTCGGCACTAACTTGTGTGGAGTATCTTACAAATCATTGCTCCTCCCATCCTTTTGCTCTTACACTCTTACTGCCCCCTTTTCTGCAAATGTTATTCCCAAAAGTGGAATCGCAGGGTCATATGGCATTTCAATCTTTAATTTCTTTAAGAATCTCCAGACGGCTCACCAGAGTGGCTGTGTGAGCCTGCATTCCCACCAGCAATGTAGGAGAGTTCCCCTCTCTCCACATCCTCTCCAGCATTTGTGGTTGTTTGTATTTTGGATTTTTGCCATCCTGACAAGAGTGGGATGATATCTCAGGGAAGTTTCCTTTCAACTATGGTTTTTATAGTCTCTGGCCTGATATCAAGGTCCTTGATCCATTTGGAATTAAGTCTTGTACATGGTGACAAGTATGGGTCCAGCTTTAATCTTCTGCATGTGGAGATCCAGTTTTGCCAGCACCATTTGTTGAAGATGCTGTTCTTTTTCCATTGGATTCTTTGGGCCCCTTTGTGTTTTGTGGGCTCATATCTGGGTCTTCAATCCTTATCCATTGATTTGTGTGTCTATTTTGGAGCCAGTAGCAATCTGTTTTTATAACTATGGATTTGTAATATAGACTAAGGTTTGGTATGGTGATACCTCCAGCAGTATTTTTGTTACTCAGGATTGTCTTTGCTATCCTGGGTCTTTTGTGCCTCCATATGAATTTTGAGATTGTTTGGTCAACTTCTTTAAAGAATTGCTTTGGGATTTTAATTGGTATAGAATTGAATTTGTATATTGCCTTTGGTAGGATGGTCATTTTTATGATGCTGATTCTGCCAATCCAGGAACAAGGGAGGTCTTTCCACCTTCTGGTGTCTTCTGCAATTTCTTTCTTTAGGGTTTTAAAGTTTTCATTGTAAAGGTCTTTGACCTCCTTGGTTAGATTTATACCAAGGTATTTCATTTTTTTAGGGGCTATAGTAAATGGGATTGTTTCTCTCAAGGCTTTTTCACTTCTTTCATTCTGGGCATATAGGAAGGCCTTGATTTTTGCAAATTTATTTTGTATCCTGCCACCCTGCTGAACTTCACAATTAGTTCCAGGAACTTCCTGGTGGAGTTTTTGGGATCACTCATGTCATCTGCAAATAGGAATAGCTTGACTTCTTCCTTGCCGATTTGAATTCCTCTTATGTCCCTTTCTTGTCTTATGGCTTCAGCTAAGACTTCAAGTACAATAATGAATAGAAGTGGTGAGAGTGGACAGCCTTGTCTAGTTCCTGATCGAAGTGGGAATGCTTCCAATTGTTCCCCATTGAGCATAATCCTTGCTGTGGGCTTGTTGTATACAGCTTTTATTATATTGATAAAGGTTCCTTCCATTCCTACTGTCTCTAGCGTTTTGATCATAAAAGGCTGTTGGATCTTGTCAAAAGCTTTTTCTGCATCTATCGAGAGTATCATGTGGTCTTGGACTTTGGACTGGTTTATATGATGAATTACATTTATTGATTTGCGTATGTTGAACCAACCTTGTGTGCCGGGGATGAAGCCTACTTGGTCCCCGTGAATAATCTTTTTAATATGTTTTTGAATTTTATTTTCTAAAACTTTGTTGAGAATCTTTGCGTCTGTGTTCATCAGAGAGATCGGCCTATAGTTTTCGTTTTTAGGTGAGTCTTTATTAGGTTTTGGGATTAAGATGATATTAGCTTCATAGAAGGAATTTGGTAGTGTTCCTTCCTTTGCTATTTGATGGAACAGTTTAAGGAGTATTGGTGTTATTAACTCCTTAAATGTCTGGTAGAACTCTTTGCTGAATCCATCTGGTCCAGGACATTTTTTGGTGGAAAGATTCAAGATTACTTCCTCAATTTCCTTATATGTTATAGGACTATTTAATTAATTCACAACTTCCTGATTCAATTTAGGTAAGTTGTGTTTACTTAGAAATTCATCCATCTCTTTTGTGTTGTCAAACTTCACAGAGTATAAGTTTTTGAAATATGATGTTATAATTCTCTGGATTTCTTGGGTATCAGTAGTGATAACTCCATGTTCATTTCTAATTTTGTTACTTTGGGTTTTCTCTCTCTTGCCTTTGGTTAATGTAGCGAGGGGTGTATCAATCTTATTGATTTTTTCAAAGAACCAGCTTTTTGACTGGTTGATTTTTTCCTATCCTTTTCTAAATCTCGATTTCAGATATTTCTCCCCTTATTTTGCTAATCTTCTCTCTTCTACTACTTTTGGGATCAGATTGCTCTACTTTCTCTAAAGCTTTAAGCTGCATTGTTAAGTTGTTTATTTCTGATGTTTCCATTTTTTTGATGTAGGCATTAAGAGCTATGAACTTCCCTCTTAGAACAGCTTTCATTGTGTCCCCGAGATTTTGGTAAGTTGTATTTTCATTATCATTCACTTTCAGGAAATCTTGAATTTCCTTTTTAATTTCTTCCTGAATCCAGTTCTCATTCAGCATCATATTGTTAAGTTTCCAGGAGTTAGTGTATTTTCTCTTATTTGATCTGTTGTGGATGTCCAGCTTTAGGCCGTGGTGGTCTGATAGGGCACAGGTTAGAATTTCAACTTTCTTGTATATGTGTAGATTCGTTTTGTGGCCCAATATGTGATCTATTTTGAAATAAGTTCCGTGTGCTGCTGAGAAAAATGTGTATTTTTTGGTGCGTGGTTGAAAAGTTTGATAGAGATCTGTAAGGTCCATTTCTTTAAGGGTTTGATTAAGGTTGAAAGTGTCTCTGTTAAGCTTTTGACCTGTTGATCTATCCCATGTTGAGAGGGCGGTGTTGAAGTCCCCAAGAATTATCGTTTGGGGGTTGATTTCTTGCTTTAGACGCTGTAGGGTTTTCTTAATGAATGTGGCAGGGCCCGTATTGGGTGCATATATGTTCAGTATTGTGAAGTCTTCCTGGTGAATTGTACCTGTGACTATAATGTAGTATCCATCCGTGTCTCTTATGATTTTCTTTGGTTTGAAGTCCACTTTGTCTGATAGCATAATGGCTACCCCTGCCTGTTTTCTGCTTCCATTTGTTTGTAGAATTGTTGACCAGCCTTTTATTTTAGAGCGTGCCTATCTTTTGTGGTGAGATGGGTTTCCTGCCGGCAGCAGATTGATGGATTGTGATTTTTAATCCAAGTTTGTAATCTGTGTCTCTTGATTGGTGAATTAATTCCATTAACATTTAGTGTTATAATGGAGAAACTATTTTTAATTCCAGACATTTATTATGTTTAGTAGTTTTTATAAGTATATTGCTTCACTTTTAATGTTATGCTTGCCTTCTGCTCTCCTGGATATGCCTGTTTTTTTTCTTCAAGCTTGAATATCATTTCTAGCATTTTTTTGAAGGCCTGGTTTGGTGGACATGTATCCCTTCAAGTTGTTTTTGTGTTGGAAGATTTTTCTTTCTCCCTAGATCATGACGGATAGTTTTGCAGGGTAAATCAGCCTGGGTTGACATTTTTGCTCATTCAATACTTGAAGTATGTCTCTCCAAGCTCTTCTTGCTTTTACTCTTTCGACTGAGAAGTCTTTTGTTATTTTAATAGGTTTACCTTTAAAAGTGACTTGTTTTTTCTCCCTTGAAGCTCTCAGCACCAGTTCTTTATCTTGAATGTGGAGTGTTTTAACTATTATTTGCCATGGGGTGCTTCTGTTTTCGTCGTATCTGTTTGGGGTGGGGAATGCCTCTTGTATATGGTTGGGCCTCTCTTTTTTTAGATGAGGAAAGTTTTCCTTGATGATCGTTTGAAAAATTTCCTCAGGGGTGGTATTTTGAGATTCTTGCTCTGGTATTCAATGAATACGCATGTTAGGCTTCTTCAGGGTGTCCGATACCTCTTGGATATTTCTCTCAAGTATCTTTTTGGCTTTAACCACCTCTTCCATTGAGCTGGTTAGTACTCCCACTTTATCTTCAAGGTCTGAAATTCTGTTTTCTGCTTCGTTAGTTCTGTTGATAAGACTCTCTGTGGAGTTCTGGGTTGAAGATAACTTGTCTTGTAGTTCAGTTTTAAACTCTGCTTTAGTCTGTTTTAACTGCTCTATGCCAGTTTTTGTTTCTTGCACTGTTTTTCTCAACTCCTTCAAGTGTCTGTTGTGTTCCTCTTCAAAGTGATTGATTCGATTATGTAATTCCTCCCTGATTTCCTCTTTCATAGTATTGAACATGGTAATGATCATATTTTGAAAGTCTTTATCCTGGGTCAGGCTTTCTTGGCCATTTAGTGGGTTTGGTCTTGTTGGAGTCTAACATTATGGGATTAATTTCTTCAGTGGGAGATTTGTTTACTTGAGTGTTGTTTCTCATTGATTTGCACTTTGACTTTGGCATTGTCGTTTTAACTCTTAAGATCTTTCAATTTCACTAAACTGAATTATTCGGCCTGGGGTTCTGGGGGTGGGCAGGGACGGAGCTTACCTAGGTGGCGGATGAGACCCGGCTGGACCGCGCACGCATCTGGGCCGGAGGAGCGGGGTGGGGAAGTGAGTATGGGGAAGTCGGCGTGGAGCTATTTAACCCGAGGGGAGCTGTGGCGGGGCCCGGGCGCAGGGGGAGGTCCTCCTCATCCCTTGGCCCTGTGGGAGCTCCCAGCTGGATGGTGTGGTAGGAGCTGGGTCCCTTGGGCTGACCTGGGGTCAACTACTCTCCTTGAGCCAAACATTACTCACTAAATTTAGCTCCCAATTCCCTACTTCCAACCTAAATTTACATCACAAACTTTTTCACCTCCAAAGTAGGGCTGGGCTTACACACCCATGTACAATGCAACTATCACACCCACAAAATAGCACCCAGTAATTCTAGCCTAACCTATAAACAACATCTTCCCATCCAAACCCAGAGAAGCTTTTCTTTTTTTTCTTTTTTTATTTATTTTTAAATTTATTATTTCAGCTCATACAAACTTAATAGGTACACCAGTTCCCTCCCTCCCTCCTCCTCCCCCCGAACCCCCTGCTCCCCCTCCCCTCCCTCCTCCCTCCTCATCCCCCAGTGCCTCCCGCCCCAATTCCCAGAGAGTCCTTTATTGTGTATGCCTGATTCTCCTCTGGGCCCTCCTCTCTGATGACGTACAAAGACCCAGTGGCCTTTCCCTGAACCCTTTCCCGTGTTCCCCTTAAGTATAGGAACACTACTGTGGCTGCCAATCCCCTGCTTCCAAGGATCTTGGTGCCTTAAGCAGATGCTAGACTTTGTGAGGTCAATAGTGTGTTGGACATTGCGCAGGGCATGTAAAGTCCAATTATGATTGCTTCAGCCCTAACTTGTATGGAGTATCTTACATATCATTGCTCCTCCCATTCTTTTGCTCTTACACTCTTACCACCCCCTCTTCCGCAAATGTCCCTGAGCTTCAGGATGGGGAGAGATTAGTCTGGCCTAGTTCTAGGTGGTTTATATAGAGTCTCTGAAGTCCAGAGAAGCTTTTCTAACAACAGCCAACCTCATCTGACTCAAGAGATCCAGAAACAAATACCAAGAAAAGAAGTCAAAGACTTAATTCAAGATCTCCAAGTCACATTGTAGAACCACATATTACACTAAATACTAATAAAACATGCCTGCTATAAAAAAACAAAAATATTTTCTTTACAGTAGATTCCAATTAGAATAACCTTCTGAATACCAGCCAGTAAATCAACACTCAACATAGTGTATTCCAAAAGAATACTATCAATATGATAAAGGAAATGTGAGAACTACAAAAGGAGCATGTACTGCAAAAGGAGCATGAAGGACTCAGTGAGAAGATGAATAAGTTTATGACCTTACAGAAAGAGGAACATACTGAAAAATTATCTGAGATGAAAAAGGTAATAGAAGAAACAAGAACAAGCTTGCAATAGGTGAAAAAACAACAAACTGAAATTAAACTGGAAATCAAAGCTGAGCTAACTGAAACTAAAAATCCAACAGAATACTACAAACAAAATGGATGAGGCAGATAATAGAAGTTGTAATATTAATTATGAATCTCCCTACAAAAATGCCTGAAATCAGATAGCTTCAGTGCCGAATTTTACCAGATACTTAAGGAACAACTTATATGAATACTCTTTAAATTATTCTATGAAATAGAATAGCAGGGAAGGGAGGAATGAAGGAAGCAAGGAACATGCATAAAATGTTAATTTAATAAATTTATTAATAAAAAAGAATAGGAAGGAATATTTCCAACCATTTTCTATGAAGAAAACACTACACCAATCCCAAAACAAAGTAAAGGCACATATACAAAAAGAAAACTACAGGTCAATCTCCTTGATGAACATATATACAAAGATCCTTATCAAAATTTTAAAACACAGGATTCAAAAACATATCAAAAATTCATCCACTATGACCAGGTTGGATTTATTCCAGAAGCACAGGTATAATATATGTAAATTAGTCTTGCTAATGAAAGAATTTAAAATAAGACTCAGAAGGAAGCTTCAGGAATACTTTATTAGCATCAACATGCAAATCCAACAGCTGCTAAAACAGAGATAGAAAAGAAGAAAGGAGTCATGAATTTTGACTTAGGTATGCAGTTCACCAAGACCAGAATGTAATGGCATGGAAACCATGTCCAAAACCATTTTAGACAAAGATTCAGAAAGAAAGAAAAAGAAAAGTTATATTCATTGTGTTCTGCAATCAAAGAGAAGCAAGTTTAGCAATGAAGACCATGAAGCTTCATCAATGAATGATGGGCTTATGGAATGTACTGTCTCACTAAGGGGATAGTTATGCAGTCCATATCCTCATCATGCCTTCAGGTGAATCAGCTTTTTTTGAGAGGAAATCTTCTGTCTACAAGTACTACTTTTAATTTATTTTTGACAGTTTCTTTCATGAAAACAAGAAATTCAAGTCACTTTAATTCCATACTACCCAATCTCAACCACCCTCTTTTCTCACTTCAGAACTTCATCACAACCTGTCTCTTTCTCTTACTTCGATATAGTTTTTGCATATGTGGTATGCTAATGTTCATCTATCATATCAGAACTGGCATGTTCCTGAGTACTTCCTGGGAAATGTAAAACATGTCAGTGGGTAAGTCATTGATGAAAGTAAGCCCCTTTCCCTAATGTGTATTTGACCAAAGGGTGGTGCCACCTGAGAACTTTACCCTTCCATGCTATAATATTGACAGGGCAAATCTTGTGAAGGTCCTATGGAAGTAGGAACAACTGTACTGAGTTCGAAGGTACAGATGCACTCTCATGTCCAGAAGATACTACTTTCCTCTCTGCTTTGATGTTACCTGAGCTTTGGGATGAGAGGTGTTGGTGTCGCTCTTTTTCTGTGAGACAATACTTTGATACAACCTACTTGTGAGAGAAAGGTTTATCTATTTGACCTATGGTTTCAAATATATAGTCCATTTATTGTGAGAATTGTCTAGCAGAAGGTATTGCTGAAGGAAGAAGCAGAAGACCAATTTAATTCACAAAGACCATAAGGAGGTAGAGCAAGTAAAAGAGAAAGAAAATAGGACTTGACTTTCAAGTCAAGAAACACTGCCTGTGACATGTCTTCCTCCAGCAAGACTTTACTTTTAAAGTTGGTACAACCTTTCCAAACATTAACACCAGATAAGGATTTAAATATGTGAGCCAGTAGGGTTCAACTTGCATTCAAACAATGACTAGAGAAAATAGATGTTCTGTTTAGGACCAAGCAGTGCACTGTCAGTTATTCTTTGAACTCTGACCAGTTCTTATCCTCTGTATTAAACATCTTCCTTTAAAAAATGAAGCTTCCCATTAGAGAATGGAAAATTGCTTGATATCATATTCATATAAAAAACAATCCATTTGTTCCTCCTTAAGGCGTATGGTTTTCCCATCTACAGTTCTTTGCCCAGTTTACAGTACCAGATACGTGTTCTCTGCTGAAAAGCCTTAAATCCAAACAAAAAAATAGTTGGTGATTCTTGGTTGCAAACATCTTAGGAGAGGAAGTTTTAATTACTTGACTTACAGTCCCAGAGGGAATATAGTTCATTATTTTAGGAATTTCATAGCAGATGGCATGGTTTTTTACAGAAACAGAAGGCTGATTCAAGTCTCCACAGCCATCTGGAAGCAAAGAAAGCAGGAACAAACTGAGAAGAAGCAAGGCCACCTCATATGACATGCCTTCCTCCATTAAGACTCCACTTCCTAAAGGAGCCATAACCTTCCCAACATCAAAACCAGCTAAGGATTCAATCATGTGTGTGTGTGTGAGTATGTGTGTGGGTGGGGGGAGACAACTCACATTCAAACCATGGACTCATACCAACTCCATTTAGCCAAATAGCAGTAGTAAAACTTACTATCTCCTCATCCATGGGATTTTCTTGGTATGCAGTACCAGGAATGATTTTCTCCGTGTGGAGCAAATCTCTGATCTAATCTAAAGTGGCTTGTTTTCCCCACACACGCACACACACAATTGAATAAATAATAATAATAATAAATAAAAAACTATTAAAAATAGCTTGCTCCCAGATTTGGAGCTTCTTTAAAGTTAGGAACAGACCCGAGACAAAATAATTTTTTTTTATAAATTTTTTTATTATTATTTATTCAATTGTGCGTGTGTGTGTATGTATGTGCACGCGCATGTGTGTATGTGTGTGTGTAGAACCACGGACGAATTCGCGAACCACCATGGCCGCCTCCACCTCCTTCTGCCCTGGGATTCACAGGCTCCGCCCTACCAGGACCAGAAGCGCAGGCCGCCCCCGCTTCCGCCTGGCGTCTATACGTGGGATCTGGGATCCGAACTCAGGACCTTCCGCCTGCAAGGCGGAGGCTTAACCCCTGAGCCACCTCTCCAGCCCCCGAGACAAAATAATTTTTATGTGGACTGTTTACTCCACCAAATTCTTCTCTTACTCTTCACAGTCACAGGGAATCTGCATCAGGCTTGGACATTTCCATGGGGCACAAATGTTCCTTTAAAAGAATCTTTTCTGTTGAGGGGCAGCCTTTGACTTTATTCATGTTTGGATTTGTCTTAGTTTTTCTCTGTTGCTATGATAAATACTCTGACCAAAACAATTTAAGGGGAAAATGTTTTTCCCTTTGGATTACAGGTTTAAAAAAATAGAGTCCAACATGGTAAGGAAAATTTTATATACATGAATGTAGTTAATTTATGAGATGTTTTACCCCTTAGTTCCGTCTCATCAACTATCTTCTTTCCCTGGAAACTCTTCTACTTTGCTGCCCAGACTCCATCTTATTTTTGAGTATTTTCACATGTGCAATGTACTGGGTTTCATCTGGCTTTCTTTTGATGACATATGCCTGAGTACTTGCTGTAGTATAATCATAAATCAGTGGTTATACAATTGACAGAATTCTTTGTTTTGTTTTGTTTCATGAGGACCCATAGTCCTCTTGTTGATTTTATTTCCTGATAAAAATGAATACTATTTAGAAAGTACTTACTTACGCCTATATGCTTTCCAATCTTTCCTCAAGCATATTCAGAGTTTCAGGTCTTATATCGATGTTCTTGATACATTAGGAATTGATTTTATATCTGGTGAGAAATAAACCTGTGGTTTCATTCTTCTGCATGTACACATCCGTTTTTTACAGCACCATTTATGGAAAATGTATTTTCTCCAATGTGCAGATTATGTTTTTTTGTTAAAAATTAGATTGGTCTGATTGTGTGGACTTTTGTTCTATTACCTTGTTCTAAATGTGTTTTTTTTTTGTCTATTATCATGCTGCCTTTATTATTTGGCTCTGTAGTATCATTTAACATCAGGTATGGTGATCATTCATTTTGGTCTAGATTGCTTTGGCCACTTGTGGCCTTTTATGCTTCCATATGAATTATTATTGCATATATTAAGATAGGCATGTAGTGTCTTTGAGTTTGTTGGCCTGCATGTAACAAACCATTCCTACATATCCGGAATGAATCAAACATTATCATTGTAAATTGTTTTTTCATGTTTTTTTAATCAGTCATTTATTGAAAAATGGACCTGAAACAGGGGTCACCCAAAACAAATACCTTGATCATACATTTAGGGGTCTGGCTTGGATTATTTGATAAATCACAGTTCTGCCTTCCACAATATCTTGGGTACAACCAAGAAGATGGTTGGAAATGTACCAACAATTATTTGCACGTGGGTTCTGGTTTAGTGCCATCTCAGTGTGGGAAAGGGAAAATTATGGGACTTGCAGGCATGGGTTCTATCCTAAACATGACAGGCCAGCATGGTGGTCTCACTAGAAGCAGTGCTTTGGCTGCTTCCTACTCCAGCTGCTGCTTCGGCTGGCCCCTCCCAAGCACCTTTATTCATGTTTTAAAATTCATTTTAGAAGTACTTTTTCGTCACTTTTTAGTGCTATTTTTATCAGATAAATTTCTTTGAGTTTTTCTTGTGGCTGTATCATTGTGGTTTTTTTGTCAGGATAATAATGACTTCATAAAAAGAATGTATAAGCTGTACTTCTTTCTATATTTTATAGAATGATTTGAGAAATATTGATTTGGTTCTTCTTAAAATATCTGGTAGAAGTCTACAATGAATCCATCTAGACCTTGTCTCTTTTGGTTTATTTTACAGACTCTTTTCATTGCTGCTTAAATTTCACTGTTGGTTCTATAACAAGCAATGCATAAATTTATCTCATCCTGGTTGAACTTGGAAGGCTACATTTCACTAAAATGTATTCAATTTATTGTTTTGCAGTATATTAAATAATAAGTTTTAACTGTTTTTACCCCATTCCTTTCAGTTATAGGCTTCACTGTCTTGTTGAAACCTTTTATTTCCTTTGTTTTTTAATTTACTGAAATAAAATTTTTTTAAATATACGTTTATAATTTTCTGAATTTCATTATATTTCATATTGACTCCCATTTAACCTCATTATATTAATTTATGTCTTTTATTTTTATTTGCTTGAGACTAAGATTTTTGTCAGTCTTCTTTATATTTTTGACTAATCGGTTCTTTCTTTTACTGATTATCTGTGTTTTTGTTGTATCTTTTATTTCATTAGTTTATTACCTGACTTTGATTATTTCTCTAAGTTTGCTACTTTGGAGTTTGGTTTCTTTTTTTTTTTTAATTCCCTGAGAGAATTCAGTAAGTTGTTTATTTGAAATCTTTCTGATTTTTTTAATGTACACACTTAAATATACATACACTTATCTCTTAGAACTACCTTCAATTTATCTCAGAGGTTTTATTTATATTTATTTATTTTTCTGCTCATACAAACATAATAGGTACCCCTGTCCCCTCCCTCCCTCCACCTTTCTCTGGATCTCCCTGTTCCCTTCCCGCTTTTCCCCTTCCTTTCCCCCCTCCCTCCCTTTCTCCCAGTGCCCCCTGCCCCCATCTCTGAAGCATCCTTTAATGAGTATATCAAACTTTCCTCTGGGTCCTCCTATATGATGAGGTGTAAGGACTCAGTGGCGTTTCCTAGAATTCTTTCTTGTGTTCCTCTTAAGTATAGGAACACTATTGTGACTGTTAATCCCTTGCTTCTAAGGATCCTAGTGCCTTGAATCCATGCTAGACTTTGAGAGGTCAATGATATGTTGGTCATTGCGCAGATCATGCAGAGTCCTATTATAACTGTTTTGGCCCTAACTTGTGTGGAGTATCTTGCATATCATGACTCCTCCCATCCTTGTGCTCTTACAATCTTACCACCCCCTCTCCTGCAAATTTCCTGAGCTTCAGGATGGGGAGAGATTAGGCAGGCCTGATTCCAGATGGTTGATATAAAGTCTCTGATGTTCTGAATTATGGTTTGTTGATTTTTTTTTCAGTTTTGCTGCTCCTGCAATGCCCTAGGCTTCATCCTGATAGGTATTGGATGTCACCCCCTAGTCAGAGATAAAAAGCTGTTAAAATAGTCTTATTATAAGGATAGATTCAAAGGTAGATGTAATAAGAGTAGGAGACTGGGGTGAGGGGTGGGTCAGTTTCTCATTGCAAAATGGTTACCTTCTATCTGCCAGACTGTATGCTCTCCCTTTCTAGTCAGATCATATCCCATCAGTTGCAAGTGACCAGGAAAGACAGTCTGTGAGCTTAACCTATCTCAGAAGTTTTAATGTGCCGTATTTTATTTCATTGGACTCTGATTTTAAAACTATTTTCTTCCTTCATTTCTTCAATGATCCATCAGGAGTTTCTCAGTTAATGTCCATGACTTGTATATTTTTGATTATGTCTTTAGCTTTTGATTTCTACCACTATTTCATTCCTGTCTTATAAAATATGAGAAGGTGTTTCAATTTTCCTTTATCTGTTGAGATCTGATTTTTGTATCAATGATTGATGTATTTTAGAAAAATCTATGTGGCTAGATAAGAAGAATGTGAATTCATAATGTTTGGATGGAATGTTTTATTAGGTCCGCCTGATATATGATGTCCTTTGTTAAACTTTGTATGGATGATCTGTCTAGCAGTGAGAGTGATGCATTGAAATCACCTATTATCACTGTGTTCAGATTAATCTTTGGTTTTATTTCTAATGTTATTTGTTGATAAAATTATGTCTGTGTTTAGTATGTGCATGTTTAAAGTTATAATGTGTTCTTGAGGACTGATCCTTTGATCACAATGGATGACTCTCTTTTTGCCACCTGATTAGACTTGAGTGGAAATTATTTTGTTAAATATTAAAATAATGACACCTGGACACTGGTGAAATAGTTCAGTGGATAAGCCACCTGTTCACAAGCCAGAAGGTTTGTTTTCTATCCCCAGAAGACTACATAGTAAAAAGAGAGAATTTACTTCTTAAAATTGTCTTCTTATATCACCCTGGGCATCATGGCATACATGTGTGTGCCTCTCTGTGTCTCTAAATAAATAAATAAATAAATAAATAAATAAATTGAAATGAATATGAAAATGAAAAATATGATAAGGCAAATAAAAACTAATGGAAACCTCATCAATAAAATTTATATGGAAGAAAGAATATCAGGCACTGAAAACAAGGGAGAAATTTCACATCATTTACTAAAGGTCAATGATAACTTTCTTAAAATATGTGAATAGAACATGCTTGAAAACATGAAAAGACAAAATATAGGTATTATGGAACCAGAAGAAGGAGAATAATTTCATGGCAAAAACTTATAAAATGTTTTCAATGAAATCATAAATTTTCCTAAATCTAAGAAAAGAGATGTTCATCCTGATGCTGGAAGTACACTGAATACCTATTAAACAGGATCACAAAAGATACTTCTCAAGTTATATCATTATTAAAGGTCTGAAGGTGCAGTGCAAAGAAAGAGAATTGAAATCTGCAGAAGATAACAGCTCAGTAATATATAGTCATACCTTTATTTATATGTTTTTGCTTCCATATTACATTTTTATCAGACAGTATTTTCATATCCTGAACTAACTTCTTTCATTCCTCTGTTTAATATTCCCTTGAATTCAGATGGAAGTTTATTATGTCTTCTTTGGTTTTTTGAACATGTTTATAGTTTTTTTTTGAAAATTTCTTTGTATAGGGGTTCATTTAAGTTTTTCTTGTTGGGGATTACTATGGGATACATAATTGTAAGGGAGGATACACTTTGTCTTGTTTTTTTATGTTACCTGTGTTTTTGCCACAAAATATTTTCATTTTGGATTAGGTCATTGGATAAGATTTCTTTTTTTGTTATTGTTATTAATTCAGGTATTTTTAGTGGAGGTATTCATATGGTTCAAGAGACTAATCTGTAATCTGTTTGAGGTAATGTTTCCTTTTTTAAACTGATTTTTAAAGCACTACGCTCAAACCTCAGACCTTCTCAGAGATTTCAGAACTGTTTTCAATGGCAATCACTATATACAGCATGAAAAACACTTTGAAAACAGGGTAGCAACTGGTTGTAGCTCAGTTACTTCTTCAGTGCCCATTGTTGTATTGAGTTATGGCATGCCAATTATACCGTGTGTACTAACCAATTAGTATTATGGGTAAAATTGGAGAAAATAAAGAAATAGAAGGAAGAGTCATGGGGGAGTTTAGTGATTACTATCAGGTTGCTAGATAGAAAGCAATGAAGGAGATGCATAAAGAATAGAATAAGATAGATGCAGAAAAATGATGATGATGATGATGATGATGATGTAAAACAAGGAGACACTTGGGGGAATATGTGGGAGGTTTTGTTGACACTGGACTAATTTCTCTTTTTCATCATAACTCTGAACAAGAGCATTAAAAATAACATGTAACACTATCAAGGCTACATTGTCTTGAAACTTCCTCTGCCAAGCATGCAAATTTAATTTCAGGAAACTTTCATGATGAGAGCAAAACTTGATCAAACTCTCTGCCAATGCAACATTACATTTGCCCTACTACATTTCCAAACACAGTCTCTACTCTACTTGGTACTATTACAAGCTGGGTTTCCACTGTCTATATTTACTTTCTGGTACCAGATTTTCTTAGTCTCACAGCAACACTCCACTTCTTGGTACCAATTTTTATCCTCTGTGCAGCTGTGAGACAACATTCAAACTCAAACAATTTAGGGGGATAAAGGGAGAATTATTTTGCTAAGAGTTCCAAAGAGGGGATATTGTCTATTATGGCAGAAACAGCATGAATGGCTATAAGAAGCTGGAGAAGTCGAAGGTCATGTTCACCATGGACGTTCAAGTGGGCCCAGAGGCCTGCCTACTAGCTGTCAGGTTGACCAAGTCCTCTTCTACCAACTTGACATCAAAACATGTCATCTTTAAGTCATAACTGCCCATATCCTTTCCCCCAAAGTCTCATGTCATCTTACAGAATAAAATGTTTGCAGTTCACTTTTAAACATCCTAACAGTAAAACTTCAATGTTCCAAACATCAAAAAATCTCATATTTATAGAAAATAGCAGTTTGATATAGTGTCTTAATTACTGAACTGTCAGAACTTTAATTTCCTTAGGTCCAGTGCCCTCTCTTATCATACTTTCTTGTTCTAGTTTATAGTATCAGGAATGTCATCTCCCTGCTGAAAAGTTCTCTTTAAATCCAATAAGAAAACTGTTAGTTGCCCCCCTCCTGACATATACACCACTAGTACACAGATGGATGCCTCTTGTCAAGGTAATTGCTATCTCAAATTGCAGCTTCTACAGATTGATGTGACTCTATAATAAAATTGACTTTTAAACAATTATACCCATAGATTGAATCAACACTCAACCTAGAAGCTTCCTTCTTTGATGGTAGATGCTTATTACAGAAAAGTACAACTGGCCAATGTGCAGAAAATAAGTGACTACGGACTACTCACATCTAAACAGGACATTTAAACTACCCTATCTTGACTTTAAGTCTCACTGAATGCTTAAAAAAGAGGGAGAATTAAGATTGTAAATGTCTGGCAGGGGGTAGGACCAGACACTATTTTCCGGACATGGCCGGACTATTGTCTCTATTATTTTACTGTGGCTGTGTGTCTTTCCACAAGACTTGCACAGGAATTGTCCTGTCAACATTTCACCATGGAAGGGGAAAAAATCTCGTTTCCATGCCTCTCTTGAGAGAATGATAAGGGTTAAGGCTTATGGGAAGGAAAGAGAAGATGCTTTCTTAAATCCAATGTATTACATTAAGTATTATTCATGCTCAATGCTCAGGCACATGTCATCAAGACATGCTAGATGAAAACCAGTGAGTTGCACATAGGAAAACCTTTGATAATAAGAGGGAAAGTCTGAGCAGAGAACAAGGTTTGTAATGGAAAGATGAGGGAAGATAAAATTGGGCATTGAGGTGTGAAAATATCATAAATTCACCATATTCATACATAAACACTGATACATATATAAACACTGAAAGAAAGAAAAGTGGAATAAATAAATAAATAAATAAATAAATAAGGAACTTCTCACGAAAAGAAATTCAAATGTCAAACAAATATCTTTAAAAATGTTCAACTTCCTTGATCTCAGAGAAATACAAGTTAAAACTATCCCCCTGCAATACCATCTTACACCAGTCAGAATGGTGAAGAGCAAGAAACAAACAACAAAGACTGATGAGGATGTGGAGAAATGGGAACACTTAGTTATTGTTGAATGGAATGTATACTAGTATAGCCATTTTGGAGATCAGAGTGGAGACTCTTCAGAAAGTTAAAAGTTAAATTACCATATACCACTTCTGGGGATATTCCCAAAAGACTTTACATCTTATTACAAAAACACATGTTAATCCATGTTCCTTGTACCTCTATTCACAATAGCAAGAAAATGGAATCAGCCAACATGCCCATCAATAGAGGAATGGGTAAAGGTACACATACACTATGGGATAACATACCACCATCAGAAGGATGAGATTATGAGATTTGCTTGTAAATGGATGGTCTTGGAAAATATAATATTGAGTGAGAAGACTCTCAGACACAGAAAGGTAAATACTGCATGTTCTCTCTTACATGTAGATGCTCCTAACTGAAGTATTTGTATTTGAAAGGGACTAATGAGGGAGAGGATGGGAAGGTAAGGCTAGAATGAAGATTTCAGACTCCACATGTGGTAGAGTAAGAGAGGGAACAATTGGAAAAAATACTTAAGGGAGATGAAGGAATGGGTTGTAAGAAGGACTAAGGAACTAATTTTTTAAAAATCTCAGAAGGCAGGATGCAACCAGATTGTGACCTCCTATGATATTAATATGTCAAAAAAACATTTTAGTCTTAAAATAAGTAACAAGAATAGACAGTTCCTGTACAGAAAAACACAGAGACAGGGAGATAGGACAAAATAAAAAATTCTCTGTGCTGCTTCATCTAGAAACCATAGGCAATTAAACAATGAGAGAAGCAACAGATATGTGATACTTTTTGATAAACTGTTTTTCAGAGAGGTCTCATACATGTCCCAAACAATATACACTTTTGCAATTGATCTTGGTTGCCATCCAGAAACTGATGATAAGACCCTATTACTGAAGATTCAACACACATGCATCACAGGCCATGCAGAAAAAAAAATGCAATGTTTCTTAACTGTGGGACACTATAAAATGAAATAAAAGCAAGTGACATTCTTATCTCTAGCACACAGTAAACATTTTTATTTCATTATAGAGGAATTAGGGTATAATAAGGAATAATCAAAAAGAAAGCAAAACCAAAAACTAGCAGGGGAAATATCAAATCCTACAGCTCATTGTCAAAAATTTTTGAAGCTCCATGCCCTCAGCTATACTGCCTGTACATCTACAGCTTCTCTTTGTGCCAGCAACAAACTACTATGTGTCTGTAGTCTTCCCTGGCATCCTCACATATCTACTATCCAGGCATTTCATTTGTAACATTAGACTGCACCTTCCGTCTTATGGCCTTCAACCATGCCACAAAGTGCCAGACTTCAGGTATTTTCCATGAACATTTGTCTTCCACTTTCCATGCCTACAAACTCACCCGGAAGACACTGACAAAATCAGCTGCTAGCTAGGATAGTAGCCTGGCCCATGGGGAACATAGTTTCATCAGATTTTGCTTTCTTAATCTGAAGAAACTATGCTAAGACATGATATTTCAAGGATACGGAACTTCTGCTTAAGCTTTCTTTTTAAAATTAATCTGTACCTTTATGAATGGAGCTTCCAGCATCTGGGCATTTGTACTCAAGATACCATTCTTACTGACACAATGTAGCATAAGAGATTTCTATTCTATTGTGGGAGTCTCTTATACTTGCAGCTGCCCTCTCAATACCATGAGAATGTTCTCCTGTCTTTATTGTTTGCTGCCAAACAGGATCACTTAAGTTCTCCTAACACTGCAAAAATGAGGCTAGATACTTGGATAAAATACCACATGTGTTTTCTGTACTACCCTCTGAAACATTATGATTCAGCCACCCACAGTTCACATTTCTCCCAGTATTACTATCTTCTAGTTTTCCACTAGAAAAGATCATTAAGCTCTGTTTCCAGTCTTTCATGGCTTCTTTGGCTAAATGCTTCAAACCCTTCCATATTTTTGCCAGAGAACAATTTAAAAAGCATACTTCCTTGATTGTTTCCCTTATCCATCATTTCCCCCCCAGAATTTCACTGAATTTTTTCCTTCATTTTTAAAATTTTTAATGTTGCATACATGAATATAGTTAATTCATAAAGTTTTCAGTTTTCACTCCTTATCCCAAGTCCCATTCCCTCTCCTTTTCCCCTTACTGTCCTTTATCTTCCCTGTCAGATTCCTTCCTATTTTCATGTATTTTCAATTGTGCAACCTACTGTGCTTATTTGTCTTTCATGACAGATGGCTGACATGCTTTAATGCTCCAGCAGCTATCATAGATCAGTGCACATACCATTTCATTCTTCAGTTTTAAACCTCATCAGTCTCTCAGAGACTCATAAGAACTCATAAGAACTCATTAAGAACTCATAGGGACTTCTTAATTCAGATTACATGAAAATCTTGTGTAAGTATACATATCTACCATGATATTATGTATATCATATCTTTGTCATATCCAGGAGATAATGTCTTTCCCACCACGATCTCACTGCAGGCTCTTATGTTCTTATTATCTTATTATCTTATCTTCTGTGCTATTCCCTGAGCCTTGGGGCAGGGTGGGCAAGACAAAATGTCCTCTTTTCCTTATCCATATTTATTCAGCCTCATTTCCTAAGCCCAGTGAATACTGCCACTGGCAATGGGCTGAGGTGTTCAATATCAGTTAATGGAATGAAGACAATCTTCCATAACCATGCCTACAGAGTAGCTTTCATTTAGAGAATTGTTTTTAGGTATATCTCAAAAACTTACCTCATAGATGTCAGATTGATAATCAATAACCATCACACTCCCTAACCTTAAAACATGACTACTGATGGGATCTTTCAGTTCTGTACACTTACTACCTGACCTCAGAAAGTGATCAGAAATGAGGACCTAAATCTTTTTGGTGTGTTTACTGATGTTTATACATGACCAACCATATTTCCTAAAATTTCCATACACTCCTTCACCTCAGAGCACAGTTAGCAGTGAGGTTCCAAGTCTCTCTTAGTATACTCCCTGACCTGTGCACGTGATCTGGATGTATGTTTACTTCCAAGTGTGAACTGCAATGATGTCCTAAATTTCTGTACACTTCCTGACCTTTTCAATGATTGACTGGTGGTGAAGTACTATATCTACACACTTCTTGACCTCTTAGTATGTCTGGTGGAATTTCCTAACAGGTCAAATAAATGGTAAAAGTTGAATTTTCATCTAGACAATGAGTAATTTTAATTTAAGACTTTCAGTCATACAGAGGCTCATTTTTCTGAAAACACATTTACAACAAAGTTATCCAGTTCTACTGATTTATTTTACCTGTTTCCAATCTCAGGAAGAATTCTTTTTTTGTTGTTTTGTTTTTTAATTTATTTTTATTATTTCCACTCATACAAACTTAACAGGTACATTGGTCCTCTCCCTCCTTCCAACACCCCCCCTTCCTCCCCATCTCCCAGTGGCTCCCCCTCCCATCCCCAGACCATCCTTTAATGTGCATGAAAAACTCTCCTCTGGGTCCTCTTCTCCGATGAGGTGCAAGGACCCAGTGGTATTTCCCAGAACCCTTTCCTGTGTTCCCGTTAAGCATAAGAACACTACTGTGGCTGTCAATCCTTTGCCTCCAAGAATGCTAGTGCCTTTAGCAAATGCTAGACTTTGTGGAGTCAATAGTGTGTTTGGACATTGCACAGGGAATGCAAAGTCCAATTATGATTGCTTCAGCCCTAACTTGTGTGGAGTATCTTGCATATCATTACTCCTCCCATCCTTGTGCTCTTACAATCTTACCGCCCCCTCTTCCACAAATTTCTCTGAGCTTCAGGATGGGGAGAGATTAGGCTGGCCTAGTTCCAGGTGGTTGTTATAGAGTCTCTGATGTTCTGGATTATGGTTTGTTGAATTTTTTTTCAGTTTTGCTTCTCCTGGAATGCCCTTCACTCCATCCTGATGGGTATTGGATGTCACTCCTTGCAGTCCTTGTTGGTGGCCTAGTTTCTCTGCTGTAACATGGTCCCCTCTCTCCTTGTTTCTGGTATGGCCCTCTTTCCCCATCCCTCCTGTTCATAATCTTTGCAATTACTGTAGGTATTACAGAGAATTATCCTTAAGTGTCCCTAAGTGGGTTTGGTACTAGGAGCCACCTATTAGGGAGTACATATGGCACTTAATTTTCTGTGTCTGGTATATTTCAGGAAGAATTCTTAACATTTTATAGCTTCTATACAGGTAACTGAGGCACTTCTAATTGCCAGAACAAATGGAAATAATCATAGAGTACTTTAAAGCTATTCCATCCAATGAATCTGTCATAATGGCCATGTTTATTATGAAAATTTAATTCAAATTCTAAAGGTAGCTTTAGCATATTTTGCGTATAATGCCATTTATTTTTTTCCAAAGTGTCATCCTCCAGAGAGATGGATGGAAATGAAATGTATATATATGGGTAGTTATGAGTATTCTCAAACAATAAAGACTTGGGCAAACGACAAATATAACAGGCTTTAACTTGAGGATTCCATTATAGACTCTGGAGTGAGAAAGAATTATGCTAATTCCTAACTTCATGAGTATTTTGATGTGTCAGTTCTAGTAAGTTATTTTACTTCTAGATTAGTTTCTTTCTTTTTCTTTTTCTTTTTTTTTTTTTTTTTTTGCACTGTATGGTAGTTTTATCTTTAATACTTTTTTTGTTTTTCTTTTACATTTTTTATTATTATGTCACCTCATACAAACTTAATAGGTACACTAGTTCCCTCCCTCTCTCCTCCTCCCCACGACCCCCCTGCTCCCCCTCCCCTCACCCCTCACCACCCCTCCCCATCCCCCAGTGCCTCCCGCCCCAATTCCTAGAGAGGCCTTTATTGTGCATGCCTGACTCTCCTCTGGGCCCTCCTCTCCGATGACGTACAAGGACCCAGTGGCCTTTCCCTGAACCCTTTCCTGTGTTCCCCTTAAGCATAGGAACACAACTGTGGCTGCCAATCCCTTACCTCCAAGGATCTTGGTGCCTTTAGCAGATGCTAGACTTTGTGAGGTCAATAGTATGTTGGACATTGCTCAGGGCATGCAAAGTCCAATTATGATTGCTGCAGCCCTAACTTGTGTGGAGTATCTTGGATATCATTGCTCCTCCCATCCTTGTGCTCTTACACTCTTACCGCCCCCTCTTCCGCAAATGTCCCTGAGCTTCAGGATAGGGAGAGATTAGACTGGCCTAGTTCGAGGTGGTTGATATAAAGTTTCTGAAGTTCTGGATTGTGGTTTGTTGATTTTCTTTTACAGTTTGCTGCTCCTGCAATGCCCTTCACTCCATCCTGATGGTAAAAACTATTAACATAATAAATGTCTGGAATCAAAAATAGTTTCACCATTATAACACTAAATGTTAATGGAATTAACTCAATGATTAAGAGACAAAGATTACAAATTTGGATTAAAAATCACAATCCATCAATCTGCTGCCTGCAGGAAACCCATCCCACCACAAAAGATAGGCACGCTGTAAAAATAAAAGCCTGGTCAACAATTCTACAAGCTAATGGAAGTAGAAAACAGGCATGGGTAGCCATTATGCTATCAGACAGTGTGGACTTCAAACCAAAGAAAATTATAAGAGACACGGATGGATACTACATTTTAGTCACAGGTACAATTCACCAGGAAGACTTAACAATACTGAACATATATGCACCCAATACGGGCCCCTCCACATTCATTAAGAAAACCTTACAGCATCTAAAGCAAGAAATCAACTCCCAAATGATAATTCTTGGGGACTTCAACACCGCCCTCTCAACATGGGATAGATCAACAGGTCAAAAGCTTAACAGAGACACTTTGGAACTTAATCAAACCATTAAAGAAATGGACCTTACAGATCTCTATCGAACTTTTCACCCACACACCAAAGAATACACATTTTTCTCAGCAACACACGGAACTTTCTCCAAAATAGATCACATATTGGGCCACAAAACGAATCTACACATATACAAAAAAGTTGAAATTCTAACCTGTGCCCTGTCAGACCACCATGGCGTAAAGCTGGACATCCACAACACAACAAACAAGAGAAAATACACTAACTCCTGGAAACTTAACAATATGATGCTGAATGAGAACTGGATTCATGAGGAAATTAAAAAAGAAATTCAAGATTTCCTGAAAGTGAATGATAATGAAAATACAACTTACCAAAATCTCTGGGACACAATGAAAGCTGTTCTAAGAGGTAAGTTCATAGCTCTTAATGCCTACATCAAAAAAATTGAAGCATCAGAAATAAACAACTTAACAATGAAGCTTTAAGCTTTAGTGAAACTAGAGCAATCTGATCCCAAAAGTAGTAGAAGAGAGGAGATTAGCAAAATAATGGGAGAAATATCTGAAATCGAAATTAAGAAAATGATAGAAAAAATCAACCAGTCAAAAAGCTGGTTCTTTGAAAAAATCAATAAGATAGATACACCCCTAGCTAAATTAACCAAAAGCAAGAGAGAGAAAACCCAAATTAACAAAATTAGAAATGAACATGGAGTTATCACTACTGATACCCAAGAAATCCAGAGAATTATAACATCATATTTCAAAAACTTATACTCTGTGAAATTTGACAACACAAAATAGATGGATGAATTCCTAATTAAACACAACTTACCTAAATTGAATCAGGAAGTTGTGAATTATTTAAATAGTCCTATAACATATAAGGAAATTGAAGAAGTAATCTCAAATCTTCCCACCAAAAAATGTCCTGGACCAGATGGATTCAGCACAGAGTTCTACCAGGCATTTAAGGAGTTAATAACACCAATATTCCTTAAACTGTTCCATCAAATAGCAAAGGAAGGAACACTACCAAATACCTTCTATGAAGCTAATATCATCTTAATCCCAAAACCTAATAAAGATTCACTTAAAAAAGAAAACAATAGGCCGATCTCTCTGATGAACACAGACGCAAAGATTCTCAACAAAGTCTTAGCAAATTGGATTCAAAAACATATTAAAAAGATCATTCACAGGGATCAAGTAGGCTTCATCCCCAGCACACAAGGTTGGTTCAACATACGCAAATCAATAAATGTAATTCATCATATAAACCAGTCCAAAGTCCAAGACTACATGATACTCACGATAGATGCAGAAAAAGATTTTGACACGATCCAACAGCCTTTTATGATCAAAACGCTAGAGACAGTAGGAATGGAAAGAACCTTTATCAATATAATAAATGTTGTATACAACAAGCCCACAGCAAGGATTATGCTCAATGGGGAACAATTGGAAGCATTCCCACTTCGATCAGGAACGAGACAAGGCTGTCCACTCTCACCACTTCTATTCAATATTGTACTTGAAGTCTTAGCTGAAGCCATAAGACAAGAAAGGGACATAACAGGGATTCAAATCGGCAAGGGAGAAGTCAAGCTATCCCTATTTGCAGATAACATGATCTTATACCTGAGTGATCCCAAAAACTCCACCAGGAATCTCCTGGAACTAATTGAGAAGTTCAGCAGGGTGGCAGGATACAAAATAAATGTGCAAAATTCAGAGGCCTTGCTATATGCCCAGAAGGAAAGAAGTGAAAAAGTCTTGAGAGAAACAATCCCATTTACTATAGCCCCTAAAAAAATGAAATACCTTGGTATAAACCTAACCAAGGAGGTCAAAGACCTTTACAACAAAAACTTTAAAACCCTAAAGAAAGAAATAGCAGAACACACCAGAAGGTGGAAAGACCTCCCTTGTTCCTGGATTGGCAGAATCAACATTGTAAACATGACCATCCTACCAAAGGAAATATACAGATTCAATGCTATAACAATCAAAATCCCGAAGCAATTCTTCAAAGAAATTTGACCAAACAATCTGAAAGTTCATATGGAGGCAGAAAAGACCCAGGATAGCAAAGACAATCCTGAGTAACAAAAACACTGCTGGAGGTATTACCATACCAAACCTAAGTCTATACTACAAATCCATAGTTATAAAGACAGCCTGGTACTGGCTCCAAAATAGACACACAGATCAATGGATAAGGATTGAAGACCCAGATATAAGCCCACAAAATTACAGCCATTTGATCTTTGACAAAGGGGCCCAAAAAATCCAATGGAAAAAGAATAGCATCTTCAACAAATGGTGGTGGCAAAACTGGATCTCCACATGCAGAAGATTAAAGCTGGACCCGTACTTGTCACCATGTACAAGACTTAATTCCATATGGATCAAGGACCTTGATTTAAGGCCAGAGACTATAAATACCATAGTTGAAAGGATAGGAAACTCCCTCGAGCTGATTGGGCTAGGCCAACATTTCCTGAACAGACATCCAATGGCACAGTCACTGCTACCAACTCTCAACAGTTGGGATCTTTTGAAAGTAAAGAGCTTCTGTTCAGATAAAGAGATTGTAACACGAGCTCAAAGGCAACCCACAGAATGGGAGAAAATCTTCACTAACTACACATCTGATAGAACTCTGCTGTCCAGAGTGCACAAAGAACTTAGAAAACTAAACACCAAGGAAACCAATGGCCCAATTAAAAAATGGGCCCTGGAACTTAAAAGAAACTTTACAAGGGATGAAATTAAAATGTCTAACAAATATCTTAAAAAATGCTCCACTTCCTTAGCCATCAGGGAAATGCAAATCAAAACTTCCCGGAGATATCATCTCAACCGTTCAGGATGGCAAAAATCCACAATACAAACAAGGACAAATGCTGGAGAGGATGTGGAGAGAGGGGAACTCTCCTACATTGCTGGTGGGAATGCAGGCTCATACAGCCACTCTGGTGAGCCGTCTGGAGATTCTTAAAGAAATTAAAGATTGAAATGCCATATGACCCTGCGATTCCACTTTTGGGAATAACCCCCCATACAGTAGAGGTTCACCTCGATACCACAAGCACGACCATGTTCATAGCAGCACTGTTTACAATAGCAAAGTCATGGAATTAACCCAAATGTCCAACAGTTGACTAGTGGATAAGGAAAATGTGGTACACCTATACAGTGGAGTATTACTCTGCCGTCAGAAATGATGAATTACTGGAATTTGCCTGGAAATGGATGTCATTAGAAACAATTATATTAAGTGAAGAATCCCAGACCCAGAAAATTAAGCACTGTATGTACTCCCTAATAGGTGGCTCCTAGTACCAAACCCACCCAGCCCACCTAGAGACAGTAATTACAAGGATTATGAACAGGAGGGATTGGGTAGGAGGGCCAGACCAAAAACAAGGAGAGAAGGGACCATGTTACAGCAGAGAAAATAGGCCTCCATCAAGGACTCAAATAAGTAATGAGACATCTGATTAAGTTCACAGACTTTCGTTCCTGATCATTTACTACTGAGGGGGTATGATCTCACCAGAAGAGGAGGGCATATAGTCTGGCAGATAAAAAGTAACCATTTTGAAATGGGTGATAGACGCCTCCCTCACTGTGGTTTACCACTTTTATTACATCTACCTTTGAATCTGCTTTTATCACAAGACTCTAGTTTAACAGCTTTTTGTCTCTGGCCCGGGGTAACATACAATGCCCACCAGGATGGAGTGAAGGGCATTGCAGGAGCAGCAAAACTGCAAAAGAAAATCAACAAACCACAATCCAGAACTTCAGAGACTCTATGTCAACCACCTGGAACTAGGCCAGCTTAATCTCTCCCCATCCTGAAGCTCAGGGAAATTTGCAGAAGAGGGGGCGGTAAGAGTGTAAGAGCAAAAGGATGTGAGGAGCAATGATATGTAAGATGCTCCATACAAGTTAGGGCTGAAGCAATCATAATTGGAGTTTACATGCCCTGTGCATTGTCCAACACACTATTGACCTCACAAAGTCTAGAATCTGCTAAAGGCACCAAGATCCTATGTGGCAAGGGATTGGCAGCCACAGCAGTGTCCCTATACCTAAGGGGAACACGGGAAAGGGTTCAGGGAAAGGCCACTGGGTCCTTTTATGTCATCGGAGAGGAGGGCCCAGAGGAAAGTCAGGCATGCACAAGAAAGGCCTCTCTGGGAATTGGGGCGGGAGGCACTGGGGGATGGGGAGGGAGGGGGGTGGGGAGTGGGAGCAGGGGGTACGGGGGGAGGAGGAGGGAGGGAGTGAACTGGTGTACCTATTAAGTTTGCATGAGCTGAAATAATAATAAAATATGTATTAAAAAAAAGAACCCCCCCAAAAAATAAGTGGAAGTTTGTTTTGTGACCTAATATGTGGTCTATCTTGTAGACCTCCACCTCCTTCTTGTTTACTCTGAACTGCTGAAACAAATGTGTATTCCTTGGTGTATAATGAAAAGTTCTATAGAAGTCGATCAGGTCCATTTGGTTTATTATTTAATTTCGTTTCAGGTGCCTCTGTTCAATTTTTGACATGTTGACCTTTCCGTTGTTGAGAGTGGGGTGTTGACATTACCTACTAGTATCATGTTTAGGTTGTTTTGTTGTTTTAGACATTATAGCATTTCTTTGATGAATGTGCTTTAGCCTATATCTGGTGCATATTTGTTCAGAATTGTGAAATGTTCTTGATGGATTATTCCTTTGATTAATATGTATTGTCTTTCTGTGTCTCTGATTATATGATTTGGTTTGAAGTCTATTTTGTTGAATATTAGTATTGCTACTCCTGCTTGCTTCCTTGTTCTATTAGCTTTTAGTACCTTTTACCAGCCTTTCACTCTGAAATTGTGCCTGCCTTTCGTGGTGAGTATGTTTCTTCTCAGCACATTGTTGGATTATGATTTTTAATCCATGTGTGCAGTCTGTCTCTTTATTGGAGAGTTAAGTCCACTGATGTTTACTGTTATAATTGATAAATGTTTGCAAATTTATTTCATTTTCTGATTTTCATGGTTTTCATATATGTATTTCTTTGTTTAGTAATTGTGCTGGCATTATTTTCCCTTGTATCCTCTTGAGTATGTTTGTCCTTTTCTTTGAAATTTTGTACTTTTTCTAGCATCTTCTTTTTTTAATTTTTTATTATTTATTCAATTGTGCATGTGTGCACGCATGTGTGTGTGCATGTGTGTGTGTGTGTGTGTGTGTGTGTGTGTGTGTGTGTGTAGAACCACGGACGAATTCGCGAACCACCATGGACCGCCTCCACCTCCTCCTTGTTTACTCTGCCCAGGGATTCACAGGCTCCGCCCTACCAGGATCAGAAGCACAGGCTGCCCCCGCTTCCACCTGGCATCTATACAAGGGATCTAGGATCCGAACTCAGGACCTTCCGCCTGCAAGGCAGAGGCTTAACCCCTGAGCCACCTTTCCAGCCCCCTCTACCATCTTCTGTAAGGACTAGTTTTGTGGTCATGTAGGTCTTCAATTTATTTTTATGGTGGAAAAGTTTTCCTTCACCTTAGATCACAACTGATTGCTTTGATAGATACAGCAAATGGTTGGTATTTGTGATCATTCATAACTTGAAGTATATCTCTTCAAGCTCTTCTTGCTTTTACATTTTCTATGGAAAACATCAGTTGTTATTCTGATAGGTTTGCTTCTGAATGACTTGATTTTTCTTCCTTGAGACACTAAAAACATTCTATTTGTCATATATATGTTTTGACTATTATTTGCCATGGCAAGTCTGTATTCTAGTAATATCTGTTCAGTGTGCAATATAGGCCTCTTGTTTTTGGATGGGTATCTCTTTCCTTAGATGTGGAAAATGTTCATTTGTAATAGTGTGAAAAATCTCTTTTGGTGTTATTTTTTTGAGTTTCTTGCTCCGGATTTCCAATAAGGGACCAGTTTGACTACTTCAAGGTGTCCCATCACAATTGAATATTCCTTTGGATTATTATTTTTAGTTTTTTCATCCTCTTTAATTAAACAATTTCATTCTACAATCTTTTCTTCTTGTTACAATATTCTGTTTTCTGCTTCACATTTCTGTTGGTTAGACTGGTGAGTTTTGGAGTGCATGTGGCTTATTTTTTAATTTAATGTTTAATATCCATGTGAATTTTTAATTGCTCTGTTTAGTTTTGTTTCTTCAACTATCTTTTTCCATTCATACAGGAACCTATTTTTTCCTGTTTGTATTTGCTTATGTGGTTATTCAACTGCTCTCAGACTTCCTTTTGCATTAATTTGATCATATTAATAGTCAAACATTGAAAATCATTATCATGGTTGCTGATATTATGGTGTCAACATTTTGTAGGAGATTTTTTTGTCCTGGTTTCTATTGCATTTTGTGGATTTATGGTGTGATGACTTTAGCGTTTTGCATTTGGTCTCTGGTTTCTTTTTTCAGTATGTGTTTCTGATTCTTTAGAGTCAGAATTGTCACACTTGGGCAGTTGTTGTGATGGCTTCTCTGGGTGTAAAAAGAGTCAGTCTAGGTTAATGTGGTGTTGTTTGTTGGTAAGATTATTGTAGTATCCAAGGAATGTATAAGTCCAGCTTTAATTAAAGGGGTCGATAAGCAATTTGGTATAGTTTTAGCTATAGTTTTAAGACTGGGTGTCAGTGTTTGTTAGATGAGGTTTGACTTAAGTATCAGACCAGCTTTAACAAAATAAAATAGGGTGGACATAGCAGCCAAAGGTTGGAGTTGTGTGGGATGAGTTCATTCCAACATCAGGGGTGATAAAACTGGTCAGACAACTTCCATAGAAAGATCTAAGAGGATATACTTCCTCTCTTGCAATAAGGCCTGAATACCAATATGCCAAAAATAGGGAACCAACTTAAGTTTAAGTAAAGTTAAGGACTTTCCTTAACTGCTAATTCTTCAAAAATATGTTCAGCCTTCAATTATCAAATTGATACAATTGTATCTAACTCTCATAGTTTCCATTATAGAGAACCAGGATGACAATGGGTTGGAAGATAATGCTCTGCTTGCTTTTCATACTTATTTTATTTATTTATTTATTTATTTATTTATTTATTTATTTATTTATTTATTTATTTATTATTTTTTATTATTATTTCCGCTCATACAAACTTAATAGGTACACCATTTCCCTCCCTCCCTCCTCCTCCCCCTGACCCCCTTCTCTTCTCCCCTCACTCCTCCCTCCCCATTTCCCCGGTGCCTCCCACCCCCAATCCCCAGAGAATCCTTTGATGTGCATGCCAGACTCTCCTATGGGCCCTCCTCTCCAATGACATACAAGGACTCAGTGGCCTTTTCCTGAACCCTTTCCTGTGTTCCCCTTAAGCATAGGAACACTGCTATGGCTGTCAATTCCTTGCCTCCAAGGATCTTGGTGCCTTTAGCAAATGCTAGACTTTGTGGGGTCAATACTGTGTTGGACATTGCACAGGGAATGCAAAGTCCAATTATGATTGCTTTAGCCTTAACTTATGCGGAGTATCTTGCATATCATTGCTCCTCCCATCCTTGTGCTCTTACACTCTTACTGCCCCCTTCTTCCGCAAATTTCCCTGAGCTTCAGGATGGGGAGAGATTAAGCTGGCCTGGTTCTAGGTGGGTGATATAGAGTCTCTGAAGTTCTGGATTATGGTTCGTTGATTTTCTTTTGCAGTTTTGCTGTTCCTGCAATGCCCTTCACTCCATCCTGATGGGTATTGTATTTCACCCCTGGCCAGAGATAAAAAGCTGTTAAAATAGACTCTTGTTATAAGAGTATACTCAAAGGTAGATGTAATAAAAGTAGTAAACCACAGTGAGGGAGGGGCCAATCACCCATTTGCAAAATGGTTACTTATTATCTGCCAGACTATTTGCTCTCCCCTTCTGGTGAGATCATACCCCCTCAGTTGTAAATGATCAGGAACAAAAATCTGTGAACTTAACCAAATGTCTCATTACTTACTTGCAGCCCATGATGGAGACCTGTTTTCTCTGCTGTATTATGGTCCCCTCTCTCCTTGTTTCTGGTGTGGCCTTCTTACCCCATCCCTCCTGTTCATAATCCTTGCAATTACTGTAGTTATTACAGAGATTTATCTTTGAGTGTCTCTAGGTGGACTGGGTGGGTTTGGTACTAGGAGCCACCTATTAGGGAGTACATACGGTGCTTAATTTTCTGGGTCTGGCATACTTCACTTAATATAATTGTTTCTAATAACATCCATTTCCCGGCAAATTCCAGTAATTCATCATTTTTGATAGCTGAGTAGTACTCCATTGTATAGGTGTACCACAGTTTCCTTATCCACTCGTCAACTGTTGGACATTTGGGTTGATTCCATGACTTTGCTATTGTAAACAATACTGCTATGAACATGGTTGTGCTTCTGTTATCAAGGTGAATTTTTGCTGTATGGGGGGTTATTCCCAAAAGTGGAATAGCAGGGTCAAATGGATTTCAATCTTTAATTTCTTTAAGAATCTCTAGTGGTTGTATGAGCCTGCATTTCCACCAGCAATGTAGGAGAGTTCCCCTCTCTCCACATCCTCTCCAGCATTTGGTGTTGTTTGTATTGTGGATATTTGCCATCCTGACCGGGTTGAGATGACATCTCAGGGAAGTTTTGATTTGCATTTCCCTGATGGCTAAGGAAGTGGAACATTTTTTAAGATATTTGTTGGACATTTTAATTTCATCCCTGGTAAAGTTTCTTTTAAGCTCCAGAGCCCATTTTTTAGTTGGGCCATTAGATTCCTTGGTGGTTAGTTTTCTAAGTTCTTTGTGCACTCTTTATAATAGAGCTCTATCAGATATGTGATTAGTGAAGATTTTCTCCCATTCTGTGGGTTGCCTTTGAGCTTGTGTTACAATCTCTTTATCTGAACAGAAACTCTTTAATTTCACAAGATCCCAACAGTTGAGAGTTGGTAGCAGGGACTGTGCCATTGGATGTCTGTTTAGGAACTGTTGGCCTAGCCCAATCAGCTCGAGGGAGTTCCCTACCCTTTCACCTATGATTTTTATCATTTCTGTCCTGATATCATTGTCCTTAATCCATTTGGAATTAAGTCTTTTACATGGTGACAACTACGGGTCCAGCTTTAATCTTCTGCATGTGGAAATCCAGTTTTGCCAGCACCATTTGTTGAAGATACTGTTCTTTTTCCATTGGATTTTTTTGGGCCCATTTGTCGAAGATCAAATGGCTGTAATTTTGTGGGCTTATATCTGGGGCTTCAACCCTTATCCATTGATATGTGTGTCTATTTTGTAGCCAGTACCAGGCTGTTTTTATAACTATGGATTTGTACTACAGACTAAGGTTTGGTATGGTGATACACCTCCAGCCATGTTTTAGTTACTCAGGATTGTCTTTGCTATCCTGGGTCTATTGTGCATCCATATGAATTTTGAGATTGTTTGGTCAACTTCTTTAAAGAATTGCTTTGGGATTTTGATTGGTATAGCATTGAATTTGTATATTGCCTTTGGTAGGATGGTCATTTTTACGATGTTGATTCTGCCAATCCAGGAACAAGGTACGTCTTTCCACCTTCTGGTGTCTTCTGCTATTTCTTTCTTTAGGGTTTTATAGTTTTCATTGTAAAGGTCTTTGACCTCCTTGGTTTAGTTTATACCAAGATATTTCATTTTTTTAGGGGCTATAGTAAATGGGATTGTTTCTCTCAGGGCTTTTTCACTCCTTTCATTCTGGGCATATAGGAAGGCCACTGATTTTTATACATTTATTTTGTATCCTGCCAGACTGATGAATTTCTGTATAGTTCCAGGAGCTTCCTGGTGGAGTTTTTGGGATCACTCAGTTATAAGATCATGTCATCTGCAAAGAGAGATAACTTGACTTCTTCTTTGCCGATCTGAATCCCTTTTATGTCCCTTTCTTGTCTTATGGCTTCAGCTAAGACTTCAAGTACAATATTGAAAAGAAGTGGTGATAGTGGACAGCCTTGTATAGTTCCTGATCGAAGTGGGAATGCTTCAAGTTTTTCCCCATTGAGTATAATCCTTATTGTTGGCTTGTTGTATACAGCTTTTTTTATATTGATAAAGGTTCCTTCCATTTCTAACTTCTCTAGGATTTTGATCATAAAAGACTGTTGGATCTTGTCAAAAGCTTTTTCTGCATCTATCGAGAGTATCATGTGGTCTTGAACGTTAGACTGGTTTATATGGTGAATTACCTTAATTGATTTGCGTATGTTGAACCAACCTTGTGTGCCTGGGATAAAGCCTACTTGATCCCCATGAATGATATTTTGGATATTTTTTTTATCCGATTTGCTAAGACTTTAATGAGAATCTTTGCATCTGTGTTCATCAGAGAGATTCACCTGTAGATTTTTTTTTAAGTGCATCTTTATTAGGTTTTGGGATTAAGACGATATTAGCCTCATAGAAGGAATTTGGTAGTGTTCCTTCCTTTGCTATTTGGTGAAACAGTTTAAGGAATATTGGTGTTATTACCTCCTTAAATGATAGAACTCTGTGCTGAATCCATCTGGCCCAGGACATTTTTTGGTGGGAAGGTTTGAGATTACTTCTTCAATTTCCTTATATGTTATAGGACTATTTAAATAATTCACAGCTTCCTGATTCAATTTAAGTAAGTTGTATTTACTTAGGAATTCATCCATCGCTTTTGTGTTGCCAAACTTCACAGAGTATATGTTTTTGAAATATGACGTTATAATTCTCTGGATTTCTTGGGTATCTGTAGTGATAACTCCATGTTCATTTCTAATTTTGTTAATTTGGGTTTTCTCTCTCTTGCTCTTAGTTAATTTAGCTAAGGGTGTATCAATCTTATTGATTTTTTCAAAAAACCAGCTTTTTGACTGGTTGATTTTCTGTATCGTTTTCCTAATCTCAATTTCAGATATTTCTCCCCTTATTTTGCTAATCTCCTCCCTTCTACTGCTTTTGGGATCAGATTGCTGTAGTGTCTCTAACGCTTTTAGCTGCATTGTTAATTTATTTATTTCTGATGTTTCCATTTTTTTGATGTAGGCATTAAGAGCTATGAACTTACCTCTTACAACAGCTTTCATTGTGTCCCAAAGATTTTGGTAAGTTGTATTTTCATTATCATTCACTTTCAGGAAATCTTGAATTTCCTTTGTAATTTCTTCCTGAATCCAATTCTCGTTTAGTATCATAGTGTTACGTTTCCAGGAGTTAGTGCATTTTTTGTTGCTTGTTGTGTTGTGGATGTCAAGCTTTAAGCCGTGGTGGTCTGATAAGGTGCAGGCTAGAATTTCAACATTCCTGTATATGTGGAGATTCATTTTGTGGCCCAATATGTGATCTATTTTGGAGAAAGTTCCATATGCTGCTGAGAAAAATGTGTATTCCTTGGTGCGTGGATGAAAAGTTTGATAGAGATCTGTAAGGTCCATTTCAGTAAGGGTTTGGTTAAGCTCCAAAGAGTCTCTGCTAAGCTTTTGACCTGTAGATCTATCCCATGTTCAGAGGGCGGTATTGAAATCCCCAAGAATTATCGTTTTGGGATTGATTTCTCACTTTAGACGTTGTAGGTTTTGCCTACTGAATGTGGGAGGGGCCATATTGGGTGCATATATGTTCAGTATTGTGAAGTCTTCCTGGTGAATTGTGCCTGTGACTCAAATGTAGTATCCATCCGTGTCTCTTAGGATTTTATTTGGTTTGAAGTCCACTTTGTCTGATATCATAATGGCTACCCCTGCCTGTGTTCTGCTTCCATTAGCTTGTAGAATTTTTGACCAGCCTTTTATTTTTACAGCGTGCCTATCTTTTGTGGTGAGATGGGTTTCCTGCAGGCAGCGGATTGATGGATTGTGGTTTTTAATCCAAATTTGTAATCTGTGTCTCTTGATCGGTAAGTTAATTCCATTAATATTTAGTGTTATAATGGAGAAACTTCTTAATTCCAGACATTTATTATGTTTAGTAGTTTTTGTAAGTATATTGCTTTGCTTTTAATGGAGTTATACCTCACTTCCGTTCTCCTGGATATGCCTGTTTATTTGTTCAAGCTTGAGTATCATTTCTAGCATTTTTCGAAGGCCTGGTTTGGTGGACATGTATCCCTTCAAGTTATCTTTGTGCTGGAAGATTTTTCTTTCTCCCTCAATCATGATGGATAGTTTTGCAGGATATATCAGCCTGGGTTGACATTTTTGCTCATTCAATACTTGAAGTATGTCTCTCCAAGCTCTTCTTGCTTTCAGTGTTTCCGTTGAGAAATCATTTGTTATTTTAATAGGTTTACCTTTAAAAGTGACTTGTTTTTTCTCCCTTGAAGCTCTCAGCACCATTTCTTTATCTTGAATGTGGAGTGTTTTAACTAGTATTTGCCCTGGGGAGCTTCTATTTTGGTCATATCTGTTTGGGGTGTGTAATGCCTCTTGTATATAGATGGGCCTCTCTTTTTTTTAAATTTTTATTATTATTATTATTATTTATTCAACTGTGTGTATATGTGTGTGTATGTGCGCGCGCGTCTGTGTGTGTGTGTGTAGAACCGAATTCTTGAACCACCATGGACGCCTCCACCTCCTTCTGCCCCAGGATTCACAGGCTCCGCCCTACCAGGACCAGAAGTGCAGGCCACCCTGGTGGAGGCTTAACCCCTGAGCCACTTCTCCAGCCCCGGGCCCCTCTTTTTTTGATGAGGAAAGTTTTCCTTGATGATAGTTTGAAAAATTTCCTCAGGGGTGGTATTTTGAGATTCTTGCTCTGGTATTCCATGAATACGCATGTTAGTCTTCTTCAGGGTGTCCCATATCTCTTGAATATTTCTCTCAAGTATCTTTTTGGCTTTAACAACCTCTTCCATTGAGCTGGTTAATACTCCCACTTTATCTTCAAGGTCTGAAATTCTGTTTTCTGCTTTGTTAGTTCTGCTGATAAGACTCTCTGTGGAGTTCTGGGTTGAAGATAACTTGTCTTTTAGCTCAGTTTTAAACTCTGCTTGAGTCTGCTTTAACTGCTCTATGCCAGTTTTTGTTTCTTGCACTGTTTTTCTCAACTCCTCCAAGTGTCTGTTGTGTTCCTCTTCAAAGCGATTGATTCTTTTATTTAATTCCTCCCGGATTTCCTCTTTCATAGTATTGAACATGGTAATGATCATGTTTTGAAAGTCATTATCCTGGGTCAGGCTTTCTTGGCCATTTTCCATGGGTTTATTCTGGTTGGAGTCTAACATTATGGGATTATTTCCTTCAGTGGGAGATTTGTTTACTTGAGTGTTGTTTCTCATGGATTTGCACTTTGACTTTGGCATTTTCGTTTTAACTCTTAAGATCTTCTTTCAATTTCTGTGCATTTTTCACTGAACTGAATTATTTGGCCTGGGGTTCTGGGGGTGGGCGGGGACGCATCTTACCTAGGTGGTGGTGAGCCTGACTGAGCACATCCTGGGCGGGGTAGTGGGGAAAGGGAGGATGGGGTGGCGAGCGGGGCACTATTTAACATAAGGGAGTTGGGGCGGGCCGGGCACAGGGGGTCCTCCACCCCGGCCCTGCGCAGCTCCGTGCTCCGGCTGGCTGGTGGGAGGAGCTGGGTCCCTTGGGCTTCCTGGGGTTCTAGGTGGCAGTGAGTCCTGGCTGGACTGCGCGCACGCAATTCCTGGTGGCGGAATAGGGGTAAAGGGCTGCTTTTCATACTTCTGAGATGAGACCTCTTACTATATATCACACCAGTGGCATAATTTTATAAATGTGCAAAAGAGACATGATGGTATATAAGAAATATATAGTGATGTCCATCTGAACTGAAATTAACTCCTCAGGGAAATTATAACTATAATTCAGAATTGTCATAATTTAAGCATTTGTTATAAGGCTATATTTTTATATTACTATCTTTTCTAATTTGAGATCTCATCATTACTTGCATGGAAAATTGCACCAATCTCCTACAGGGTCTTTATACTTCATTTGCTCCTAGTTCATGTTATTCTCTATGTCTTCCAGGACGTTTCCTCTAGAAAAAGAAAACATGATGATTTTACTTAGCTATGTATACACTTATCATTGCCTATATGTATTCAAGTAGGGTGTGCTTATCGGTTGTTCAAAATGATAGAATAAATAAAGGAATATATTAGTAATATAATATGTTCCCTTTCCATTTTATAGATCAAGTTATTGAGGCATAGAGATGGGAGTAACTAGGACACAATCATTTAACAATCCAATGACAAATCAAAGACTAGAACTCAGTATTCCTTACTCTAAGACCATTTTCCAGCTTATTTATAATCTATTGTACCTTCTGTACCTGAAAGAACCATAGAAATGAATGTTTAGTGAAACCAAATGTTTACCATTCCCAGAGCACTGAGTGCTGGGTGCATTCTAAGAAAGGCATTAGATAGCTTTCTTAGTTTCATCAGCTTTCCCTGGGTTCTTTAGATTTTGTAATTTCTGCATTGTAAAGAGAAAAACATCACCAAAATTTATGTTTTTTTGGCTATTTTATCTGCACTGAATACTCTACTGAGTGGTTAAAGACATTATTTCATTTAATCCTCTCAACTCTAAAAGGTAAATGCCAGAGCATTTACCACATTACATGTGAAGAAACTAATCTACCTCCCTTCCCTACACTCCGCCGCCCGGGACACGTGCACGCTGGTCAAGCCGGGCCTCACCACGCGACCCAGGTAAGCTCCGTCTGCGCACCACCCCCAGAACCCCCAGGCCGCCCAGGGGACCCAGCTTCTCCCACCATACAGCCGGAGCCGCCACGCAGAAGGCCTGGGAGGAGGGGGATACCCCCTCTGCACCCGGGCCCCACCCCCAGGTCCCCCAGGTTAAATAGTACCCCGCCGACCGCCCCATCCTCCCTTCCCTCCACTTCTGGGACGTGGGGTCCAGCCTGGACTCACCTCAACTTAGGTAAGCTCCATCTCCACTCACCCCCAAAACCCCAGGCCAAATAATTCAGTTTAGTGAATAAACACACAGAAATTGAAAGAAGATCTTAAGAGTTAAAACGACAATGCCAAAGTCAAAGTGCAAATCCATGAGAAACAACACTCAAGTAAACAAATCTCCCACTGAAGGAAATAATCCCATAATGTCAGACTCCAACCAGAACAAACCCATGGAAAATGGCCAAGAAAGCCTGACCCAGGATAACAACCTTCAAAATATGATCATTACCATATTCAATACTATGAAAGAGGAAATCCGGGAGGAATTAAATAAAAGAATCAATCGCTTTGAAGAGGAACACAACAGACACTTGGAGGAGTTGAGATAAACAGTGCAAGAAACAAAAACTGGCATAGAGCAGTTAAAGCAGACTCAAGCAGAGTTTAAAACTGAGCTAAAAGACAAGTTATCTTCAACCCAGAACTCCACAGTGAGTCTTATCAGCAGAACTAATGAAGCAGAAAACAGAATTTCAGACCTTGAAGATAAAGTGGGAGTATTAACCAGCTCAATGGAAGAGGTTGTTAAAGCCAAAAAGATACTTGAGAGAAATATTCAGGACATATGGGAAACCTTGAAGAAGCCTAGCATGCATATTCATGGAATACCAGAGCAAGAATCTCAAAATACCACCCCTGAGGAAATTTTTCAAACGATCATCAAGGAAAACTTTCCTCATCTAAAAAAAGAGAGGCCCATCCATATACAAGAGGCATTCTGCACCCCAAACAGATATGACCAAAACAGAAGCTCGCCACGGCAAATAATAGTCAAAACACTCCACATTCAAGATAAAGAACTGGTGCTGAGAGCTTCCAGGGAGAAAAAGCAAGTCACTTTTAAAGGTAAACCTATTAAAATAAAAAATGACCTCTCAGTCGAAATAGTAAAAGCAAGAAGAGATTGGAGAGACATACTTCAAGTATTGAATGAGCAAAAATGTCAACCCAGGCTGATTTACCCTGCAAAACTATCAGTCATGATTGAAGGAGAAAGAAAAATCTTCCAGCACAAAGGCAACTTGAAGGGATACATGTCCACCAAACCAGGCCTTCAAAAAATGTTAGAAATGATACTCAAGCTTGAACAAAAAAACAGGCATATCCAGGAGAATAGAAGTCAAGTATAACACCATTAAAAGCGAAGCAATATACTTATAAAAACTACTAAACATAATAAATGTCTGGAATCAAAAATAGTTTCACCATTATAACACTAAATGTTAATGGAATTAACTCAACGATCAGGAGAAACAGATTACAAATTTGGATTAAAAATCACAATCCATCAATCTGCTGCCGGCAGGAAACCCATCTCACCACAAAAGATAGGTATGCCCTAAATATAAAAGGCTGGTCAACAATTCTACAAGCTAATGGAAGCAGAAAATAGGCAGGGGTAGCCATTATGCTATCAGACAAGGTGGACACGGATGGATACTATATTTTAGTCACGGGTACAATTCACCAGGAAGACTTCACAGTACTGAACATTTATGCACCCAATACAGGACCCTCCACATTCATTAAGAAAACCCTACAATGTCTAAAGCAAGAAATCAACCGCCAAACGATAATTCTTGGGGACTTCAACACCGCCCTGCCAACATGGGATAGATCAACAGGTCAAAAGCTTAACAGAGACACTTTGGACCTTAATCAAACCCTGAAAGAAATGGACCTTACAGATCTCTATCTAACTTTAAACCCACGCACCAAAGAATACACATTTTTCTCAGCAGCACACGGAACTTATTCCAAAATAGATCACATACTGGGCCACAAAACGATTCTACACATGTACAAAAAAGTTGAAATTCTAACCTGTGCCCTGTCAGACCACCATGGCCTAAAGCTGGGCATCCACAACACATCAAACAAAAGAAAATACACTAACTCCTGGAAACTTAACAATATGATGCTGAATGAGAACTGGATTCAGGAAGAAATTAAAAAGGAAATTCAAGATTTCCTGAAAGTGAATGATAATGATAATACAACTAACCAAAATCTCTGGGACACAATGAAAGCTGTTCTAAGAGGTAAGTTCATAGCTCTTAATGCCTACATCAAAAAAATTGAAGCATCAGAAACAAACAACTTAACAATGCAGCTTAAAGCTTTAAAGAAACTAGAGCAATCTGATCCCAAAAGTAGTAGAAGAGAGGAGATTAGAAAATAAGGGGAGAATTATTTGAAATCGAAATTAAGAAAATGATAGAAAAAATCACCAGTCAAAAAGCTTGTTCTTTGAAAAAAATCAATAAGATTGATACACCCCTAGCTAAATTAACCAAGAGCAAGAGAGTGAAAACCCAAATTAACAAAATTAGAAATGAACATGGAGTTATCGCTACTGATACCCAAGAAATCCAGAGAATTATAATATCATATATAAAAAAATTATACTCTTTGAAACTTGACAACACAAAAGACGTGGATGAATTTCTAAGTAAATACAACTTACCTAAATTGAATCAGGAAGTTGTGAATTATTTAAATAGTCCTATAACATATAAGGAAATTGAGGAACTAATCTTGAATCTTCCCACCAAAAAATGTCCTGGACCAGATAGATTCAGCACAGAGTTCTACCACACATTTAGGGAGTTAATAACACCAATACTCCTTAAACTGTTCCATCAAATAGCAAAGGAAGGAACACTACCAAATTCCTTCTATGAAGCTAATATCGTTTTAATCCCAAAACCTAATAAAGATTCACTTAAAAAAACACTATAGGCTGAACTCTCTGATGAACACAGACGCAAAGATTCTCAACAAAGTCTTAGCAAATCGGATTCAAAAACATATTAAAATGATCATTCACGGGACCAAGTAGGCTTCATCCCCAGCACACAAGGTTGGTTCAACATACGCAAATCAATAAATCATATAAACCAGTCCAAAGTCCAAGACTACATGATACTCACGATAGATGCAGAAAAAGCTTTTGACAAGATCCAACAGCCTTTTATGATCAAAACGCTAGAGACAGTAGGAATGGAAGGAACCTTTATCAATATAATAAAAGCTGTATACAACAAGTCCACAGCAAGGATTATGCTCAATGGGGAACATTTGGAAGCATTCCCACTTTGATCAGGAACTAGACAAGGCTGTCCACTCTCACCACTTCTATTCAATATTATACTTGAAGTCTTAGCTGAAGCCAAAAGACAAGAAAGGGACATAAGAGGGATTCAAATTGGCAAGGAAGAAGTCAAGCTATCCCTATTTTCAGATGACATGATCTTATACCTGAGTGATCCCAAAAACTCCACCAGGAATCTCCTGGAACTAATTGAGAAGTTCAGCAGGGTGGCAGGATACAAAATAAATGTGCAAAAATCAGAGGCCTTGCTATATGCCCAGAAGGAAAGAAGTGAAAAAGTCTTGAGAGAAACAATCCCATTTACTATAGCCCCTAAAAAAATGAAATACCTTGGTATAAACCTAACCAAGGAGGTCAAAGACCTTTACAATGAAAACTTTAACACCCTAAAGAAAGAAATAGCAGAAGACACCAGAAGGTGGAAAGACGTCCCTTGTTCCTGGATTGGCAGAATCAACATCATAAAAATGACCATCCTACCAAAGGAAATATACAGATTCAATGCTATAACAATTAAAATCCCAAAGCAATTCTTCTAAGAAGTTGACCAAACAATCTCAAAGTTCATATGGAGGCACAAAAGACCCAGGATAGCAAAAACAATCCTGAGTAACAAAAACACTGCTGGAGGTATTACCATACCAAACCTTAGTCTATACTACAAATCCATAGTTATAAAGACAGCCTGGTACTGGCTCCAAAATAGACACACAGATCAATGGATAAGGATTGAAGACCAATATATAAGCCCACAAAATTACAGCCATTTGATCTCTGACAAAGGGGCCCAAAGAATCCAATGGAAAATGAACAGCATCTTCAACAAATCTTGCTGGCAAAACTGGATCTCCACATGCAGAAGATTAAAGCTGGACCCGTACTTGTCACCATGTACAAGACTTAATTCCAAATGGATCAAGGACCTTGATACCAGGCCAGAGACTATAAAAACCATAGTTGAAAGGATAGGGAACTCCCTCGAGCTGATTGGGCTAGGCCAACATTTCCTAAACAGACATTCAATGGCACAGTCACTGCTATCAACTCTCAACAGTTGGGATCTTGTGAAATTAAAGAGCTTCTGTTCAGATAAAGAGATTGTCACATGAGCTCAAAGGCAACCCACAGAATGGGAGAAAATCTTCACTAACCACACATCTGATAGAGCTCTTTTATCCAGAGTGCACAAAGAAGTTAGAAAACTAAACACCAAGGGAACCAATGGGCCAATTAAAAAATGGGCCCTGGAACTTAAAAGAAACTTTACCAGGGATGAAATTAAAATGTCTAACAAATATCTTAAAAAACGCTCCACTTCCTTAGCCACCAGGGAAATGCAAATCAAAACCTCCCTGAGATATCATCTCACCCCAGTCAGGATGGCAAAAATCCACAATACAAACAACACCAAATGCTGGAGAGGATGTGGAGAGAGGGGAACTCTCCTACATTGCTGGTGGGAGTGCAGGCTTATACAGCCACTCCTGCGAGCCATCTGGAGATTCTTAAAGAAATTAAAGATTGAAATGCCATATGACCCTGCGATTCCACTTTTGGGAATAACCCCCCATACAGCAGAGGTTCACCTCGATACCACAAGCACAACATGTTCATAGCAGCACTGTTTACAATAGCAAAGTCATGGAATCAACCCAAATGTCCAACAGTTGACGAGTGGATAAGGAAATAGTGGTACATCTATACAATGGAGTACTACTCAGACATCAAAAATGATGTATTACTGGAATTTGCCGGGAAATGGATGTCATTAGAAACAATTATATGAAGTGAAGTATCCCAGACCCAGAAAATTAAGTGCCGTATGTACGCCCTAATAGGTGGCTCCTACTAGTACCAAACCCACCCAGTCCACCTAGAGACACTCAAAGAAAAATCTCTCTAATACCCACAGTAATTGCAAGGATTATGAACAGGAAGGATGTGGTAGAGGACCACACCAGAAACAAGGGGTGAGGGGACCATGTTACAGCAGAGAAAACAGGCCTCCATCAAGGACTCAAATAAGTAATGAGACATCTGATTAAGTTCACGGACTTTTGTTCCTGATCATTTACTACTGAGGGGGTATGATCTCACTAGAAGAGGAGGGCATATAGTCTGGCAGATAAAAAGTAGCCATTTTGCAAATGGGTGATAGACCCGTCCCTAGATCATGACTGATAGTTTTGCAGGGTAAATCAGCCTAGGTTAACATTTTTGCTCATTCAATACTTGAAGTATGTCTCTCCAAGCTCTTCTTGCTTTTAGTGTTTCCGTTGAGAAATCATTTGTTATTTTAATAGGTTTACCTTTAAAAGTGACTTGTTTTTTCTCCCTTGATGCTCTCAGCACCAGTTCTTTATCTTGAATGTGGAGTGTTTTGACTATTATTTGCCGTGGCGAACTTCTGTTTTGGTCATATCTGTTTGGGGTGTGGAATGCTTCTTGTATATGGATGGGCCTCTCTTTGTTTAGATGAGGAAAGTTTTCCTTGATGATCGTTTGAAAAATTTCCTCAGGGGTGGTATTTTGAGATTCTTGCTCTGGTATTCCATGAATATGCATGTTAGGCTTCTTCAGGGTGTCCCATATCTCCTGAATATTTCTCTCAAGTATCTTTTTGGCTTTAACAATCTGTTCCATTGAACTGGTTAATACTCCCACTTTATCCTCAAGATCTGAAATTCTGTTTTCTGCTTAGTTAGTTCTGCTGATAAGACTCTTTGTGGAGTTCTGGGTTGAAGATAACTTGTCTTTTAGCTCAGTTTTAAACTCTGCTTGAGTCTGCTTTAACTGCTCTATGGCAGTTTTTGATTCTTGCACTGTTTTTTTCAACTCCTCCATGTGTGTTGTGTTCCTCTTCAAAGCGATTGATTCGATTATTTAATTCCTCCCGGATTTCCTTTTTCATAGTATTGAACATGGTAATGATCATATTTTGAAGGTTGTTATCCTGGGTCAGGCTTTCTTGGCCATTTTCCATGGGTTTGTTCTGGTTGGAGTCTGACATTATGGGATTATTTCCTTCAGTGGGAGATTTGTTTACTTGAGTGTTGTTTCTCATGGATTTGCACTTTGACGTTGGCATTGTCGTTTTAACTCTTAGGATCTTCTTTTAATTTCTGTGCGTTTTTCACTAAACTGAATTATTCGGCCTGAGGTGAGTCCAGCCTGGACCCCTCGCATCCCAGGTGGCGGAGTGGGGGAAGGAAGGATGGGGCATCGGTGGGGCGCTATTTAAACCTGGGGGACTTGGGGGTGAGCCCGGACACAGGGGGGTGCCCTCTCCTCCTCCCAGGTCCTGAGCGGGCGGTTCTGGCTGGATGGTGGGAGGAGGTGGGTCCCTTGGGCGGCCTGGGGTTCTGGGGGTGGGCGGGGACCGAGCTTACCTGGGTCCAGGCACGGTGAGGCCCAGCTGGACCGCGAGCACGCATCCCGGGCTGCGAAGTGGAGGGGAAGGGGGCACAAACTTCCACTTATACAGGAAAGTTGAGATTATATCCTACATTTTATCTGACCATCATGTAATAAAGCTAGACATCTATATCAAGGCAAATGACAGAAAATACACAAACTCTTAGAAACTAAATACCATCATATTGAATGAGAAATGGGACCAGGCAGAAGGCAAAGTGGAATTTCAAAAATTCTTAGAAGTGAATAATAATGAAAACACAATATATCAAAATCTCTGGGACATGGTGAAGGTGATTCTAAGAGGAAAGGTTATACCACTCAATGCCTGCATCTAAAAAATAGGAGCATCACAAATAAATAATTTAATAATGTAGTTTAAAGTTTTGGAGAAACAAAAATAATTAAATCCCCAAAGTCGCCGAGAAACAGAGATTAATAAAATCAGGGGGCAAATATCCAAAATTGAGATAAAGAAAATGACACAAAAAATCAACCAAAGAAAAAGCTAGTTCTTTGAAAAAATCAACAATATTAATAAATCTAATCGAAATTAAACTAAAAAAAGAGAAAACCCAAATTAGTAAAATTAGAAATGAAAATAGAATTACCACAATTAATACCAAGTAAATTCAGAGAATCATAAGATCATAATTCAAAAGCTTACATTATGAAATTTGACAATCACAAAAATGGATGAATTTTGAAGTACACGCAACTATCAAAATTAAATCAGGATGAATCGAATTATTTAAATATTCCTATAAGAAATGACAAAGTTAAACAATTACAAATGTTCCCACCAAAACATCCATGAAACCAGATCGATTCAGTGAAGAATTCTACCAGACATTTAAAGAACAACTAAAACGACTACTCCTTAAACTATTCTACAAAAACAACAAACCAAGGAACACTTCTAAACTCTTTCAATGAAGCTAAAATTACACTAATCACAAAACAAATAAAGACACAATAAAAAAGAATGGTAAGCCAATCTCATTGATCAACACAGTATTTAGCATACAGGATTCAAAAACATATCAAAAATATCATTTTCGGGCTGGAGAGGTGGCTCAGGGGTTAAGCCTCCGCCTTGCAGGTGGAAGGTCCTGAGTTCGGATCCCAGATCCCACGTATAGACGCCAGGCAGAAGCGGGGGCAGCCTGTGCTTCTGGTCCTGGTAGGGCGAGCCTGTGAATCCCGGGGCAGAAGGAGGTGGAGGCGTCCATGGTGGTTCGTGAATTCGTCCGTGGTTCTACATTGCACAGACACACACACGTAGACACACACGCGCACACACGTGCACACGCACATGTGAACAGTTGAATAAATAATAATAATAAAAAAAATTAAAAAAATATCATTTCCTCAGAACACATAGGATTTATTACAGGCCAACAAAGTTGGTTCAACATATGCAAATCAATAAATGTAATTCAGCATATAAACAATTGCAAGGATAAACAAAAGACTTTTGACAGACAAAATTCAAAATTCATTTATGATAAAAGCCTTGAGAAAATAAGATGGAAGGAACTTAATTAACATCAGCATAGTAAAAAGACCATATGCAACTAGCCTATAGCAAAGATCATTCTAAATGGTGAAAAACTTGAAGCACTCCCACTTTGATCAGGAATTAGGCAAGGCTGTGACTCTCACTTTTGTTCAATATTGTTTTCGATGTTTTATCCAGGGCCATAAGACAAGAAAGAGAGATAAATAGGATTTAAATAGGAAGAGAAGAAATCATGGTATCTCTATTTGCAGATGACATGATTCTTTACCTGAGAGACTAAAATATCCACTAGGAAACACCTGGAACTAATAAATAAGTTAAGTAGAATGGCAGGTTATAAAATTAGCCTTTAAAAATCAGTGGCTTTTTTTATACACCAAGGATGAAAAGAGTGAGAAAGGCCTAAGAGAAATAATTCCATGTAACATAGTTCCTAAAATAAATAAAATATCTTAGTATAAATTCAACCAAGGATGTGAAAGACCTGTATAATGAAAATTTTAAAACCCTAAAGAAAGAATTTTCAGAAGACACCAAAAAGTGCATAGTCCTCCCATGTGCACCTGGATCAGTCCAATTAATATAATAAAAATGGCCATGCTACCAAAAGTAATTTGATGCAATACCAATTAAAATTCCATTCCAATTCATCACAGACAAAACAATCTCAAAATTCTGGTGGAAGCACAAAAGGTCCAGGATAGCAAAAACAGTCCTGAGTATTATTAAAAACTCTTCTAGAGATATCATTGTACTAGAAGTTACTTTATAATATAAATACATAATAATATTGTCAGTATGGTACTGGCTCCAAAATAAATACATTTATCAATGGATAAGAATTGAAGACTCAAACATATGCTCACACACAGTCAACTGATTTTTTTCACATAGATGTCCAGGAGAACCACTGGAAAAAGGATAGCATCTTCAAGAAATAATGCTGGCAAAACTGGATATCTACAGGCAAAATATTGAAATTGAAATATTATCTGTTTCTCTGTATGAAAATAAAACCCAAATAGATCAAAAACTTTAATATCAGACCAGAGACTATAAAAAAACCCCGAAGAAAGAGTAAGGGGTTACCTGTAAGTGATTGTGTGCCAGCAGAACGTTATTTGCTCAGGAAACAAAACCAATATTCAGAAAGTAGGATTTCGTGAAGTTAAAAGCTGAGAAAAAAGACAACCCACAGAATGGGAGAACATCTTTAGTAACTACACATTTGATGGAGGACTAATACCCTGAGAAATGCCTTAAAAATGTTTTACCTTCCTATCCACTATCACTATTGTGGTTCCTTAAAAAGTTAGCAATTGAAATGCTGTACAACTCAGTTATATCACTCCTGGGAATACTCTCAAAGAATACTTCATCATAATGTAGAGACATGTATCTATTCATGCTCATTGTTGCTCTTTTCACAATAGCAAAGTCATGGAATCAGCCTAAATGCCCAACAGTAGACAAATGAATAATGAAAATGTGATACATATTCACAATGGAATGCTATTCAGCTACCAAGAAAAATGAATTAACGAAATATGCTGGTAAATGGATGGAGGTTGAAGAAATTAAAATATCCCAGACACAGAAAGACAGATTTCATGGTTTCTCCCTTCTATTTGGAACCTACTCCTAAGATCTCAAATAGATATACTCAAGGGAAAATTTCTATAATATATACTGTAACATCAAAGGAACATAACTTGGGGACTAAGGGGAAGAAGACTTCAAGAAAGTTGAGACAAAAGAACACAGTTAAATAGATAAATAAGACCACTATGGAAGAAATTCCCATAAGAAAAAGAGGTAAGGTAATAGGTCTTTTTTTTTTTTTAATTTTTTTTATTATTATTATTTATTCAACTGTGTGTATGTGCGAGCGCGCGTGTGTGTCTGTGTGTGTGTGTGTGTGTGTGTATGTGTGTGTAGAACCACGGACGAATTCGCGAACCACCATGGACGCCTCCACCTCCTTCTGCCCCGGGATTCACAGGCTCCGCCCTACCAGAACCAGAAGCGCAGGCCGCCCCCGCTTCCGCCTGGCGTCTATACGTGGGATCTGGGATCCGAACTCTGGACCTTCCGCCTGCAAGGCGGAGGCTTAACCCCTGAGCCACCTCTCCAGCCCAAGGTAATAGGTCTTAATAAAGCGTAAGGAAGGAAAAAAAGAAGCAAAAAGTTCAGGGTAAAAAGAGAGATCAAGGCCTTAATACAGTAGTGAACACTGTGAACCACTACAACTCTGATAAGATGAATCTATGGGAGTAAGAGTGGTATGTAAGAAACATGGGAAAGCAATTATTCTCTGAATGGTTTCAATCCCCCTTGATTTCAGGGAAATTATGCCTGATGTATGCTGTAAAGCCATACAAATAGCAGTAGAAGGAAAGTAAAAGACAGGAACAGATACTCTACTGTTAACTATGAAAAAGTAATAATAAAAAACATAATGTAAACACTTCTTTTTAAAACCCTTACATGAGAAAAACTCTCAGAGTAAATAAACAAGCTACACCTTATTTCAGAAAACCACATCAGGCCAGAATGTAGAACATTAACAATCCTGGAACACTCAGGCATAATTAGCCCATCAAAGTCTTATTGCACACTAAAGCTCAGGGAACCTGGCAGAAGAAGGGGCAGCAAGATTGTAAGAGCCTAAAAGTGGGGTTAGTTACTCCTGACTAACACACTTCAGCCAAAACAGGACCACTGTACCCAGAAGGTCACTGTGATGAGAACTTCTACCACCAGAACTACACAATGGTCAACTTACCATACTTTCCCCAAGGATTATCTAAGATATTAGAAGAAACAATTACTCTCAGAGAGTTTCTCCGGGTCAGGTGCTGGACAAGGAAAGAGGAATTTCCCACTTTCAACTTAGTCCACTGAAGAGCAACATAAAGTTTAGTAGAAATCTGACTCCCTTAGCAACACAAATACCCCAAAGTGAGTCCTGTGATGCACACAAACAAAGTGACAAGGGGGTTTGTGGGGGAAAGAGCAGGAATGATGAAGGAAGAGGAGGGTGGGGGAAGCATGTGTGGATGGAAAAGGTGGGAAAGAAGGGAAGTGAGTAGGAATGGGGAAAGGACAAAGAAATAACTCGTTTGTTTGTAAATAAATGAATTTTTAAATTTTATTTTAATTTTAATTTTTTATTATTTTTTTCCAAGCATACAAAATGTTAAGACTTTGATGAAAGACATTTTAGCATGCATGTAGTAAAACATCATCAGGTATATTCATCAGAGAGATAAGTGAAAATTTAAAAAGTTGTAAAGAATTGTTATATTTATACTTTATGGAATAGAACTATAATTATGTATGTACATGTATGTTATCTGTCTGTCAATCATCTATCTATATGCCTATCTATCTATCCATCTATATTCCTCTTGCCTTCTCAATAGTCATTTTTATGTATTTTGGCTAGGTGTTGGAAGTAGTTTTATTTAAGCACATAACTATGGAGGTTCTGTGCTAGCAACCATACATAAGGGACAACATCTGGTATTTATCTTTCTGTATCTTGGATATCTAACTCAATGTTATTTTTTCCAGATCTATCTATTTACCAGTAAACTTCATAATTTCCAAAAGTTTATTTTCCTGATTACTAAGTTAATGCATTTTCATTATGGAAAATTTATAAAACACAAAATGCTAAACATTTTAAACAGTATTTATTGAATAAGATCCTATTGTGACAAATGGTGTGGTAAGCTTGGTGAAGCTCGGTGTATGCATTCTCTGCAATCTCTTAAAAATTCTGTGAGGTAGATACTCTAGAGTTCTCTAATATTTTTGTGTCTTAGAATATTAAGATTCAGCTTTCTTACTCAACACATAATGGGAAGATTTGAGATAATTTATTAAGAGTTGAAATTTTGTATTCTTATATTTTTAATTTAAAAGATTGTAAGAGTCTAAATATGGGGAATACCAACAATATGCAAGATACTCCACACAAGGTAGGGCTGCAACAGCCAGGATATAGCCACAATGTGATTGGACCTTGCCTGACCTACACAATGGCTTCATGTCAACAACCCCTCAAAGTCTAGCAGGGATGACAGGGGAGAAAGCTTCAGCCAGTCGAATCCTTAGAGGAAAGGGGTTAAACAGTCATAACTTAAACAGCCATAATGGAGTTCCCATAGCAGTGGGTAGCCTGAGAAGGGGCCTCAAGCTGTGTTACTGAGTCCTGAACATTCACTAGTGTAGATGACTCAGAGGAAAATTCAGCGCCCACATAAACAGATGGTCTGGAGGGTAGGAGGGAGAAGGCAGGAAACACCAAGAGAGGAAGAGGGAAGGAAAAGAGGTGAGAGGGAGTGTGGGTGTGGAAAGGTGGTAGAATGGAATGGGGGACAACTGTGGGGAAGGAAGGGGGAGGGAGAAGGAGGATACCTACTGAGTTCTAATAAAAATACATGTAGAAAACAAAACACTATAAATGTTAACATCAAGAGAACTATACTTATTATTGTACCATATAGAATCAAACACTACTAAGTTTTAACATGTTTTATTTGGCATTTTTCGATACATTTTTAAAAGTTATAGTTTTGAGAGAAAGCATATCTTAAAGGAATGCAAAATCCTGCTTGACCATTTGATGAATTACATAGGTAGATGAGTGAAAACACTCAAGTGGTTGATACAGTACACAAGAAAAAAATTTCAGAAATATTATAAATTAAATAGGAAGATACAAATTCCCTCACTCCACCATAACCACAATAGACATTTGGATGCATTGACTTCCTTTTTTTTTAATTTTTTTATTATTATTTATTCAACTGTGTGCATATGCGTGTGTATGTGCGCGAGCGTGCGCACGTGTGTGTGTGTGTGTAGAACCACGGACGAATTCGCGAACCACCATGGATGCCTCCACCTCCTTCTGCCCTGGGATTCACAGACTCCGCCCTACCAGGACCAGAAGCGCAGGCCGCCCCCGCTTCCGCCTGGCGTCTATACGTGGGATCTGGGATCCGAACTCGGGACCTTCCGCCTTCAAGGCGGAGGCTTAACCCCTGAGCCACCTCTCCAGCCCCGCATTGACTTCCTTTTGAGAACATACAATTAATATATTTCTGATCATAATCTTTCCTAGCTTATGAGCATGTTCTTATAAGATTTAGTGTCAATGGAATATAATATTAAGTATATGGTACATTCAATTTTTACATTGTTTTTTATTTTTTAATATTAGAAATGATACTGCAGGAGATTTATTAAGTATGCAAAATTTCACATATATTTATCCATGTTCATGCAATTTTAGAGAAAGGGTAAATATATATTCAGAGAACTACATTGCATACTATATCTTCTAAAATAGAACTTACTATAATAAAAGGCCCCTTTCTGTTCCAGACCCCAGCAGATTCCCTGCTCCTCAGGTAAGGCCCCTAGGCCAAGGCTCAGGCCCTAGGTCATCTGCGAGCCCCACTAGCCAAGTGGTCTTTCTGCTCCTGGGGCAGGTTCCTGGGCCATGTCCCAGGCCCCAGTTCACCCAGTCGACCCTTTCTGCTCCAGACCTCAGCAGATTCCCTGCTCTTCAGCCAGTGGGTTCTTTCTGCTCTGGAGCCTGGAGGACTCCCTGCTCCTCAGAATTCAACAGTGTACAGAGAAAAAACCCAAGCAATGGTCTGGGTGGACCAATGCCATTCATCTGAGGACTTCTAAAATCATCCCATCATACAGAAGAGAATCTTCACATCCAGCTCTAAGGTAAGTAAATACTTTTTACCATCTTGTTACTCTCAATTGTAAGTCACCATAGTTTAACATTTCCATATAGCCCACCCAAAAACCCAGGGTCTATACCATTCACCCTCACACATTGCCAAAGAAGTAACCTAAAAATTGTACTACTGTATTAATCTAAATCCCTGTCTACTAAGCCTACCTTAATTGATGTACGAATAATCCAATAACCTCATCCAGGAAACAATACCAACACTAGACAGGCACATCCAACTCCAAGGCAAACCTAACAATAATATTCACATGTAGTAAAACTGTCTAATTCAGTTTAGCCAGAAACACACAAAAACAAAAAGAAGGACATAAGAGATAAAACAAAATTGACCAGATCATGGTACAAATTTATGAGAAACAAACACCAAGACAACAAATCTCCAAAAACAATGCATCAATCCCATAATGATGGAATCCAACCAGAAAAAAACTCACAAAAAATAGCTGAGAAAACCATACTCAAGATAAATGATATTCAAAGCCTGATTTTTACTATGATCAAAACAATAAAAAAAGAAATCCAGGAAGAGTTGAATAACCATATCAACAAGTTTGAACAGGAACACAACAGGTATTTGAAGGAGATGAGAAAAGCAGTTGAAGAAACAAAACGAAGTATAGAGCAGTTAAAAAAATCTCAAGAAGAGATTAAGCTTGAATTAAAAGACAAGCTATTTTCAAGCCAGAGCTCAACAGAGAGTCTTATCAGCAGAACTAAGGCAGAAAATAGAATATCAGATTTGAAGATGAAGTAGAAGAACTAACCAGTTCAATCAAAGAGGTTATTAAAGCCAAAAAGATACTTGAGGGGAATATTCAAGAGTTATGGGACACCTTGAAGAAGCCTAACATGCGCATTCATGGAATACCAGAACAAGAATCCCAAAACACCACACCTGAGGAAACTTTTCAAATTATCATAAAGGAAAGCTTTCCATATCTAAAGAAAGAGAGGCCCATCCAAATACAGATATGACCAAAATAGAAACTCCCTTCAGCAAATAATAGTTAAAAACACTACATATACAAGACAAAGAGAATCTGCAGAGAGCTTCAAGAAAAAAAACACAAGTCACTTTTAAAGGTAGACCTATTAAAATAACAAATGATTTTTCAATGGAAACAGTAAAAGCCAGAAGAGCTTGGAGAGACATAATTCAAGTATTGAATGAGCACAAATATCAACCCAAGCTAAAATACCCATCAAAACTCAGTTATGATTGAGAGTAAAAGAAAAATTTTTCGCCATAAAGAAAAGTTGAAGGCTTAACCAAAGTGGGCCTTCAAAGAATGGTAGAAAAGGTACTCAATCTTGACTAAAAGAACAAGCATATCCTGGAGGACAAAAGGGAAGCATAATACCACCACAACCTACAAGTTAAATGATATACTTATCAAGGCCACTAAACACAAAAAATATTAAGAATCGAAAGTAATTTCTCCCTAAATGTCTACGGAATTAACTCACCAATCAAAAGACTCAGGTTACACACTTAATGATATATTCAAAGGTAAATTTCTGTAATACCTACTGTCATCACAAAGGGTTTTAAATAGGAGGGAAGGAGAAGGAGGACCTCAAAAGAAAAAAGAGATAGGGGATCACGTTTCAGTAGAGAACATAGGCCATGATCAAGTATTGCAAATGTAGTGAGACATCTGATGAAGCTCACTGTCACTTCCCTTCCTGATCACTTGTAATCTAACAGGTTTGATCTCACCAATCAGGGAGGATATAGGGACTGGCTGATAGACTGTAACCATCTGGAAATCAGGACACTAACCCCACCCACATTGCTGCATTCTACTACTATTTATTCATCTACCTTTGAGTCTCCTCTTAGATTAAGTTATTCATTTAAACAGTCTTTTATCGTTGGTTAGGAGGTGACCCTCCATATTAATCAGGATACAAGCAAGGGAGGTGCAGGAAAATCAAAACTGAAAACAACAACAAATCATAATTCAGAACACCAAAGATGCTACATTAATCACCTGCAACCAAATCAGCCAAATGTCCCCCCATGCTAAAGCTCAGGGAACCCTACAGAAGGAGGGTGAGGCAAGATTGCAAGAGCCTAAAGATGAGGAGGACCAAGGATACACAAAATATTCCACACAAGTTAGGGCTGCTGTGGCCAGAATTGGACTTTGCCTGACCTCCCCAAGTCTACCATGGATCACAGGGGAGAAAGCTCCAGGCAGGAAGATCCTTAGAGGCAAGAGATTAATTAACAGTCATAATAGAGTTCCCATACTAATGGGGAGCCGAAGAAGGGGTGCTGGGCTATGCCATAGAGTCCTGAACCCTCACTAGGATGGAGGACTCTGAGGGAGGTTTGGAATTCATCCAAAAGGATGCTTCAGGGGATGAGAGGGAGGAAGTGGGAGGCACTGGGAGAGGGAGAGGTAGGGATGGTGGTGAAAAGGAGGGGGGAACGGGGGAGAGTACAAGGGAGGAAAACTGGGAAGGGGAGGATGGAGGGAGAGGACGGGGTTATCTATTGAGCTTGTTAGATTAGGAAACAATAAAATGGAGGAGAAAAAAAAGATAGGTTACAAATATGGACTAAAAATCACAACACATCCATCTGCTGCCTTCAGGAAACACATCTCACCATAATAGATAGGTATATTTTAAAAGTAAAAGGCTGGTCAAAAATTCTTCAAGCTCAGAAAAAGATTTTGACAAGATCCAACAGCATTTTATGATCAAAACGCTACAGACAGTAGAAATGGAAGGAACCTTTATCAATATAATAAAAGCTATATACAACAAGCCCACAGCAAGGATTATGCTCAATAGGGAACAATTGGAAGCATTCCCACTTCGATCAGGAACTAGACAAAGCTGTCCTCTCTCACCACTTCTATTCAATATTGTACTTGAAGTCTTAGCTGAAGTCATAAGACAAGAAAGGGACATAACAGGGATTCAAATCGGCAAGGAAGAAGTCAAGCTATCCCTATTTGCAGATGACATGATCTTATACCTGAGGGATCTCAAAAACTCCACCAGGAAGCTTCTGGAACTAATTGAGAAGTTCAGCAGGGTGGCAGGATACAAAATAAATGTACAAAAATCAAAGGCCTTGCTATATGCCCAGAATGAAAGAAGTGAAAAAGCCTTGAGAGAAACAATCCCATTTACTATAGCCCCTAAAAAAATGAAATACCTTGGTATAAACCTAACCAAGGAGGTCAAAGACCTTTACAACAAAAACTTTAAAACCTTAAGAAAGAAATAGCAGAAGACACCAGAAGGTGGAAAGACCTCCCTTGTTCCTGGATTGGCAGAATCAACATTGTAAACATGACCATCCTACCAAAGGCAATATACGAATTCAATGCTATACCAATTAAAATCCCAAAGCAATTCTTCAAAGAAATTTGACCAAACAATCTGAAAGTTCATATGGAGGCAGAAAAGACCCAGGATAGCAAAGACAATCCTGAGTAACAAAAACACTGCTGGAGGTATTACCATACCAAACCTAAGTCTATACTACAAATCCATAGTTATAAAGACAGCCTGGTACTGGCTCGAAAATAGACACACAGATCAATGGATAAGGATTGAAGACCCAGATATAAGCCCACAAAATTACAGCCATTTGATCTTTGACAAAGGGGCCCAAAAAATCCAATGGAAAAAGAATAGCATCTTCAACAAATGGTGCTGGCAAACCTGGATCTCCACATGCAGAAGATTAAAGCTGGACCCGTACTTGTCACCATGTACAAGACTTAATTCCATATGGATCAAGGACCTTAATATCAGGCCAGAGACTATAAAAACCATAGTTGAAAGGATAGGGAACTCCCTTGAGCTGATTGGGCTAGGCCTACATTTCCTAAACAGACATCCAATGGCACAGTCCCTGCTACCAACTCTCAACAGTTGGGATCTTGTGAAATTAAAGAGCTTCTGTTCAGATAAAGAGATTGTCACATGAGCTCAAAGGCAACCCACAGAATGGGAGAAAATCTTCACTAACCACACATCTGATAGAACTCTGCTGTCCAGAGTGCACAAAGAACTTAGAAAACTAACCACCAAGGAAACCAATGGCCCAATTAAAAAATGGGCCGTGGAATTCAAAAGAAATTTTACCAGGGATGAAATTAAAATGTCTAACAAATATCTTAAAAAATGCTCCACTTCTTTAGCTATGAGGGAAATGCAAATCAAAACTTCCCTGAGATATCATCTCACCTGGTCAGGATGGCAAAAATCTACAATACAAACAACAACAAATGCTGGAGAGGATGTGGAGAGAGGGGAACTCGCCTACATTGCTGGTGAGAGTGCAGGCTCATACAGCCACTCTGGCAAGGCATCTGGAGATTCTTAAGGAAATTAAAGATTGAAATGCCATATGACCCTGCTATTCCACTTTTGGGAATAACCCCCCATACAGCAGAGGTTCACCTCGATACCACAAGCACGACCATGTTCATAGCAGCACTGTTTACAATAGCAAAGTCATGGAATCAACCCAAATGTCCAACAGTTGAGTGGATAAGGAAACTGTGGTACATCTATACAATGGAGGACTATTCAGCCATCAAAAATGATGAATTACTGGAATTTGCCGGGAATTGGATGTCATTAGAAACAATTATATGAAGTGAAGTATCCCAGACCCAGAAAATTAAGCGCCATATGTACTCCCTAATTTGGTGGCTCCTAGTACCAAACCCACCCAGCCCACCTAGAAACACTCTAGAAAAATCTCTGCAATACAGTAATTACAAGGATTATGAACAGGAGGGATGGGGTAGGAAGGCCACACCAGAAACAAGGAGAGAGGGGACCATGTTACAGTAGAAAATAGGCCTCCATCAAGGATTCAAAATAAGTAATGAGACATCTGATTAAGTTCACAGACTTTCGTTCCTGATCATTTACTACTGAGGGGGTATGATCTCACCAGAAGAGGAGGCCATATAGTCTGGAAGATAAAAAGTAACCATTTTGCAAATGGGTGACAGACCCCTCCCTTACTGTGGTTTACCACTTTTATTACATCTACCTTTGAATGTGCTTTTATCACAAGACTCTAGTTTAACAGCTTTTTGTCTCTGGCCAGGGGATGACATATGATGCCCACCAGGATGGAGTGAAGGGCATTGCAGGAGCAGCAAAACTGCAAAAGAAAATCAACAAACCACAATCCAGAACTTCAGAGACTCTATATCAACCACCTAGAACTAGGCCAGACTAATCTCTCCCCATCCTGAGGCTCAGGGAAATTTGCGGAAGAGGGGGCGGTAAGAGTGTAAGAGCAAAAGGATGGGAGGAGCAATGATATGCAAGATACTCCATACAAGTTAGGGCTGAAGCAATCATAATGGGACTTTACATGCCCTGCGCATTGTCCAATACACTATTGACCTCACAAAGTCTAGCATCTGCTAAAGGCACCAAGATCCTTGGAGGCAAGGGATTGGCATCCACAGCAGTGTTCCTATACCTAAGGGGAACACGGGAAAGGGTTCAGGGAAAGGCCATTTGGTCCTTGTACGTCATCAGAGAGGAGGGCCCAGAGGAAAATCAGGCATGCACAAGAAAGGACTCTCTGGGAATTGGGGAGGGAGGGGGTGGGGAGTGGGAGCAGGGGGACAGGGGAAGGAGGAGGGAGGGAGGGAACTGGTGTACCTATTAAGTTTGTATGAGCTGAAATAATAATAAAAATTATTTATAATTAAAAAAAGAAAAATTCTTCAAGCTAATGGAACAAGGAATTAAGCAAGTGTAGCAATTATGGTATTTGACAAAGTGGACATCAAACCAAAGAAAATCACAAGGGATACAGAAGAATACCACATTTTACTCACAGAAACAATTCAACAGGAAGAATTCACAATAATGAAGATATATACACCTAATATCAGCACCCCCATATTCGTTAAACAAACACCACAATGCCTAAAACAAAAAATCAGTCATAATATTTGGGAATTTCAATATGGCACTCTCAACAGGCCAACAACTTAACAGAGACAATACTGGAAATAAATCAAACCCTTATCAACATGAACCCAACAGATCTCTATTGAACCTTCTATCCAAGCACCAAGGAATACACATTCTTCTCAGCAGTCCACAGAACTTTCTCCAAAAAAGATCACATATTGGGCCAAATATACAGGAAAGTTGAAACTATAGCCTGCACCCTATCAGATCATCATGGTCTAAAGTTTGATCTTCACAATGCAATATATGAAGAGCAGAAAGTACATTAATTCTTGGAAATTAAACACTATGATGCTGAATGAGAAATGGGTTCAGAAAGAAATCAAAAAGGAAATTCAAGATTTTCTAGAAGTGAACAATAATGAAAATACAACATATCAAAATCTCTGGGACACAAAGAAAACTTTCCTAAGAGTTAAGTTTATAGCTCTCAATGCCTATATCAAAAAAGTCATAAGTAAATAACTTAACAATTCAGCTTAAAGCTTTAGAGACACAAGAGTAATCCAACCCAAAAGCAGTAGTAGAGAGACTAGGAAAATGAGGGGAGAAATATCTGAAATTGAGATAAGGAAAACAGTACAAAGAATCAACCAGTTGAGAAAAGCTGGTTCATTGAAAAAAAATCAATAAGATTGATACACCACCAGCTAAATTAACCAAAATCAAGAGAGAGAAAACTTAACAAAATTAGAAATGAAAATGGAATTATCACAACTGATACCCAGGAAATTCAGAGTATTATAAAGTAATATTTCAAAAACTTATACGCTATAAAATTTGTCAACGCGAAAGAAATGGATGAATTTCTGAGTAAGCATAACTTACATAAATTGAATCAGGAAGTTTTGAATTGTGTAAACAGACCTATAACAAATGAAGAAATTGATGAAGTAATCTCCAATCTTCCCACCAAAAAGTGTCTTGGACCAGATAGAGTCAGCACAGAATTCTACCAGACATTTAAAGAACAACCAATACCACTACTCCTTAAAATATTACATAAAATAGCAAAGGAAGGAATACTTCCAAATTCTTTTGACAAAACTCATATACTAATCCCAAACTTAATAAAGATAAAATTAAAAAAACTATAAGCAAATCTCTTTGATGAACACAGATGCAAGGATTCTCAACAAAATGTATCAAATCAGATTAAAAAATATGTCCAAAGTATCATTCACTGTGATTAAGTAGGCTTTATCCCGGGCACACAAGGTTGGTTCAACATACACAAATCAATAAATGTAATCTATCATATAAACAACTCCAAAGACCAAGACCACATGATACTCTCAGTAGGCGCTTGAAAAGCTTTTAACAAGATCCAACATTCTTTTGTGATCAAAAGCCTTGAGACAGTTGGAATGGAAGGAACTTATTTCAACATAATAAAGCTGTATACAGCAAGCTAACAGCAAGGATTATTCTAAATGGGGAAAAACTTGAAGCATTCCCACTTCAATCAGGACCACTTTCACTACTCATATTCAATGTTGAACTTGAAATCTGAGATAGAGACATAAGACAAGAGTGGGAGATAAAAGGGATTCAAATCAGAAAGGAAGAAGTCAATATATCTCTATTTGCAGATGTCATGATTGTATACTTGAGTGATCCTAAAAAACTCCACTAGGAAACTCCTGGAACTAATGCGTAGTTCGTAGGAGGGTCAGTTTACAAAATACATGGTGCAAAAATCAATGTCTTTCCTGTACACCAAGGATAAAAATGTCCTAAGACAAACAATCTCATTTACTACAGCCCCTAAAAAAATGAAACACCTTGGTATAAATTTAACTAAAGAAATGAGAGACTTTTATAATGAAAAATTTAATACCCTAAAGAAAAATTACAGAAGACACTAGAAGGTGGAAAGACCTCCCATGCTCCTCTTGGATCTGCAGAATCAACATCACAAAAATGACCATCCTACCAAAAGCAATGCACATAAAAAGCATCCTAAATATCATCTCACCTCAGTCAGGATGATGAAAATCCACAATTTCAAACAACTCCAAATGATGCAGAGGATGTGGAAAAAAGGGAACTCTCATACATTGCCTGTGGGAATTCAGGCTTATACAATCACTCTGATGGTTAGCATGGCGATTCCTAAGTGTAAGTGTATGTGACTTACATATTTTCTCTTTCAATTGATTTTTCTCTTTCCATTGATTTAATGCAGGTTATCACTGTAATTGGAGAAGTTATGTATTAAAGATGGAAGATTAAGTTGGAGAAGGAATTCATGTTTTTAAATCATCACTTGAAGTAGATTACTTATTTTTTATATTTTGGCACTATGAAACAAATTTGTAACCTGTTTGAATCATTTGATATTTTGGAATTTATTTGCAGATAGTTATTGCATTAAATAATAATACACACCCTTTGATGAATGCACTAAAACTCCTTATTATGCCAAAATGTTAGCAAAAATAAACAAACGAGAAGATAGATGAAAAAATATTCAAATTAAAATAGAATTTGAATGACAGAAATATATTTGCCTAGTACTCTAATCAAAGACAATGGAGCACTAGGAGTGTTATGAAACAAATGTGATGAAAATGCTTTGTAAGACAAATGCAGAAAAACTGGAAAAATTATACTGAAAATTAGGTGAAATATCTATGCTTATGAACATGTCATTTTTAGTAGTGACTTCCCCATGAAAGTCGTTTCTTATGAAGTAAGTATTCTTGGAACCTTCATATTGGAAAGGAAGCCAGAAATCTTTCACCATAGTTTATTCCCACTAGATCTTGACAACAGAGCCACATCCAAGTAAGTCCTGAATTTAAGACACTTAATACAAAGATAGTCATTCATATGCTAGTCATAGAAAATGATATAACACACCAAGAGGAGAAATGTACCTAATTCAGGTATTGTTAATCTGGTTGAAAGCTGCCAACCTTCTAAAATCTTGTTGGGATATCTGAATATAAAGAATATGGAGTTAGCCATGCATTAAGTTCAAGGTCAGTAGATGTGGAAACAGTTACTCTGTGATAGAATACAAAATAAAGGACAATGCATATCGAATGGTCATTGCCACTTCTTTATAGTTCTATAGATTTTATTTTAAATTACATTTCGACATTATTAAAATTGTTTTCTATTACCAGAAATAAAATTAAAATGTTAACAAAAGAACTATTAAACTATGTAGTATTAAAATATGATCTTTATAGGGAAATCTGGGATTTTTTTGTTTTGTTTTTAAAATTTTTAATAGATTATATATCCATTCAAGTATTAAATAAGAAAATCTGTGGTTAAAAAACATCATTTTTGGAGAAGAAAGGTGTAATGAAACATTTTATGTCTTAAACAGATGGCCATCCCACCATTGCTTGGCATACTTGGACCCTGAAAAGGAAATGGATGAGTGAGAAAATGATAGAAACATCAGTGGGTGGGTCCAAGTCACAGGTCATAACTGTTCACAAAGGAAGATTAGTGCTATTAAGCACTTTGCAAAGTACACACCCTTATATTCATTTATGATTTTCAGAAGCATGTAAGTGCTTTAGAAAATGCACAAGTTAGGGCTGAAGCAATCATAATTGGACATTGTATGCCCGGCGAAATGTCCAATACACTATTGACCTCACAAAGTCTAGCATCTGCTAAAGGCACCAAGATCCTCGGAGGCAAGGGATTGACAGCCACAGTAGTGTTCCTATGCTTAAGGGGAACACAGGAAGGGGTTCAGGGAAATGCCACTGGGTCCTTGTACGTCATCGGAGAGGAGGGCCCCGAGGAGAGTCAGGCATGCACAAGAAAGGACTCTGGGAATTGGGGCGGGAGGCACGGGGGGGATGGAGTGGGAGGGGTGAGGGGAGGGGGAGCAGGGGGCTCGGGGGGGGGTGGAGGGAGGGAACTGGTGTACCTATTAAGTTAGTATGAGCTGAAATAATAAAAAATGTATTATATAAAAAAATAGTGTGTTGGACACTGCGCAGGGCATGTAAAGTCCAAACATGATTGCTTTGGCCCTAACTTGTGTGAAGTATCTTGCAGATCATTGCTCCTCCCATCCTTGTGCTCTAACAATCTTACTGCCCCCTCTTCCACAAATTTCCCTGAGCTTCAGGATGAGGAGAGATTAGGTTGGCCTAGTTCCAGGTGATTGATATAGAGTCTCTGATGTTCTGGATTATGATTTGTTGATTTTTTTTTTCAGATTTGGTGCTCCCGCAATGCCCTTGGATCCATCCTGATGGGTATTGGATGTCACCCCCTGGCCAGAGATAAAGACCTGTTAAATTAGTGTCTTGTTATAAGAGTATATGCAAAGGTAGATGGAATAAAAGTAGGAAACAGCAGTGAGGGAGGGGACAATCACCCATCTGTGAAATGGTTACTTTCTATCTGCCAGACTATACTCCCTCCCCTTCTGGTAAGATCATACCCCATCAGTTGTAAATGCTCAGGAAGGAAAGTCTGTGAACTTAACCAGATGTCTCATTACTTACTTACAGTCCTGATGGTGGCCTATTTTCTCTGCTGTAACATGGTCCCCTCTCTCATTACTGGTGTGTCCTTCCTTCCCCATCCCTCCTGTTCATAATCTTAGCGATTACTGTAGTTATTACAAAGATTTATCTATGAGTGTCTCTAAGTGGGTTTGGTACTAGGAGCCACCTATCAGGGAGTACATATGGCACTTAATTTTCTGTGTCTGGGATACTTTCCTCAATATAATTGTTTCTAATCCCATCCATTTCCGGGCAAATTCCATTACTTCATCATTTTTGATGGTTCAGTAGTACTCCGTTGTATGGATGTACCACATTTTCCTTATGCACTCGTCAAATGTTGGACATTTGGGTTGATTCCATGACTTTGCTATTGTAAACAGTGCTGCTATGAACATGGTCATGCTTGTGCTGTCGAGGTGAATTTTTGCTGTATGGGAGGTTATTCCCAAAAGTGGAATCGCAGGGTCATATGACATTTCAATCTTTAATTTCTTTAAGAATCTCCAGACGGCTCGCCAGAGTGGCTGTATGAGCCTGCATTCCCACCAGCAATGTAGGAGAGCTCCCTTCTCTCCACATCCTCTCCAGCATTTGGTGGGTTTGTATTGTGGATTTTTGCCATCCTGACTGGGGTGAGATGATATCTCAGGGAGGTTTTGATTTGCATTTCCCTGATGGCTAAGGATATGGAGCATTTTTTAAGATATTTGTTAGACATTTTAATTTCATCCCTGGTAAAGTTTCTTTTACATTCCAGGACACATTTTTTAATCGGGCCATTAGTTTCTTTGGTGTTTAGTTTTCTAAGTTCTTTGTGTAAACTGGATAATAGAGCTCTATCAGATATGTGGTTTGTGAAGATTTTCTCCCATTCTGTGAGTTGCCTTTGAGCTCGTGTTACAACTTCTTTATCTGAACAGAAGCTCTTTAATTTCACCAAATCCCAACTGTTGAGAGTTGGTAGCAGTGACTGGGCTATTGGATGTCTATTTACGAACTGTTGGCTTAGCCCAATCAGCTCGAGGGAGTTCCCTACCCTTTCACCTATGGTTTTTATAATCTCTGGCCTTATATCAAGGTCCTCGATCCATATGGAATTAAGTCTTGTACATGGTGACAAGTACGGGTCCAGCTTTAATCTTCTGCATGTGGAGATCCAGTTTTGCCAGCACCATTTGTTGAAGATACTGTTTTTTTTCCAGTGGATTTTTTGGGCCACATTGTCAAATATCAATGGCTGTGATTTTGTGGGCTTATATCTGGGTCTTCAACCCTTATCCATTGATCTGTGTGTCTATTTTGGGACCAGTACCAGGCTGTCTTTATAACTATGGATTTGTAGTACAGACTAAGGTTTGGTATGGTGATATCTCCAGCCATGTTTTAGTTACTCAGGATTGTCTTTGCTATCCTGGGTCTTTTGTGCCTCCATATGAATTTTGAGATTGTTTGGTCAACTTCTTTAAAGAATTGCTTTGGGATTTTAATTGGTATAGCATTGAATTCGTATATTGCCTTTGGTAGGATGGTCATTTTTACGATGTTGATTCTGCCAATCCAGGAACATGGGAGGTCTTTCCACCTTCTGGTGTCTTCCGCAATTTCTTTCTTTAGGGTTTTAAAGTTTTCATTGTAAAGGTCTCTTACTTCCTTGTTAGGTTTATACTAAGGTATTTCATTTTTTTAGGGGCTATAGTAAATGGGATTGTTTCTCTCAGGTCTTTTTCACTTCTTTCATTCTGGGCATATAGGAAGGCCACTGATTTTTGCACATTTATTTTGTATCCTGCCACCCTGTTGAACTTCTGTATTAGTTCCAGAAGCTTCCTGGTGGAGTTTTTGGGATCACTCAGGTATAGGATCATGTCATCTGCAAATAGGGAAAGCTTGACTCCTTCCTTGCCGATTTGAATCCCTTTTATGTCCCTTTCTTGTCTTATGGCTTCAGCTAAGACTTCAAGTACAATATTGAAAAGAAGTGGTGACAGTGAACAGCCTTGTCTAGTTCCTGATCGAAGTGGGAATGCCTCAAGTTTTTCCCTATTGAGTATAATCCTTGCTGTTGGCTTATTGTATACAGCTTTTATTATATTGATAAAGGTCCCTTCCTTTCCAACCTTCTCTAGGGTTTTGATCATAAAGGGCTGTTGGGCCACAGTAGTGTTCCTATGCTTAAGGAGAACATGAGAAAGGGTTCAGGGAAATGCCACTGGGTCCTTGTACGTCATCGGAGAGGAGGACCCAGAGGACAGTTAGGCATACACAATAAAGTACTCTCTGGGAATTGGGGGGGGGGACGCACTGGGGGATGGGGAGGGAGGGGAGGGAGAGCAGGGGGTTCTGGGGGAGGAGGAGGGAGGGAGGGAACTGGTCTACATATTAAGTTTGTATGAGTGGAAAAAATAAAAAACTGTATTAAAAAAAAAGGGCTGTTGGATCTTGTCAAAAGCTTTTTCTGCATCTGTAGAGTACCATGTGGCCTTGAATTTTGGACTGGTTTATATAGTGAATTACATTTATTGATTTGCGTATGTTGAACCAACCTTGTGTGCCTGGGATAAAGCCTACTTGATACCCATGGATGATCTTTTTGATATGTTTTTGAATTCGATTTGCTAAGACTTAATTGAGAATCTTTGCATCTGTGTTCATCAGAGAGATTGGCCTAAGTTTCTTTTTTTAAGTGTATATTTATTAGGTTTTGGGATTAAGACGATATTAGCTTCATAGAAGGAATTTGGTAGTGTTCGTTCCTTTGCTATTTGATGGAACAGTTTAAGGAGTATTGGTGTTATTAGCTTCTTAAATGTCTGGTAGAACTCTGTGCTGAATCTATCTGGTCCAGGATATTTTTTGGTGGGAAGATTTGAGATTACTTCTTCAATTTCCTCATACGTTATAGGACTATTTAAATAATTCACAACTTCCTGATTCAATTGAGTTAAGTTGTGTTTACTTAGAAATTCATCCTTCTCTTTTGTGTTGTCAAATTTCAGAGTATAAGTTTTTGAAATATGACGTTATAATTCTCTGGATTTCTTGTGTATCTGTAGTGATAACTCCATTTTCATTTCTAATTTTGTTAATTTGGGTTTTCTCTCTCTTGCTTTTGTTTAATTTAGCTAGGGCTGTATCAATCTTATTGATTTTTTTCAAAAAACCAGCTTTTTGACTGGTTGATTTTCTGTATCGTTTTCCTAATCTCAATTTCAGATATTTCTCCCCTTATTTCGCTAATCTCCTCCCTTCTACTACTTTTGGGATCAGATTGCTCTAGTGTCTCTAATGCTTTTAGCTGCATTGTTAACTCTTTTATTTCTGATGTTTCCATTTTTTTGATGTAGGCATTAAGAGCTATGAACTTACCTCTCAGGACAGCTTTCATTGTGTCCCAGAGATTTTGGTATGTTGTATTTTCAGTGTCGTTCACTTTCAAGAAATCTTGAATTTCTTTTGTAATTTCTTCCTGAATCCAGTTCTCATTCAGCATCATAGTGTTAAGTTTCCAGGAGCTAGTGCATTTTCTGTTGCTTGTTGTGTTGTGGATGTCAAGCTTTAAGCCGTGGTGGTCTGATAAGGTGCAGGCTAGAATTTCACCTTTCCTGTATATGTGGAGATTCGTTTTGTGGCCCAATATGTGATCTAATTTGGAGAAAGTTCCATGTGCTGCTGAGAAAAACGTGTATTCTTTGGTTCATGGATGAAAAGTTTGATAGAGATCTGTAAGGTCCATTTCAGTAAGGGTTTGATCAATCTCCAAAGTGTCTCTGTGAAGTTTTTTACCTGTAGATCTATGCGATGTTGTGAGGGTGGTATTGAAATCCCTAAGAATTATCATTTTGGCATTGATTTCTCGCTTTAGATGTTGTAGGGTTTGCTTAATGAATGTGGGGGGGGCGTATTGGGTGCATATACGTTCAGTATTGTGAAGTCTTCCTGGTGAATTGTGCCTGTGACTAAAATGTAGTATCCATCCGTGTCTCTTAGGATTTTCTTTGGTTTGAAGTCCACTTTGTCCAATAGCATAATGGCTACCCCCTGCCTGTTTTCTGCTTCCATTAGCTTGTAGAATTGTTGACCAGCCTTTTATTTTTAGGATGTGCCTATCTTTTGTGGTGAGATGGGTTTCTTGCAGGCAGCAGATTGATGGATTGTGATTTTTAATCCAAGTTTGTAATCTGTGTCTCTTGATCAGTGAGTTAATTCCGTTAACATTTAGTGTTATAATGGAGAAACTATTTTTATGTCCGGACATTTACTATGTTTAGTGGTTTTTGTAAGTATATTGCTTCGCTTTTAGTTGTGTTATATTTCCCTTCTGGTCTCCCGGATATGCCTGTCTTTTTCTTCACGCTTGAGTATCATTTCTAGCATTTTTTTGAAGGCCTGTTTTGGTAGACATGTATCCCTTCAAGTTGTCTTTGTGCTGGAACATTTTTCTTTCTCCTTCAATCATGACTGATAGTTTTGAGGAGTATATCAGCCTGGGTTGACATTTTTGCTCATTCAATACTTGAAGTATGTCTATCCAAGCTTTTCTTGCTTTTACTGTTTTGGCATAGAAGTCATTTGTTATTTTAATAGGTTTCCTTTGAAAGTGACTTTTTTTTTTCCCTTGAAGCTCTCAGCAGCATTTCTTTATCTTGAATGTGGAGTGTTTTAACTATTATTTGTCGTGGTGTGTTTCTATTTTGGTCATATCTGTTTGGGGTACGGAATGCCTCTTGTTTATGGATGGGCCTATCTTTTTTTAGATGAGGAATGTTTTCCTTGATGATCGTTTGAAAAATTTCCTCATGTGTGGTATCTTGAGATTCTTGCTATGGTATTCCATGAATACGCATGTTAGGTTTCTTTAGGGTGTCCCATAACTCTTGAATGTTTCTCTCGAGTATCTTTTTGGCTTTAACAACCTCTTCCATTGATCTGGTTAATATTCCCACTTTGTCTTCAAGGTCTGAAATTCTGTTTTCTGCTTTGTTAGTTCTGCTGATAAGACTCTCTGCTTGAGTCTATTTTAACTCGTCTATGCCTGTTTTTGTTTCTTGAACTGTTTTTCTCAACTTCTCCAAATGTCTGTTGTTTTCCTCTTCAAAGTGATTGATGCGGTTATTTCATTCCTCCCGGATTTCCTGTTTCATAGTATTTAACATGGTAAAGATCATGTTTTAAAAGTCGTTATCCTGGGTCAAGCTTTCTTGGCCATTTTCCGTGGGTTTGTTCTGGTTGGAGTCTATCATTATGGGGTTAATTCTTTCAGTGGGAGATTTGTTTTCTTGGGTGTTGTTTCTCATGGATTTGCACTTTGACTTGGGCATCGTTGTTTTAACTCTTAAGATCTTCTTTCAATTTCCGTGTGTTTTTCACTGAACTGAATTATTTGGCCTGGGGCTTTTGGGGTGGGCAGGTGCGGAGCTTACCTGGGTCGAGGTGAGTCCTGGCTGGACTGCTTGGGTCCTGGGCGGTGGAGTGGGGAAAGGGAAGATGTGGCAGCGGCAGGTCGCTATTTAACTTGGGGGAGCTGGGGCATGGTCCGGGGGTGGGGGTGGGGGGTCCTCCCCAGCCCACGCGGCTCTGGCTCTGGCAGTCTGGTGGGAGGAGCTGGGTTCCTTGGGCTGCCTGGGGTTCTGAGGGTGGGCGGGGGTGGAGCTTACCTGGGTGGAGGTGAGTCCCGGCTGGACTGAGTGAGTCCTGGGGCCGTGGAGTTGGGAAAGGGATAATAAAATATTATTAATGAAGATACTAAGGAAATAATGAAAGAAAGAGAAAAAAGAAAAGGATTATATGCTCTTAGATTGATACGTTCCTTTTTAATTAATTAATTAATTTTATGTGTGTGTATGTGTGTATCAGAGGGCACTGTGTGTCCTTGTGGAAGACCAAGGGTGACTCTGTGAATCAACCTAGATTGCTTCTACCTCCTTCTAGCTTCGCTCTGGGATTTCCCAGGCTCCACCTACCAGGACCAGAGGTGTGGACTGATGTCGTTTCTGCCTGTCATCTTTACATATGACCTGGGATTTGAACTCAGGGTCTTCTTCTTTTGAGAAAGTCTTAACCTCTGAGCCATTTCTCCAGCCCAAGCTGGGCACATTCTTATATGCCAACAGTTTCAAAAGTTATCTCCAAAAAGCACTTAGTGATCTTCAGACTCATATAAAACTACTCATTTTTATAACAATTTTTATATGCAATAAGAATCTTTAATGCAGTGTATCTCAGGCTAAATTCCAAATATTTTCAATTTTTAATATTTTCTACAAAGTTTTCCACATTTCAGTGGATTGAACATTCCTCTTAATGCTTAACACTAAAATGAAGCAGTCCTGACTCCTCTCATGCCAATCATATTCAATTTGTCAGTAAATATGTTTTATTTTTAGCTCTAAAATATATCTATTATCTGACCACTTGAAATTACTGAAGGTAATTTCACTACCTTAAATGCTACTACTTTCATTCTTGCTACAATTGTCTTCCACGTTTATTTTTTATATTTGCCTCCTTATTATGTCCATGTTTTAGCATTCATCTTTACTGCCTTTACTTCGCCCTTAAGAAAAATGGATTTGAATTCATTTTCTTATTCCTCTTGGCTAAGTACAAATATAAATGATGTAAATAAAGTAACCTGACTTCTAGAAATAAGACACAAATATGTTTGGCACACTAGGACTAGATGAACAACATAGAAGCCTGTTTTGTTACAACTTTGTCTCATTCACTAAAAGGAGGTAACCTAGGCCACATACATCAAACAGAAAGGAATTCAATCAGATTCAGTTTTTGCTAAATTAAACTGAAATGCTTGTAGCAATGTAGAGGGAATCAGATAGCACAGGTTAACTGCATTTAACCAAATAGTAAGTGAACAAGGAAAAGCTTTCCTTTCTATCTTTTTCTATGCCTGAACCTTTCTTCTCCACCACGAGACATTATACAGATAAATCACATGTGGTGCAGGTTGGAGAGTATAGTTTCTCCTTGCACTCCAGAGACTGCTATTTCTTCAAACTAGGTATTGCAAGTATTTTGCTCTGGGAAATTGCCTTCTTTCAAGACACACCAGTGACATTAGTGGAAGGTTTTAAACACCAAACAACTGAAGAAACTGAAGCAAGGCAAGAAAGTTTTTGAAAATTAAATTGCCATTGAAAAAAGAGACTTCAAATTTAGGCCCAGACATATGCGTAAATGTAAATATGATAACTACTTGCTAAAACAGAAGATTCTTTAATCTAGAGTTTCCTAACCTAATGAACAAATTATAGATGTCACAACCAACTTGTCAATCTAAGAAGCAGGTAAATTATATTTGAAGAGGAACAGAACTAATTGAGAATGGCATAAAGATAAATCATATGTTGGAATTATGTGATAAGGGTTTTATAGCAAATATTATAAAAATGCTCCAACAATGAGCTAAAATTTTTTTAATTTTCATTTTTGCAATAACTAGCAAGAGTGAACACTTTTTCACATGTCAATGGGTTATTTGCAATTCATCTTTTTAGAACTATCTAGTCATCTCAGTATTCCATTTTATACTGGTTTGTTTGTTGCTCAGTTTTTATGTTGTGTGAATGCTCCAGATGCTAATCTTCTGTCATGCATATTAACTATTAAATAAATATGCTCAAATATATGTATGAAAATGTACTTAAGTAATCTAGTGTCATGGACAGTGAATAAAAACCTGGAAAAGTAAAAAATAGAAAGTTTTAGTGAAGAAATTAAAATCATAAAATTTTACCAATGGAAATTTAGCATAAGAAAATCTACATAACTTGAAGAATGGAGAGACAATTGATGAAAATATATAGTGAAAAACAAACCTGTTGGACAATGACAAATCGTGTAGCATTTGTATCATTAAAGACAAAATAGAGAAGAAAAGGGAATGGAACTGATAGGGTATTTAAGGGAAATAGCTGAAAATTGGTGAAAGTCGATGCATTTGATAAGTTCAGTCAACTAAAGTATGTCAAATCAAATTCTGAAAACAAAAAAAGCACAGAAAAAATGTTTAAGATAGTGATTCAAGCAAGCACTGTATTGAAGGGATATCAATTAGAGTAGTAACAGTTATGAAAATCCAAAAGGATATGTGGATCAATTTATGGAGAAATGGAATTTCCAAAAGCAAATTCTGTAATATACTAAAATGATCATTCATGAACCAAAATTTAAGTAATAAGATTAGATCATTCAAGGAAAAAATTTTGGGTTCATCAGTAGGTTAATTCTCCAGGATAGCTAAATGAAACTCTTCTAAGGAAACCATAAATTATAAAGTATGATGTGATATTTAATATTGATGCTCAACTTGAAACGCTCTAAAATCACCCAGGAGACAAACTTGTAGTCATGCTCATAAATATCTACATTGTGTTTATATGTAGTAATTATCTAGATTATGTAAAATGAGGTTGAAAGATCCACCTTAACAGATCCTGAACCAAATTGAAAGGGGGAAAGCAAGCTGAGCACTTGAACTCATTGATCTGTTTCTTGACTATTCTAACAATGTTGCCAGCTGCCGCAGGTTACTGACATTATATTTTTTCCTTTGTTAAACAATTTATTCCATATCCAAATGCAATGAATTTGTCTTCATCCCCAATTATCCACCCTTACCCCTCCCATTTCACCCCACAACTTTGCTTTTCCAGTCAATTCTCCTTCAGTCCTCTGTATGTGTTAACTAAGGGGTACCATCTAGGATGCCACCATTAAAGTGTGCTTGGGTACTCACTGGTGCACAGATGACTCATCAGCGGTCAAGCTGTTATGTAAAGAAGTTCCCCTTCTGTCCAGTACTAGTACTTTACAGTCTCTCAGGATGGTGCAGTGTCTCCTGACATACTCCCTTATCCATGGTGAAATGCTTACATACCAGCTGTTGTGGAGGTCTAGTTAAAGAACCTATCACTATATTGAAATCTTGGTTATAATAGCCCTGGCATGAAGAGAAACTATTTTCTGGCAGTACCTGTTCCCATTGTTAGGTTCTTATATTCTTACTGTCCACTGTTTTATTCCTGGGATATTTTATTCCTGGGGTATCTCTCTCACAAATATAGAGAAAAGTTAGACTGGAAGAGCCGGAAAACCCACTTTCTCCCAGAGGGAAAATGGTGAGAATCTGTGCCCAGTTCAGCCAGACCTTATTTATACTCAGGAGGCTGAGAATTTGAATGAAAATTCAGGTGTGGGACTTCTGATTGTTAGAAAGAAGAAATAAAGTTTTGGAGATACTTCCCTTGTTTTCCACATGTGCTTCCATAGTCAGCTTAAGACTCAGGGAATCAAATTCTTCCAGATGTTCACCATAGGTCAGAGAGAAACAGTCTAAAATATAAGACTTTTCCAGCATTAGCAAAAATCCCTAAGCTTTCAAGCTGTGGACATATTCCAAAAAGGGCTTCAGAAAATGTCAGGTGGGTTAGACACCTGTGGTTTCTGTACTTCCATCTTCCATGAAAAGTTTGTGACATCAATTCCTCTCAGCTTCCATGATTTTTCTAAATCAAGAATGAGATTTCCTTTTCATCAGGGAGCACCTCAAATACAGCTTTCCACTGGTTGGCTCTTTATATCTCTTCTAAAAAGTTTCCTGAGCCTTAGGATGGGGAGGGTTGAATTATGTCTTGTTTAGGACTGAGCTATCCACGTTTGCTTTTATTTTGCATTTCTTTGCATTACACATATTCCACTGTAAAGGGATATTTTTCCTGGTTGAGTGTTGAGTGCTTATCTGAGCTAGGTGTATAATGTGTGTTTAGATGGTAGTGCTTTCAAGTATTTATAGTTAGCACTAAGAATTTTGTCCCAAACTAGAGTCTATGGTATATGAGTAAGAGTACAGTGTTAGACATGTGTTCCTTGCCATGAAACAGTACTTAATTCTCGTCAGGAAGTAACTGGTTCACCCATACCTTACATGCCACTATTGAACCCCTCAACCCCTCTTCCCAGAGTCGTTTTTGTAGCTGGCAGCATTCACAGCTTGGTGAGGTCATTGATAACTTTTCATCTATGGCAGCCATATTATACCTTCTGTCATGATGGGGCTAGTCTGCAAAGGGGGAAGTACCAAACCCAGTCCAGATTGATTTTTCTCATGTCCTCTTATCGTTGCATGTGCTGTCTTCAGCAATAGTGTTTTGCTCTCAGGTTCTGGAGGGCAAAGACTAACAGTGACAAATGTCTATTTTGTTTTGAGAGCCTTTCAGACCTCGCTATCCAACAACTCATTAGAAGGAATCACATTCCCGGTACTGAGAAATTTAAGCGATCCATCATGGCTTCTGGTAGCAGCATGTCAGGAATTTGTTTTCTGTTCATCTCTTTTCTGTGTAGAGTATATAGTATGATTCTCCTTTTTTGTAAGCACAAGAGATTGCTTTATTTGGGGTCAACAAAGAGTTAGCATGTATTTAGTGAAAACTTAGAAGATGCCATGATTACATTGCCATTAACTATATGGAAAGTAGAATAAGAACAGCAATTGCAATAATGATGACGATGATGGCAAAGACAGTGACATCAACCAATTTTCTTTACTGCTGGTCCCTGTCCTAAGTGTTTTGCGTTCAGAAACTCATTTGAACTTCATACCAATCACATAAGTTAAATAACATTACAATTTGTATTTTGCATATGAAGGCATGGGAGTATTGAGTGGTTAAATGAATTTTCTAATTGTACATACTAGTAAGTAGCAGAACCAGACTGTGAAACCTAAAGTAGTTCTGAGATTCTGCAAAATGCAGAAATTCTAATAGGGCTAAAAAGGTTTTTACTCAGTTGTTGCTTCATTCTGTGTGTACTTCACTGAGTGTCATTAATGCAGGAGCTTTCCCTGACCGTTTCTTCTGTTTACTTCTTCAATTTATTTTATTTTATTTTTATTACTTTTTTACCTAGTTATATAATGACCTCACTGAGTGTCATTAATGCAGGAGCTTTCCCTGACCGTTTCTTCTCTTTACTTCTTCAATTTATTTTACTTTATTTTTTATTACTTTTTTAACTAGTTATATAAGCTCAATAAGTACCCCTTTCTTCTCCCTTCCCTCTCCCTTCTCCCCTGTTGTCCCCCATTCTACTCTCCAACCTTCCCACCCTCGCCTCTCTCTCTCACCCCTTTTATTTCCATCCTCCTCTCTTGGTGCTTCCTGGTTTCTTCCTCCCATCCTCCAGAACATATGTTTATGTGGGCTCTGAATTTCCCTCTGAGGCATCTACACTAGTGAGGGTTCAGGACTAAGTGACATAGCTTGGGGCCCCTTCTTGAGCTTCCGGCTACTATGGGAACTCTATTATGACTGTTTAACCCCTTGCCTCTAAGGATTCTACTGGCTGAAGCCTATGCCCCTGTGATCTCTGCTAGACTTTGCAGAGCTGTTGACATGAAGCTGTTTTGTAGGTCAGGCAAGGTCCAATCACATTATGGCTATGCCCTGGCTGCTGCAGCCCTGAATTGTGTGGAGTGCCTTGCATAGTGTTGGTCCCCCCCATCTTTACGCTCTTACAATCTTGCTGCCCCCTCTTCCAGAAGATTCAATGAGCTTTAGGATGGGTATAAATTTGATTGGTCTGGTTCTAGGTGAATATTGTAGGGTTTTTGGTTTTCTGATTTATGGTTTGTCATTGTTTTTAGTTTTGCTGTTCCTGCATTGCCCTTGGTTGCATCCTGATTTGTTGTAGTGGTCATCTTCTTTTTTTAAAATTTTTAAAAAAAATTTTTATTATTTATTCAATTGTGCATGTATGCGTGTGTGCATGTGTGCGTGTGTGTGTGTGTGTGTATGTGTGTGTAGAACCACGGACAAATTCAGGAACCACCATGGACCGCCTCCACCTCCTCCTTGTTTACTCTGTCCGGGGATTCACAGGCTCCGCCCTACCGGGACCAGAAACAGCACAGGCCACCCCTCTTCCGCCTGGCATCTATACGTGGGGTCTAGGATCCGAACTCAGGACCTTCCACCTGCACGGCAGAGGCTTAACCCTTGAGCCACCTCTCCAGCACCCGTCATGGTCATCTTCTAACCAAAAATAAAACACTGTTTAAATCAAGATCTTAATATAAGAACAGGCTCAAAGTAAATGGAAGAATAGGAGCAGGACACAGCAGTGAGAAGGGTCAGTCTCCCATTTGTTGGTTGGTTACCATCTAATTGCTAGTCCCTATAATGTCACTGAATATGGAGATCAAACCTGTTCAGTCCCAAATGAGCAGAAAGGGCAGTGAGAGTGAGCTGCATCAACTGTCTCACTGCTTACATGTAGTACATGACCATGGCCTAATTTCTCTATTGAAGAGTGTTCTTTTGTCCCCTTTCTTTTCAGATCTTTGCCCTTCTCTCTTATTATAATCCTTTGCAATTATAGTGGGCATTATAGAGATTTACCTTTGAATATGTCTTTAAATGAGTTTGGAACTAGGGGCCACTTACTAAAGAGTGCATAAGGCATCAATCTTTCTGTGACTGGGATACTTCACTCCATATGATTTCTTCTAATTCCATCCATTCTCCAGAAAATTTCATTAATTCATCTTTTTTGATGGCCGAGTAGTATTCCATTGTATAAATGTCAACTGTTGGTCAATTTTGTTGATTCCATGACTTTTCCACTGTAAATAGTACTGCAATACACATGGTTTTACTTGTGTCACTGTAATGAATAGCTGCATTTGGGGTGATTATTCCCAGTAGTGATACAATGGGGTTATATGGCATTTCAACCCTCAGCTGTTTTAGAAATTGCCATACTGATCTCAACAGTGGTTGTATAAAACTACATTCCTACCAGCAATGAGAGTTCCCTCCTCTCCACATTCTCTCCAGTGTTTACTGTTGTTTGTATTGTGAATTTTTGCCATCCTAACTGGAGTGAAATGATATCTCAGGGTAGTTTTGATTTACATTTCCCTGATGGCTAGGGATGTGGAGTATTTTTTAAGGATATTTGTTAAACATTTCAATTTCATCCCTGGAAAAATTTCTTTTGAGTTCTGAGGCCCATTTTCTATTTGGGTTATTTGTCTCCTTGGTGTTTAGTTTTTTGAGTTCTTTATGCAGACTTGTTAATAGAGCTCTCTCAGATAGTGGTTAGCGAAGATTTTCTCCCATTCTGTGGGTTGCCTTTTGCTTGGTATACAATCTCTTTAGCTAAACATAAGCTTTTCGATTTCATAAGATTCCATTTCTTGAGTGTTGGTTCTAGAGCCTGTGCTAATGGATTTGTGTTTAGGAACTGCTTGCTCAGCTTAATCAGCTCAAGGGAGTTCCCTACCCTGTCAACTAGGGTTTTCATAGTCTCTGGCATAATAATAAGGTCATCGATCCATTTGGGATTAATTTTTGTGTATGGTGACAAGTTTGGGTCCAGCTTTAATCTTCTGCATGTGGACATCCCATTTTGCCAGCACCGTTTATTGAAGATGCTATTCTTTTTCCATTAAGTCTCTTTGGCCCCTTTGTCAAATATAAATGGCTATAATTGTGTGGGCTTATATCTTGGTCTTCAACCCTTACCCATTGACATATGTGTTTATTTTGAGCCAGTACCAAGCTGGTTTTATTACTATGGATTTTTAGTATATATTAAGGTTTGGTATGGTGATACCGCCAGTAGTGTTTCTTTTACTTAGTGTTTGTTTTTTGCTATCCTGGGCCTATTGTGCCATCACAAGAATTTTGAGATTGTTCGGTCAATTTCTTTTTTTTTAATTTTTTTTATTTATTCAATTGTGTGTATGTGCATGTGTGTTGTATATATGTGTGTGCATGTGTATGTATGTGTGTGTGTAGAATCACAGGCGAATTGGGGAACCACCATGGACCGCCTCCACCTCCTCCTTGTTTACTCTGCCACGGGATTCACAGGCTCCGCCCTACCAGGACCAGAAACACAGGCTGTCCCGGCTTCCGCCCGGCCTCTATACGTGGGGTCGAGGATCTGAACTCAGGACCTTCTGCCTGCAAGGCAGAGGCTTAACCCCCTGAGCCACCTCTCCAGCCTTTGTTTGGTCAATTTCTTTAAATGAATTGTTTTGTGAATTTGATTGGTGCAGGATTGAATTTGTATATTGCTTTTGGTAAGATGGTCATTTTTATGATCTTAATTCTGCTGATCCAGGAGCATAGGAGGTCTTTCCATTTTCTAGTGTCTTCTGTAATTTCTTTATTTCATTTTATTTATTTGTTTTTTATTTACACTCATACAAACTTAACAGGTACACCGGTCCCCTCCCTCCAACCTCCCACTGCCCTATGCCCCCTTCTCCTCCCCCCTTCCTCCCCATCCCCCAGTGCTTCCCCCTCCCATCCCCGGAGCATCCTATAATGTGCATGCCAGACTCTTCTCTGGGTCCTCCTCTCCAATGAGGTGCAAGGACCCAGTGGCATTTCTGTCTATACTACAAATCCATAGTTATAAAAACAGCCTGGTACTGGCTCATATAGACACACAGATCAATGGATAAGGGTTGAAGACCCAGATATAAGCCCACACAACTACAGCCATTTGATATTTGACAAAGGGGCCCAAAAATCTAATGGAAAAAGAACAGTATCTTCAACAAATGGTGCTGGCAAAACTGGATATCCACATGCAGAAGATTAAAACTGGACCTGTACTTGTCACCATGTACAAGAATTGATTCCAAATGGATCGAAGACCGCGATATAAGGCCAGAGACTATAAAAACCATAGTTGAAAGGGTAAGGAACTCCCTCGAGTTGATTGGACTAGGGCAACAGTTCCTAAACAGACATCCAATAGCACAGTCACTACAACCAACTCTCAACAGATGGGATCTTGTGAAATTAAAGAGCTTCTGTTCAGATAAAGAGATTGTAACATCAGCACAAGGGCCACCCACAGAATGGGAGAAAATCTTCAGGAACCACATATCTGATAGAGCTCTATTATCCAGTTTACACAAAGAACTTAGAAAACTGAACACCAAGGAAACAAATGGCCCAATTAAAAAATAGGCCCTGGAACTTAAAAGAAACTTTACTAGAGATGAATTTAAAATGTCTAACAAATATGTTTTAAAATGCTCCACTTCCTTAGCCATCAGGGAAATGCAAATCAAAACTTCCCTGAGATATCATCTCAACCCGGTCAGGATGGCAAAAATGCACAATACAAACAACACCAAATGCTGGAGAGGCTGTAGAGAGAAGGGAACTCTCCTACATTGCTGGTGGGAATGCAGGCTCATACAGCTACTCCGGCGAGCCATCTGGAGATTCTTAAAGAAATTAAAACTTGTAATTTCTTTCTTTAGGGTTTTAAAGATTTCACTATAGAGGACTCTCACTTCTTTGGTTAGATTTATACCAAGGTATTTCATTTTATTTAGGGGCTGAAGTAAATGGGATTTTTTTATTAGGATTTTTTACTTTTTTCATCCTTTGTATCTAGCAAGGCCACTGATTTTTCCATATTTATTTTGTAAACTGACACTCTGATGAACTTATGTATTAGTTCCAGGAGTTTCCTAGTGTAGTTTTTAAGATTGCTCAAGGTATACAATGATGTCATCTGCAAATAGAGATATCTTGACATCTTCCTTGCTGATTTGAATTCCTTTTATCTCCCTCTCTTGTCTTATGGCTCTAGCTAAGACTTCAAGCACACTATTGAATAGAAGATGTGAAAGTGGACAGCCTTATCTTGTTCCTGATGGTAGTGGGAATGCTTCTAAATTTGTCCTGTTTAGTATAATCCTTGCTGCTGGCTTTTTGCATATAGATTTTATTATGTTGATATAATTTCCATCCATTCCAACTATCTCTAGGGTTTTGATCATAAAGTGATGATGGATTTTATCAGAAGGTTTATCTGCATCTATGTAGAGTATCCTGTGGTCTTGGACTTTGAATTATTTTATATGATGGATTACATTTACTGATTTGTGTATGTTGAGTAGACCTTGTGTGCATGGGATAAATCCTAGTTGATCACAATCAATGATCTTATTGATATTCTTTGAATCTGATATGCTTAAATTTTGTTGAGAATCTTTGCATCTGTGTTGATCAAAAAGATTCACTATATTTTTCTTTTTAAGTGTATCTTTATCAGGTTTTTGGATTAGTATGATATTTGTTTCATAGAAATTATTTGTATGTGTTCCTTCTTTTGGTATTTTACGGAATAGTTTAAGGAGTAGTAGTGTTAGCTGTGCTTTAAATGTGTGGTAGAATAATGTGATGACTCCATCTGGTCTGGAACTTTTTTTTTGGTCAGAAGATTCAAGATTATGTCTTTAATGTCCCCATTTGGTTTAGAACTTTTTAAATAATTCAAAATTTCCTGATTAAGTGTAGGTAAGTTGTGCTTACTCAGAAATTCATCCATTTCTTTCTGGTTATCAAATTTCATATGCTATAAATTTTTGAAATAAGATCTTATAATTTTCTGAATTTCTTAGGTATCAGTTGTAAAAAGGGCATTTTAATCTGTAATTTTGATAATTTGGGTTTTCTATCTCTTGATTTTGGTTAATATAGCAAGAGTAGTATCAATCGTACTGATTGTTTTCAAAGAACCAGATTGTTATCTGGTTGATCCTTTATATTGTTTTCCTTATCTCAATTTCAAATATTTCTCTCCAGATTTTGCTAAGTCCCTCTCTTTTATACTGCATTAAGTATTGGATTGCTCTTTTATCTCTAAATCTTCAAGCTGCATTGCTAAGTTATTTACTTATTATGTTTCCACTCTTTTGATATAGACATTGAGCGTTACAAATTTACCTCTAAGGACAGCTTTCATTGTGTCTCAGAGATTTCGATATGTTGTATTTTCATTATCATTAACTTATAGTAATACCTGAATTTCTTTTTTGATCTCTTTCTGAACCCATTTCTCATTCAGCATCATGGTATTTTGTTGCCAAGAATAGTGTATTTTCTGCTATTTGTTTTGTCATGGATGTCAAGCTTTAGACCATGGTGTTCCGATAGGGTACAGGCTATAGTAGCAACTTTCCTGTATGTGTGGAGATTGTGGCCCAATATGTAGTCTGTTTTTGGGAAAGTTCTGTGGGGTGCTGAGAAGAATGTGTATTCCTTGGTGCTTAGATTGAAGGTTCAGTAGAGATCTCTTAGGTCCATTTCAGTAAGGGTTTGATAGAGTTCCAATGTTTCTCTGTTGAATTTTTGGCCTGTTGATCTATCCCATGTTGAGAGTGGGGTATTGAAATACCCAGCTATTATCGTTTTGGGATTGATTTATTGTTTTAGACATTGTAGTGTTTGTTTAATGAATGTGAAGGAGCCCATATTAGGTGTGTATATGTTCAGTATTATGAAGTCTTCTTGGTGAACTGTTCCAGTGACTAAAATATAGTGCCTTCTGTGTCTCTTATAATTTTCTTTGGTTTGAAGTCCATTTTGTCAGATACTATAATTACTACCCCTGCTTGTTTCCTTGTTCTAATTTTTGAAGTATTTATTTTACCTGCCTTTTAGTTTTAAAATATGTCTATCTTTTGTGGTGAGATATGTTTCCTGAATGCACTGATGGATGGGTTGTGATTTCTAATCCATATTTGTAATCTGTCTTTTGATTGTTGAATTAATTACATTAACATTTAGGGTTATGTTGCAGTTTGCGTGAATGGTTGTTGATAAATCACCATCCAACTACTTAAGGGAACAATTGTTTATTGTGTCTTACTATTACTGGTTACAGTTCTCAGTCCAGCTTGACAGGAGAGCACCCACCAACACCAGGGCCGAGGAAACTGGCCACCATTACCACATAATGGCTAGAGATGGACAATCCTTACTTGCCAGACCAGCATGTGTGGCCAAGTATACAAAAGGATGCCAACTCTCTCAACCAGCTGTCTGTATTTTATTCCAGGGTCTAATCTCAGCCACCATGGGCTGGACCTCAGCTGTCTGTATTTTATTCCAGGGTCTAATCTCAGCCACCATGGGCTGGGCCTTCCCCATCAGCTAGACAATCTCCTGCAGGTCTGTTCTGGGCCTACCTCAACCACTAATTCTCTACAAATTGATACCTGTGCCTGACTCTGACAGGTTATAACTAAGACATTACTTTTGATTGGTGACATTTTTTGTGTTTAGTGGCTGTCTTATGTGTATTTGTTAGCTTGTAGACTGTGATGGTGTTATACTTCACTTCTGTTTTCCTGGATATGATTGTTCTTTTCTTCAAACTTGACTATCTTTTCTAGCACGTTTTGAAGGCCTAGTTTGTTGGTCATATAAGCCTTCAACTTGTTTTTATGGTGAAAAATTTTTCTTTCACCCTAGATCATCAGCCTGCATTGACATTTGTGCTCGTTCATGCCTTGAAGTATGTGTCTACCATCTCTTCTGGGTTTTACTGTCTTCATTGAAAAAACATTTGCTAGTTTAATAAGTTTACTTTTAAAAGTGACTTTGTATTTTCTCTTGAAGATATTAGCACATTTTCTTTATTTTGTCTTGTAGTGTTTTGCCTATTATTTGCCATGGTGAGTTTCTATTTTGGTTACATCTGTTTGGGGTACGAAATGCCTCTTGTATTTGGATGGGCCTCTCTTTCTGTAGATATGGAAAGTTTTCCTTTGTGAAAATTTGAAAAATTTCCCCAGGTGTGGTATTTTGTGTTTCTTATTCTGGCTTTTCATTCATGTACATGTTAGGCTAATTCAAGGTGTCCCATAACTCTTGAATATTCCTCTCAAGTATCTTTTTGGCTTTAACAACATCTTTGATTGAACTGGTTTGTCTTTCTATTTTGTCTTCAAATCTGATATTCTATTTTCTGCTTTGTTAGTTCTGCTGATAAGATTCTCTGTTGATTTCTGGATTGAAGATAGCTTGTCTTTCAGTTGGAGTTTAATCTTTGCTTGAGATCATTTTTACTGCTCTATGTCTAGTTTTGTTTCTTCAATCGCTTTTCTCATCTCCAAGTGCCTGTTGTGTTCTTGTTCAAATTGGTTGATTAGGTAATTGAACTCCTCACAGATTTCTCTTTCATTGTTTTGAACATAGTTAAGATCTGTCTTTGAAAATTATTATGTTGGATAAGGCTTTCTTGGCTATTTCATGTGAATTTTTTCTGGTTTGATTCCATCATTATGAGGTTGTTGATTTTTTAGGAGAGTTATTGTCTTGTTTTTTTGTTGTTTCTCATGGATTTGTGATGTGACCTAGGAAGTTTTTGTTTTATCTCTAATGTGCTTCTTCATATGTGTTTTTGTCTGATCTGAATTAGATGGTATTACTACACTTGAACAGTTATTGCTACTTTTTGCCTTGGAGTTGGATGTGTCTGTCTGGTGTAACTTGATTCTGTTTCCTAGATGAAGCTATTGGACTGTTAATATATCAATTAAGATGGGTTTATTAGGCAAGGATTTATGAATAGTGTGGCAGTGCAATTTTTAAATTTTACTTCCTTGGTGATGTGTGAGAGTAAATGTTTGAGTCCCCAAAGTTGTATGGGTTCTTGGGTTGGCTATATGGAAATCTTAAACCATGGTGACTGTCAATTGAGAGTACCAGGAAGGTAAAAAGTATTTACTTATTTTTACACTGGAAGTAAAGATTCTCTCCTCCTTAAAAGGATGTTTTTTGAAGTCCTCAGATGTATTGTGTTGATCCCTTTGCCCATTTCTTGGGTTTTCTCTGGAATCTGTTGAATTATTGAAAACTTTTAAGTGTTTTAATGATTATGGGGAGGGGGGAGAATCATGAGGAGGATAAGGAAAGAAGAAGACCATAAAAGGATGTGTATTTTTCTTGGTGGAGGCTGCAGGGCACACAAGCATGGTCTAGGGACCTCTGCCTACCTTTCAGCGAGACACAGGAAGCCAAGTTGCAATCTAGAACAGAAAGCCAGAATTTTCTTTAATAAGCTAATTATATCTACAATTGTGCTACTAAGTGCAAGTTTTTAATTAGAAGTAGGTAAAAGCATATATGAGGATACAACATATGAAATGATGTATTGGAAAAAGTAGTTACATTCACTGACTAAAATACAGCTCCTTATTTAGTTTAATTCTAATTCTATCTTAATTTCTAGCTGTGAAATTATGGAGAATTACTTCATATCCTCTGCCTCAGTTTCTTTTTGTATGCAGACAGAATGAAATATATAATAGGATTAGAGCGATGGCAAATATGATGATACATGTAAAATATTTAAAATGTTGCTTAGCATATTATTATCTTACTATTAATGCAAGGTACAATTTTAAAGGTAGATTCATCTCTTTTATCTTTCATACCATCTCCTAGAAAAGATATAAATTACATAGGCAGATTATATACATGATAGATAATAGATAAATGATAGGTAGGTAGATAGATAGATGATAGATAGATAGAAGGCATATACATATGAACATTCAGTTCTCACAGTAGATAAAAATTTTTCAGTATCAAACTATTAATTTGAGACATTCATAACATAAAACTAGAGCAGATATTGCATCAAAAGCACCAAACTATTTCCACCACATACAAAATAATTAGGTTTTATCCTGTAAGACATAAACAAACATTATGGTTCATGAGCAGAAGAATAGAATGATCATTATTAATACTCAGATTTTTTGACACTCTTATGTGTCAAAAGATAGACTAAAGAGAAGAGATGGAAATCAGAGATACCAAGTAGAATGAAGCCAAGGGAATCCAGGTTAGAGGTGATAAACTTCACTTCAGACAGTGAGTCAGTTTGGAACTAAAGTTTTGATTTACTTAAGATTCACAACATGAAAGATATGATTATTGGCTAAGCAGGAATCTGTAAATTTGTGGGAAGTGTGAGAGAAGAATGGAACTTACAAACTTAGATTAGAAGTCTGTTGAGTTTTTTCCAGTGTTCTTACCATTTCTCTAAGCTGTTTACTTTTTCCTCTTGCTGCTATTAGCTTGTGTTGGACTCCTTCCATGGCGCAGAAGCCTGTTCTTTCAGAAGAATATCCCGTGTGTCTTGCTTTTCTACATGATTATATGAGACTCCAAACTTGGATACAACTTCTCTCTTTTCTTCATGTCAAAGATGCTCTGTTATAGAAACATCCTGAAAGTTGTCCATCATGAATGTGGGAACTTCTTTACCCACTGGTGGCTTGGAGTGGGCATAGGATTGAAAAGTGTACATAGAACATCTCATGCTACAGTTCTAAGAAAGTTACCTCTGTGTCTGTGTGGGAAATCTCTGCAAATGCTGTGATTCCAGTTACCCTGGGGGCTTTGCCCAAACAGAGAGTACTCTTGGCTGAGCTTCCAATCCTTCCATTTCCAAACTTTGTGTATTTCAAGAGAAATCTGATCTGGACTCTTCTGATTCATTTACACTTAAATCATCCAAGGACTCTGTTGTAAGAGTGAATTCAGCTCCAAAAATGTCTTATAACCCTTGGTTATAAAACTCCCTAAGATTTTGTGAGCTAGATTTTTTTTTTACTCCCTTTTCCTTTGAAACAAGATTCTGTGACTCTGCCAAGAGTAAATGGATTTCCAACCTCAAAGGGGTCGTGTTTGGTTCAAGAGTCAGAAATTATGGAGCTCAAAGACCTAAGCACATTCTTCAAGAATTGGCAATAATGAATCCCCTGGGATGGGAAAAATAGTAAATTTAAGAGAATCTCAGTAAGAGAGTGACAGGAAGTATTCATTCTACCCTTTTGGCTCATTGCCCCAAAGCCTTAGGACTTTTGTCCCTTAACTAAGAAAATGAAGCCATGAGACAGCACACTCCCACAAGTAACCAACAACATTAGGGAGAAAGACAATTACCATTATGAGGAAGTATTTGACAGTTTAGAATGTTTTTCACAGTTTTTCCTCTCCTTTAGTCCTTTAATGGCTCTGTAGGCTAGTAATAATTATCTCCTTTTTTCCTGAGGAATAAATTGAGCCTAAGAATAGTTGAAGTACCTGTTAAAGGTTACATTCTTTATAGGAAAATCTGAATTTCTCTCCAGATTGTATTAGTATAAGACAGATAAGAAATACCTACATATCTTGAATGTTGAAAGACAAGGCAGAAACAATAACAAACTTTTTCTTCTGAAAGATTTTCATAATGCAGCCCCAAATTCTTATACCAATTTTCCCTTGCTCCACAGGAGTCTCGAAGAAAGTTGGTCAATACCCAATATTTTCATTTTTTTCAGTTATCTATGTATTTATCATATAATGTTTTTATTCAAGATTCTCTGTGTTTCATTAGACTGGTTATCTCAAAGTTTGAAATGCATGTCCTACATCTTCCTAGCCAGTTTCATTTAATTGGCAGGTACATCTGTGGTAATCTCTCAATAAATGTTTTATGTGCATAGAAAATACATATGTGCATGTGCAGGCATGAGTGTGTATTAATGTGGTTGAATGAGTGTAGAATTTGATACAATTTGGGACATATGAATCTTGGTGGAAGTATTTTATCATGTGTATTAGAAAAACAAAGTTATATGTGTAATTCTGTGAGTGTACGGGTGTACTTAGAGGTAAGTTCTGTGTAAATTCTTCCTTTTTTTAAAATTTATTTTTATTATTTCCACTCATACAAACTTAACAGGTACACTGGTCTGGTGTAAATTCTGCCTTTAAACTACATAGATAATAGGAAAACAGGTTTTCTCTTACCTAAGATAATTTTTCAACCAATTCATAGGCCTTTGGCATACAGTTTAGTGCTGGAAGTTAAAAGATTTCCCAGAAACACATTTCTAACGTTTAAGATGGTGCTTTTGTTTCAAAGAGGAATGGGTCACAAAGTTAATAATCGGCAAAGAAGAAGTCAGGGAAAATTTCCATCTGAAGTCCTCCCTTTTTCTTTCTTTGGCCTTATGTGTCTTTTCTCTATATACTCACCCCCAGGGCCCTCAAGTCAGAGCAGATTTCCTTGGAACAAAAAAGATAAATGATAAGTAGAGTTGGGTAAGACACACAGACTTCTTTTCTAGAAGACTCCAAAGTTATTCTTGGCTACTTCTTTTTGCTGCCTCCACTCATGTATTCAAGTAGCATTTGGAGATTTTCTACTATTCTGTACTCTGGTACATACAATAACTAGATTTGAATTTACTAAGCTCCTTTCTTTTTATAAAATTACTAAATATGGGCTGGAGAGATAGCTCAGGGGTTAATACTGCCTCTGAAACAGGAGATCCCAGGTCCCACATAAAAATACCAGGTGTGGGAGGAGCCTGGGAAATCCGAGAGCCAAGCAAAAAGGCAGTAGAAGCAATCCAGGATGATTCCCAAAGTCACATTTGGTCCTCCACAGGTACTCATAGTGTCCTCTGATAAACACAGAGAAAGAGAAAGACAGAAAGCAAGAGTGAAGAGCGAGAACGAGAGAGAGAGAGTCATGCATACACACACATAAACACACTAAAAATTACTGGATCTACAACTGCATTTATGGACTTCCTTATTTTCTTTTTCATTTCCTTCTGTTACAACAGAAAACAGCTTCTCTTATGTAAGGTTAGTTTTCTACCTATATTTTAAACCCTATACCATCAGATCTTCAGCTTTCATTTATGCTTTCTTATACACTCTTCTCTACTTGATCATCATCATTATATGTAAATGAATGCTCTAGCATCTTTCACTTATGAAAGCATTTTTAATGATCTTTGATGATTCAATACTCTCCTTTTTATTTTGTAGCTATTTATATATCAAAACTAGCAAAACTTCTTAAAAGAATCTTTTGAAAATAGCAGCTCCATTTTATCAAATGTTCATTATTTCAAACTTGATGTATTTAAAGTACTGTGGTTCAGATAACCGAGTGATCTCGATGTTGTTAAACTCAATGAATTATTTTTCTTACTTGAAATTATTAAATTTGTAAATAACTTTCAATTTATTTTCATTCAATTTGAAATATTGTTATGAAAGCATTTAATGTGAAATATAAGCTTTCAATATATTTAGTAGCAGAGGTACAATATTGTACAACAAATATCAAGAGCAAATTCTAAACTATTTTGCATAGGTTGATAAATTGAATTATGATGTATTTACGAGTCTGCTTTACTTCTTTCAGTGCAACATCCTCAAAGTATAACTATGTTGTAACATATTTCAAAAATTTTTCAAAAATTAAATAGGGGCTGGTGTGAAAGCTCAGTAAATAAGACACAAATAAGGGCATTGCAGGAGCAGCAAAACTGCAAAAGAAAATCAACAAACCACAATCCAGAACTTCAGAGACTCTATATCAACCACCTAGAACTAGGCCAGACTAATCTCTCCCCATCCTGAAGCTCAGGGACATTTGTGGAAGAGGGGGCGGTAAGATTGTAAGAGCACAAGGATGGGAGGAGTAATGATATGCAAGATACTCCACACAAGTTAGGGCCGAAGCAATCATAATTGGACTTTGCATGCCCTGAGCAATGTCCAACACACTATTGACCTCACAAAGTCTAGCATCTGCTAAAGGCACCAAGATCCTTGGAGGCAAGGGATTGACAGCCACAGGAGTGTTCCTATGCTTAAGGGGAACACGGGAAAGTGTTCAGGGAAAGGCCACTGAGTCCTTGTACATCATCGGAGAGGAGGGCCCAGAGGAGAGTCAGGCATGCACAATAAAGGACTCTCTGGGAATTGGGGGGGGAGGCACTGGGGGATGGGGAGGGAGGGGTGAGGGGTGAGGGAAGGGGGAGCAGGGGGTTCGGGGGGAGGAGGAGGGAGGGAGGGAACTGGTGTACGTATTCAGTTTGTATGAGTGGAAATAATAATAAAAATTTTAAAAAGGCACAAATCTGATGACACACGTTTGATCTTCACAAGTCCAAGTGCTAAAAGCAGAGAACTGACTTCTCAAAGTTGTTCTCTGGCCACTACCTGTGCATTATGACATGGATGCATATACTTGTGTTCAAACTCATTCTCTCTCTCTCTCTCTCTCTCTCTCTCTCTCTCTCTCTCTCTCTAATTTAGAATTTAAAATGGTTGAAAGCATTAAAATGCTAGTAAAATAACCATTATTTTATCAATTCATTATTCATCTTTTAAATATTTCATTACTGTGTGTTATGGCTGCATTTGGGTTCAACTTGACAGTTGCAGACTGTTTGGGGCACAGCTGTAGAGGATTAATGGTTGGAACGGCCCCTGAACAAGTCCGGAGGTATTTAATTGACTGCTGTGGAAAATCCAGCCCTTAGTGTGTGGTACTTTTCAGTGGTGGACCCGATAATAGGAAGTGCAAGGAGGAGGGACTTCATCTTCCCTTGCGTCAACTTGCTGAAGAGTCTATTCTTGAACATCGTGCATTTTTTAAAGCATCGTGGCCTTCTTTTTTTGCTGCTGTTGCTGTCTTCGTCCTTGGCTGACACGGAGCTTCATCTTATCCACCACATTGTTGCTATTCCCGCTGCCTTTGGAGCCTGGCCTCTAGGCCTTACTGCTGTTTGCTGTTCATGGCTGATGTTGGAGCCCAGCTGTTCTTCACCTATGTCCGAACTCGGCATCTTTGACCCTCCAGGGAAGTTAAGTCTTGAGACCTTCTTGGGATCTTTGGGTTTTGTGAAACATTCCAGTCAAGAACAAAGCAGCTATGGATGGCTACTTTGAAGGACACTGTTTTTTATTGTTAATGTAATATACTTATATATATATATATTACACTTTGCATATTCTGTTTCTTCAGAGAATCCTGACTAATACACTGTGTTTATTGAATTTTTATTTGATTTGACATTTTTATAACTAATAAGTATGAAGGATTCCAATTTTTTCACAACTCCAACTTTCGATGTTTTTATATACAGAGTATGTTTAATACTCATTCTGACAGGTGCATAGTGATATTTTATTGTGCATTTGTTTGGTCTTTCAATGAAAATTAGTGTTATTGAGCAGCTTTTCATTTATATATTTTCTATTTATATTCTTATCCCATTCTTAACTTGAGTTATTAAAATTTTTATTATTTTAATATAGAGATATAGTCACTCTCTATATATTTAATAAACTAATAATTTATTGTATATGACATTTAAAAATATTTACTCCCATTTTATAAATTGCATTTTTGTTCATCTCCATTGTTGTGTGGAAAGTTTTGTAGTAACATGATCCATCTTTTACTTTTCCTTCTGTTGTCTATGCTTTTTATGTTATATACATGAAAACATTGCTCCAATCAATATTATGAAGTTTTCACTCTGTTTTCTTCTTCTAGAAGTTTACATTATTAGGTTTTTTGCATACGACTTTAAGACATTTTTGTTGGTTTTTGTGCATGTGTTATAACTTAATTGAATTTATTTACCAAAAGCAAGCCTTCAGAAGTATTTGCTTAGTATATAGCACTATGGCAGTAGCATTATTGTGTTGTATGAGTCACAATTATATTTCAGACATAGATTCTTTTCCCTTCAAGTTTGTAATCTATAAGAGGATATTTTAATTTCCTGGCAGGAATGAAGTAGATATTTGAAAAACCACACGTCTCTCTTATTGGCTATGAAGCAATTGAGACAATGGACCCTAAGAAATTATTTCTCCAGAAGTCTCATGCTGAAGGAATACAGAGATTAGATCCCTGGTACTAGCCAGAGTGGCATTTTATGTACCAAGAAGGGATTTAACACATCTTGTCAGATCACTTTTCAGAAGAGACTGACATCCAAATGATAGTAGGAGAACACCTTGACCACATCTCCTTAGTTGCATACATCTTCTCTCTAATTAATGTTAACCATTGGTTAGTACTGTGAGAAGGTTGACAGACTTGTGGGTGATTGGAGAACTTTACTTGTTCTTCTAAATGTGGCCACATTGAATGAATTTTGTTTTCCTGCTATCATAAATAAAGTTACAATGACTATATGTCGGTATGCACCACTGTGGTGAAATGTAGACAGCTTTAGGGTATATACTCGGAAATGGTCTAAGTTGGGTCTTATGATAGTTCTATCTCTATTTTTCCCTTTAAAATTCTTTTTCTTTGAGTGTTTTATACGTGGATACAGTGAATTATGATATTGTCATACCTTAGTCCTCAATTCCATCCCTGTCCCCTTCACATTACTGCTCTTCTCCCCTGCCCAGATTCACCTGCATTATCAAGTATTTTCACATGTGTGGCCTACTGAGTTTCATTTGATGACATGGCCTGAGTACTTGCAAGAGAGATAATCATATGTCAGTAGATACACCACTGAGGAATGTATTTCTAATTTCCTCTACATCAGTATTATCCTTATCAGTCTTTCAGAGAAATGTGGAATCTCTTGAGATCTTTCCCTTTCCATGGTAAAATGTTGATAGTACAATTCCCATATAGGTTTTGTGGAAATACACATAGTTACTGTGAATTCATGCATTCAACAGCCGTGTTGTGTCTAGAGAATGAATTTCTGTTTTTCTTAAAAACTTCCACATGGATTTCCAGAGTGGTCACACTAGTTTTCATTAACACCAGCAGTGAATAAGACTTCCTCTTGCCCTGCATCCTTGCTAACATTTGTTCTTATCAGCTCAGGAGTTTCTTGATAGATTCTTCAGAGTAGTCTTGATATATTCTTGATTCACAGTGGGAATGTCTCATATTTTTCTCCATTTAGAATGGTTCCTTTAGGTTTGTCAAATTATGCTGAAATATGCACCTTTTATCCATACTATCTCCAATGATTTTACCATAAAGGAATGTTGGAAATTCGTCAAAGGCCTTCCGTATGTCTATTGAGATTATCATGGACCTTCTGTCTTTAAGTCTGTTTGTGTGATAAATTGCATTCTATTATTTAGGTATATTGAACAATACCTATATTTCACTAATGAATCCAAGTTTATCATGGTGAGTTTTTCATTTACTCACCACAAAACACCTTGAAGGGAAACAAAGTTTAAGATTATCTGGTTCTTATTCCAGATTGGCAAGAGAGTCCACCTCAGCATCAGGGACCAAGGGTGCTGGCCATACCACATCCACAGAATGAAAGAGGAGCATGTGCTCTTCCCAGACAGCATGTCTGTCCAAGTATACCAAAGAAGACTTCCTTAACCAGCTCTATCTATCCACCTAGGGACTAGTCCTTCCAAAGGTAGGTTGAAACTTTCCCATTGATTAGATAATCTCCTATAGGCTGGCTCCGGGCTTAACTCAACTTCAAATTCCTTTAAAAAATCTTTAATTTCTTTTTTTTTTTTTTTGTGGATCAGAGGGCACTGTGTGTCCCTGTGTAGACGCAAGAGTGACTTCAGAAATCATCCTGGATTGCTTCTACCTCCTTTTATCTTAATTCTGGGATGTCTCTGGCTCTACCTACTAAGAATGGAAGTGCAGGCCTTTGCTATTTCCACATGGAATTTTTAATGTAGAAACTGAGATCTGGACTCAGGTACATCTGTTTGTAAGGCAGAGTCTCAGTCCCTGAGCCATCTCTCCAGCCTGAAATTCTTTTTTTAATATTTTCTTTTTCTTTTTTCTTTCCTCTTATTCCCCACTCCCATCCCCTCTCTTTTTGCCTGATACTCCTTCACCTTTCCTGTCACATTCCCTCCTATTTCCAAGTATTTTCACTTGTGTGGCCCACTGTACTTTATCTAGTCTTTGATGTCATATGCCTGACATGATTCTTGATCAAGCAAGTGTCATATAGATCAGTGGGTTTTCCACTGAGGGTAGCAGCTCTCTTTTCTTCCCTACTAGTTCTTATGAGTCTCTCAGGGAGGTGTGGAGCTTCTTGAGATCTTTCACACATGGGAACTGTCCTATCCACTTCAAATTCTTCACAACTGTGCCAAGAGATTGAATCTTCAATTGTTAAGTTGACATCTGTATTTAACTGTGGCAGTGAGTGATTTTTTGATGTTTTCTTGGATTTGGTTTACAAGTTGTGTATCTTTAAATCTGTATTCATTAAAAGAGTGGCCTATATTTTGTTGTGTCTTTGTTTGGTTTTGGTATCAAGGTCAGACTAGCTTCACAAACAGTGTTTGGAAATATTTCTTGTTTTTCTATTTTATGAAATAATTTGAGAAGTATTGATCTTAGGTGCTCTTTAAATGTTTGAAGAATTCTGCACTAAATGCATCTGGGACTAGACTTTTCTTTGTTTAGAGAATTCTGATTATCATTTTAATCTTATTCTGTGCTATAAGACTTTTAAAATTATTTGCTTCATCCTAGCTAGAGAGGCATTGGGGAATACATGTTTGGCAGTTCATTTATTCATTTTGGGTTGTCTAGGTTAGCAGAACATAAGTCATTATGATATTATGGATTTCCTCAATACCCATTGTAATGTATTTCTTTTAATTTCTAATGCTATTGATTTGTGCCTTATTTTCTCTTTTTTATTTAATTTGGCTATGAGTTTATCAATCGTATTTACCATTTCAAAGAACAAATATCTTGTTTCATTGCTATTTTTAATAGATATTATTGTGGTTTTTTTCATTGGTTTCTTCCATAATCTTTGTGTTACCCACTATCTACTATTTTGTGCTTTCATTTGGTTGCTTATTTGTGATATGTCTGATGATACTTATAACTATAAAATTCCCTCTTTGGATTTACTCAAAAATATTCCATAGATTTAGGTATGTTATGTTTTCATTCATAGTGGATTTTTCTTTTCCCATTTCACATATAGATAAAGTGAATATATGATATTTTTATGTCTTAATCCCCAACACTATTCCCCTTCCTTCTTCTATTCCAGTTCTTTTTCTCTCCCAGTCTCTTTCTTATTTTCATGGCTTTTGCATGTATTACCCACTGAGTTTCACTGGGATTGCCATTGATTGCATATGCCTGAGTACTTGTTATGTAGAAATCATATATTAGTGGATATAAAACTGAGGAGAGAATCTTCTTTTTCTCCAGCAGTATTAAACCTTATCAGTCTCTTAGTGAAATGTGAGGTCTCATGGTGAAATGATGATAGAACAAAACCCACACAGTCCTTAAAAAATATATATATATATATTAAATATATATATGTATTTATATAACTACAGTGAATTCATGGATATAACAGCCCTGTCATTCCCAGAATATCACGTCCAGTCATATATCTTCTTATCTTCTTCCCTTTAGACTCTTACAATCTTACTCTTCCTTCTTCCATAATGTTCCCTGAGGTCTGGAGTCAGGTTTGGTTTAGATGTACTGTTAGAGCCAAGTATTCCAGTCACTTATTTTCTGCATTTTGGTCAGTTGTGATTTTCTGTAATAAACATCTTTTTTTGCATAATGAAGCTTTTAGGTTGAGTGATGAGTGTTACTTCAATCTATGTGTATTGTAGCAGTTCTTCTGCAGAGCTGCTGATAAAATCATGACAAAACTGCTCAAGGGAACAAAGGGTTTATTCTTTTACCACAGCCTGGTTACAGTTCCTCATCCACCTTTGCAGGAGAGTATGTACCATAAATAAAGGACTGAAGGAACTGGCCACACCATGTCCACAAAGCTGCTGAAAGAAGGACGATCCTTACTTGCCAGACCAGCATACCTGGACAAGTATACACAAGGATGTCCACTCTTCTCAAACAGTTCCCTCCATTTTATTCACCTGCCTGGGGACCAGTCCCACCCACCATAGGCTGGAACTTACCCAACCACTAAACAATCTCCTGCAGGTTCACTCTGGGCTTAATTCAACTACTAATTCTATGTAAATGTGCCCTGAACTCAAACCCTCAAACTGTCAAATTGACTTGTATATCTAATATGTTTAATGGGCAGTTTAATATCATATCTCACTCTGGGCTTAATTCAACTACTAACTCTATGCAAATGTGCCCTGAACTCAAACCCTCAAACTGTCAAATTGACTTGTATATCTAATATGTTTAATGGGCAGTTTAATATCATATCTTTATATTTAAAGCTTAGAAGTTTGCACTTCACAAGGCCTATGTCCTCCCCTTTTATAGGTTCTTGTCCTTGTTTATAGTACCAGGTATGTGACCTCCCACTAAAAATCCAATCAGAAAGCTTTTGGTTTTCCTGAGGCAGACATTAATGTCTGTATTACATTGATGCTTCTTGCCAGAGTGGTTGGAATTTAAAACTTCCACAGTTTGATGAAACTGTTGATTGTTTTTCTGCTCTAACAACTTGCATAGTACTTTTTGTACTATGAAAGGTGTCCAGCAAGGAGGAAACTTCCAGACTAGTTCCAGCTGGTGTTTATATTCATGTCTTGGAATCAACATGTGTTGTATCTTCAGCAATAGGGTTTTACTGTCATTTTCTGGAGGGCAACTAAGTGCAATGGTAACAACCTATACTGTTTGTGAGGCCTTTCAGACCTGCCTCACTAATGACTTATTAGGAAGTATGGCCTACCTGGCACATGGAATATTGTTTAATTGCTTATGGGTTGTGGTTGGAGTATTTTAGGAGATTTTTCATTTTGCCTTGTCTTCTCTTTGTGTTCTCCTACAAAGAATACTTCCCTTGTATTTTTCTGTTCTCTTTATTGAACAAAATGTTTAAAATTCATATAGGTTTCTATATGGATGTATCTTAGCATACTGGTGTTGTTTGGTAGTCCCTCAACTATATTTTAATTTCCTTTTTTATTCTTAGATGACCTGATAGCCATTAAACACTGTTCAATTTAATTTCCATTAATTTTATCTATTTTATATAGTTTGAATTCCTGGTTTCTAGTTTTATTCCATCATGATTTGATAGGGTACATGTTGTTAATTCAATTTCCTTTATTTGCTGAAACGTCATTATTTGTGTCCTAATATATGATTATTTTAGAAAAATTCCCATGGGCTTCTGAGAAGAATGTGTATTATTTGGTGTTGGGCAAAATGTTCTGTAAATATCAACTGAGCTCATTTTATCATTGGTTTCATTTAATTCTTGTGCTTTCCTGTTTATTTTGGCCCAGATGACCTGCCTATTTGTGAGAATTGAGTATTGAAATTTCCCAACACTATTGTGTTGGGGTTAATCTGAGACTTTATATCTAGTAGTATCTGCTTTATGAATATTGATCCACTTTAGTTTTGTGCGTAGATTTTTTCCTATTAAAATTATTTTTAATTTTTTTGTTATTTATTCAATTGTGCATGTGTGTATGTATGTGTATGTGTGTGTGTGTAGAACCACGGATGAATTCGGGAACCACCATGGACCGCCTCCACCTCCTCCTTGTTTACTCTGCCCGGGAATCACAGGCTCGGCCCACCAGGACCAGAAAGGCAGGCCACCTGCTTCCTCATGACGTCTATACGTGGGGTCTAGGATCCGAACTCAGGACCTTCCACCTGCAAGGCAGAGGCTTTACCCCTGAGCCACTTCTCCAGCCCCTAAAATTATTTTTACTGTTATTTAATAACAGTTAAACAATGACAGTCTTTTGTAAAAACAGGTTTCAAAAAAAATTAAAACCATTTGAAGAATCAGACAAAATTCCTACAAAGCTGAGAATTTTATCGTTTTCTCTTATAGAATTACTTACTTGAGAATTATTTTCATCACCTTGTTCTCCTGTTGGGTTGTAAGGCAATTCTTGGTAGTCTTATCTTTTTTTTCTATACTGCCTTTCTATTGCCTAGAAGAACAAATAGCTCTTGACCATAAGCAGACACTTAAGATTTATTGATATAAATTAGTGGGTTGTATTTGATTTCAGTTTTTTTCTCCTTTTTTTTCTTACTAAAGGTAGTATATACTTCTATTAAACAGGCACCTCTAACCATTGTTACCACTTTCAGCAGTTTAGTTTTTTTTTTTTTAACATAAGATCTTATGTACCTCAGAATGGCCTCAAATTCATAACCTCGAATGCCACTGGAATTTCTGATCCTTTTATCTACACCTCCTGAATGTGGGGTTGAAATCAAATGTGTGATATTAGGCATGGTTTCCAGGTGCTGGAGCTCAAAATCAAGTCCTTACCGTACTTTAATACACAGATATTTAGAATTGTGAGGTTTTCCTTTTGGACTGCTTCCTTATTGAGTAAAAAGTGACATTTGTTATCCATTCTAACTAGCTTTGGTTTGAAGTCTATCTTGTCAGATATTTAAATAGCTACATCTACTTGGTTTTTCATTCTGTTTTCTTGTAATATGGATTTCCATACTTTTATTCTGAGATGGTAATAATCTTTTATGGCAAGATATATTTTTTAAGACCCAGAAGAAAGCCTGGATCCTCTTTTCATAATGAGCTGCATACTTTGGTTCTTCACTTGCAGAATTAAAGTCATTCAATTTTATTGTTAGCATTGGAATTTTTGTAATATGACATTTGTTTTGGTTGTATTTTCTTATTCCTCATTAGGTTATCTCTTATTATTTATTGTTCTCTTATGACTTTTTGGGAGTTATTGTCTTTCTCTTCTGAGTATCATATGACTGGTAGAATCCTCTGTAAACCTGACAGTAGTCATACATTCCTTTAAGTTATGTTTGTAATGGGAGGGTTTTTTATTTATCCTTTGAATATAATGGGTAATATGGAAGATGTAATATTCTAGGTTGGGAGTAGTTTTCATTCTGTCATTGGAATATATTAAGTGACGCTCCTCTGGGTTTGAGAGTTTCTATTAGTCAGTCTATTGAATAATCTAAAAGACCTGGATTTATATGTAATTTATTTTTTCTCTTAAAAAAGCAGTCTTTATCATTTTTTCTTAAGTCTGTGCTTTCAATATCTTTCATAAAATCTTTGTTTAGTGCACGCATGTGCGTGTTTGCATCAGAGGGCACTAAGTGTCCTTCAAGAATTATCCTGGATTGCTTCTACTTCCTTTTTGCTTCCTTCTGGGATTTCCCAGGCTCTGCTCATCAGGTCCAGAAGTACATGCTGCTGCCATTCCTGCCAGGTGTTTTTACGTGGGATCTGGAATCTGAACTCAGATCCTTCTGTTTGCCAGTTAGAGTCTAAACTCCTGAGCCATCTCTTGAGCCCCTCTGTATGCTTCTTGTATCTGTAGAGGCATCACCCTTTCCTAGGTTAGGGATGTTCTCTTTTATGAACGTGTTGAAAAGATTGATATGCCCTTGACTTTGATTCTTCCTCCTTTACCAACATGCATGATTCTTGAGTTCAGTCTTTTCATAGTGTTCTAGTGCTCCTACATATAACATTCATGTGTTTTCTTGGATTTACTAATTTCTTTTACTAATTTCGAATGATAAAGTTCTTTTACCTTATATTTGAACTCTGATATTCTATATTCATGAGAACTATTCTTTTGATAATGGATTTCATTGAGACTTTGGTCTGCTTACTTTCATTTCTCTGTGTCATTTAATCTTTTTGGTTTATCTTTTTTTTTATCTAGAATTGACTATCTCATTTCATCTAGCACTTACAAACACTTTATATTTCTTAGAATTCAATCTAATTGTTTCTGTCTTCTAAAATCGTATTTAGGTATTCATTCATTTCTTTGTTCTTTAGGAATTTGCTGACCATTTTTATCATTGCTCTTTAGAAATCTAAATCCTGCATATCTTCAAGTTGGATATCCATGGGATATATGTGTGGGTTGTTAATCTTTTTGGGGTGAAAATGGACTAATTTTCTAATACTACTAATGTTTTCCTGCTAGGATTTGGGCTTCTTGAGTTGGTTTGCTGGTTATATTTTCTATTTTGCTTAAAACTCACTAGATAATGATTCCCAGTTGTGACTAAGGGCTGCTGTGTTTGTAGATTCTTAGATAGAAGACTGTAAGTTTCACCTTGGTATGTTGACTGCCGTGTTAGTACTGGACATCGAGCATGTGGAAGGCTGGGCTTCGGGGTTGGTCTTTTCTTGGTTTCCCTTCTTATCTAGTCTGTCCATATCATGTACCATGGAGACTGTGGACCAATGGCAACTGCAGGACCTGGTGGGCCTCAATTGGGTTTATTGAACATCAAGTCATGAACACCACCAAAATGATGTCAATGATATCCTTCTACTTTCTGCTTATTATAACATCTCCAAAGATCATTTGGAACTAGGATGGAGATCAAGAATTAGTAGTGGCAAGACTCTTGATGAAAAAAACTCTTCCCCCCTTCCTTCTCTGAAGAAGTGTCAATAGCTCTATTAACATTATCTAGACATACATATTAGTCAATTGTTTCCAATTAGTTGCCACAGATACTAATTCGAGGTAATTTTTATCCTAAAATTTGTAATATGATGATCATGCTATTTTAGATACCATGTAAATTAAATTTTAATAAGTGAGAGATTATGACTTATATAAATGCAGAGAAGACTACTACAGATGAAGAAAACCATGACAGAAAAAGAAAGAAAGAAATATCTTATGTGGCTAGATGCCAGATAGTTATGCTGAAGCTTGGAAAAAGAATAGAAAAAATAATGGCAGACATCTATATATAAAATCATTTATCCCTCATTACCACTCTTGTACAGGTACATCATAGCTTCTACTTTACAGATGTAGATATTAAGAACCAGGATGCTTAAATAATCTGACATTTACAGGTTAAAAAGTACTGGAATTATAGTCTGAACCAACAAGGATAAGGTTAGAGTTTATTTCCTTAATGATAATAATAATTACAACTTTAGGAATCAACAAAAACCTTAAACAGTGAGTTTTATTGAGGAAAACTAGTTTGTTCTGGAAACTAGATGAAAGCTGAACTAGAAACAGATTGATTTCTAGAAGGATGTTGAAATGCTGGTGGCTAAGTTGGGCAAATGGTGAGAAAGTTATAGAGAAATACACGTGTTTGTGAAACATAGGGTGAATTCAATAGAGACTAAAATAGGCATGATGATAGCTTTCTTAATATATGTATTCAAGTGGCGATAGTAGAAAGATTGTATACTTAAAATGGTATTGAGTGGTATGGAAAGTCTTAAAACAGAGTGGGTTGTAAAACAAAAAAACACCGTTTCACAAAGAGATGGATGAAAATTCAAATTTTTTATCGTGAATTGAAGACCATTGCATGAAACCAGAGAAAGCAAAATATTTAAAATCTGTCCCTGAAATCATTTCCTTCTACAATTTGTACCCTGCACAAGTTTTAGATCTTTAGGAAAACAAATCAAGAATCTAAGAACAAAATGACTTTATATACTTGGGCTGCATTAGTCATATGCTCTCTTGTATCCTACTATATGCCCTGAAAATCTTTTGTAATTTATAGAGTTGCATATTGAATAAATTCAAATAAAAGATAAACAAAAATATGTCAAATACAGGTATTATAAAGATTTTTAAAGTAAATGTTTGTTTACAAATAAAATGCTATTGATTTTTCAAGATACAGAATTGTATCCAAGAAAACAATTTAATAAAATAGGCACAATGTTTAAAGCAAAATTCACACAGATTACATAACGCTAGTGAAAGATCGCATTTTTAATATTCTCAAATAGCTCAAACATTTTTAGAGCATTTGTCATTCTAAGATAATGTACAAATCTGATATAATAAAACTTTTCCAGAAAACAAATCTTTGTTGCTGTATCTTATTTTGAATTCTATAATTTCTATACTGATAGTCTTAGTTCACAAGGCTTCAGATACACAAAAATTAAGAGATTAGATCATATGGAATAATTTGACCAAAGTAAAGGTAACATATTTTCCTCATCTTTTGCTGGTACTTTGAAGTCACCAACTTTAAGAAAAAACAAAATACTGTTTTTTTAAAGTTTACCCTTATTGTCTCTTTATTTTTCATGAATTTCACATGAGCTCAGAATGCAACAAACCTCAACATTACATCATTTGTTGTAAATTGAATGTTGAGTTTGATACTGTTTCTCCATAAATCAGAGTTAACCATTTAAAATAGTAATAATAACATTTTTCTCAAACATCAACAAAATTAACCAACTCATTTATCTTTTTCAGTATCAATTAATTAAATTACAATGTTAACTTATCCCAGTTTTTTCCTGTGGCTAGAATGTTGAATAAGACAATTTTATCTTTATTCATGACCTAAGGAACAATATATGTTCTGGTGAATGAAGATGATTTTCTCTTTCATGAATTTCTGCCAGGAAAGTATGTAAAGAACCTTCATTAAATTACTAGATTTTAATATGTATAGACTGATTTCCTTATATCAATGACTGAATCCACCTAAGACTAAAAGATAGATACACCCAAATCAAAACTTCCGTTTGAACATTCAATAACATGTAAAGTTTGTTAGTGAACTGTGCAATTCCTAGTAAATGTGGACCAAGTATAGAAAAGATGGAGGCATTTATATGTAATACTTCTAATCACCACCTTTCATCTTATAACAAAACCAGTCATGAAACATGCTCATAATAATAATTATAATTTTGGATGCTACTGAGATGAGGCTGCTATCCTTTGTGGTGTCATATGCACTTTTCAAAGATTAAAATACATGATAATACAGTTTTTCCTGGAGGCCCTGTGGCATCATATGCATTTTTTAAAAAATAAAATATATTATAATACAGTTTTTTTGGTGGCCCTGATCCTTTTGGCTACAGCCTTTGACAAGATAATTGAGAGTCCTTCACCAGAAACCCTTACAAACTCAGTGGGGCTTGTTTCAGGCAGAGCAATCTTTCAGGATCAATTTTTCTCCTTCAAGTTAGACGTGAAAGACCCTGAAGCTGTCACAAACAACTTATTAAATGCCATAGTGCTCCAAATTTTGAGTTGGAGTGGAGGATGTAAGGCACTTACTTTTGTACCCTCAAAGACATCACTACCTAATATTAAAAATATTACAACTATGAAGACAATATAAAACTATAAACTACTGAATTTACTAATATTATATAGGGTTGAATATAGAATATACAGATATAGTTAGGAGTGTTTTTTCCTATGCAGTGGAATCAGAACTACTATGCCCTGAAAATTTTGTTGTCATATCATGTCATGTGAATCATACCATATCATTTATCATATCATATAGGATTTCTTGCTCTCATTAAATATTTTACAACTGTGCAAACTGAACATCACCTGTAATATTTTAAAGTCATGGTAATATTTTAAAATTCACATTATTATGAGTTCCCCAAAAGTTCATGTATGGCAAGCTTAATTATTAATTCAAGTGTTTGAGTTTGGATCTTTTGAAATGTGATTAGGTCTTTCAGAAATTATTGATGTTTCAGATTAATATCATCATCATGGGAAGAGTTTTGCTATTGTGAAAGTACATGTGTTATAACACAGGTTTGGCATGTAATTTTTTCTGTTACACTACTTCACTGTACCAGGAAATAAAAGATAATTGTCTTTTACTACATAGATCTGGGTCTATGTAGCTACTAGCAAGTCCAAAAAAAGTGATTACTTGTGGTTTCAAACTCAGAGGTGAAATGAAAATAAATTATCTGTATAGGGATGTGATGAAGGTCACCTGCATATCTCTAATATCTATTGTGAGCATCCCTGACATGTGCACTTACCTCGATATCCTGATAGGTACCAGAGTGGGATTAGTTGTAATTGAATCAGACTGGGTCAAGAAGGGATGTGGAAAAGCCAAAAGCAAATCGAGTTTATTTTAGAATCTAATCCCATATGTACCATGAAATAGGGGGATGACATCTATACACTGTGCAGAGGGATGACATCAATTGTAGCAGACAGACTACACATGCAAGAACAACAATACAGTACTGCCAATCCTTAAACATGTTCCTATGCCCTAATGGCCCATTCATTGTGGAGAAAGAACAGGCTACTATTGTATACAATGTTCAGCAGCATGGTAATACAGTTACAACAATAAAGCTCTGTGCCCATCTTTTAAACATGATAATTAATGTCTAAATGGCTTCCAAGGAATGGAAAGAGATGTAGGAAACACTTTTGCCTAGATCCTAAGACAGGACAAGATCCATCCCTGCCCTCTGTGGGAAAGTCAATAGGTGTTAATCTCTATGGTTGCTAAACAACAGTAGGCATACTGCTACTACTGACTGCAGGGAATGTTTTCAGTGTCTATCTTCAAGAAATCGAGGACTTGAGCTTCCATGCTCCTTACAATCTACCTCTTTGGAAAACTGTTATTCTCAGGTCTTAAAGCCTTCTAGAGGCTTACAAAAATAGCATTTGTCTTTTTGTATACTTTCTCCTAGGGATTCTGGCTCAATACAAATCTTGCCACATTTACTTTTGTGTTACCTTGAAAGGCCACTTTGTCTGCTTTTTTTTTCATTCTCTTTAATGTTACATACATGAATACAGTGAATTTATTATATTTTTACCCCTTAGTCCCAAATCCCGTCCTTTTCCTTTTTCCCTTTACAGCTCTTCATATCCTCTGGCAGATTCCCTCCTATTTTCAAATCTTCTCACTTGGGCAGTCCACTATGTTTCATCAAATTTATCTTTGATGATTCATGCTCCAGCAAGTATCATAAATCAATGGGTATACCACTGAGGAAAGCTTCCATCTTTTCTTCCCCATCACCATTAGTCCCCATCAGTCTCTCACAGAGCTGAGGAGATTTCAGAGATCTTTCTGCTTTCATGATGTGATGCTGATAAGACAGTTTGTATTTCTTCATGTATCCCTGGCTTCAAGATATGGCAATCCAGTATCATCATCTTATCACCTTATATATTTTCCTGTTGTAATAGTTACTTTTTTCTGCTTCTGTGAGACAACACTCATTCACAACTTTTGGGGAGAAAGGGTGATTTATTTGGCTTATGGTTCCAGAGAGGATGCACAGTCCTTTACGGCAGAAAATGCATGGCAATATTCAAATCTGCAGGAGGCTTAAGTCACATCCATCATGGAAGGTGAGAGAGCTCATACTAAAAACTGGAAGAGCAGACTGCTAATAGGGTGCTTCTGCCCACCTACTGTGATGTGCCTTCCTCCACCAAAGTTTCACCTCCTAAAGTTGTCACAAACTTCCCAAAGAACAACTAAGGATTCAAACACATGACCCTGTGGGGGAAAATTTATATACAAACAAATACACCTGTCAAATCAGAGATGAAAGTGGAGAATTCCTCCCACATCTTCATTTCTTGCTGAAATTATTCCCTTACATAGACAGGCAAGTACTCTCTAGGCACAGCTCTCACCATCAGTTATATATATAACCCTTAGGAAAAACCATGAATTGCCACCATGGCTTTCCTGTAATCTTGTATTTATGTGCGGGTCTCAAGAACTGAAATATGTTTTTCAGTACACCAGTAATTTTTAGAAAATCTATTATACCATTTAGGCCTTTCAACAAGAATCATCTTCATGTATACCACAGAGGAGAAGATAGTCTGAAAAGTTTTTCCCTTGTAAAAATATCGTGTTGATTTTCTTTCTGGGAAGGAAGCTCTGTTGGAATCTAGATCTCCTGTTGATGCTATGAGGACTCTCTGGCATTCCCCTTTCCAAAATCTTCTTACCTCACAACAGCTGCAAAGTACTGACAGAAGACACCCAGCTTCTCTGAGAAAACTCACAAACCCTGTATCTTTCTCTTCTTATATCTCTCACAAACAACTAAATCCTCTTCTTACCTTCTCTGCTACCTGATAACCAAAAAGCATCCTGACTACATGTATGTACCATAAATCGCTTATTAACTAAGTCAACTTACTCATATTTCAGGAATTCCCCCTCTCTTGGCTACCTTTAAGACCAGATTACTCACTCTATCTGGTGACGCTGAAACAACTTCCTTCAGTCCTTCTCTGTACTGCTCTTGGTACTAAAAAATTTATTAATCTCTTACTTGAAGAATGATTCAATCCAATGCTTTTCTCTTGAACCCTCTTTTACCTCTCTCTCTCTCTCTCTCTCTCTCTCTCTCTCTCTCTCTCTCTCTCTCTCTCTCTCTGTGTGTGTGTGTCTCAAACACCTAATTTTTTTCCCAGTCATGTGGATAGAATTATATGATTGAGCTGAACCATTCTATATGGAGATTTCATGCCTTGGCACTTCAATTCTCACTTTTAGTAATATTACTTTGTAGCTACCACCATTATAACTTTGAATTTTTGCTATCGAGGCATCTCATCCTCTTTTACCAGGAGGTTTTTTCGTTATTAAGTTTTTAAAAACTTTTTCTAAAAAAATAAGCTGTCTCTTTCCAGTCCCACCCTTTCCCCACCCCTCTCAGTCTCCCATCCATTCCTTCCAATCAATGTGACTCCCTTCAGATTGTCTATACTAGTAGGGAACCAGGCTTCTCTGCCAGTATACATGGTTCTTCACTAGATAAACCCACTGGTAAGGGTGCTCCCCTTCACCTGTCTAGCACTTGCCTTATAATTCCTACTTCATGCTGTTATTTTACCTGAGATCTTCACTGGTCCATGGAGAAATACTGATATGTTGGCCATTGTGTAGATCTGGTAGTAGACTTCATTCCAGTGAGCTCCTGAGTGTAACAGTCCTGGAGTGACCTGGTCCACAGTGTACCTGCTCACCTTTAGGATTTTACAATCTTACTGCCCCTTATTCCACAAGGTTCCGTGAGCCTAGGATGGGAAGAGATTTAAATGGCCTGATTAGTGCCAAGCATTTTGGAATCACCTTTACTCTGGTCAGTTGTGGTTTTCTTCCTTACTATTCTTCTTTGCCATAGGTTGCATTTTGGTTGAATGTTGAAAACTTTTTTATCTAAGGATAAAATGAGAGGTATTTAGATGGTGGTTTACTAGCAGGTATTTATGGTTAATACTAAGACATCTGATCCTGTCTAGTATCTATTTTCTACTCCTTCCACCATTATTTGGAGAGATTTATAATATTGGACACATGTTTCCTGGAATTATGGGGGATGGGAGAGAGAAGCTAGTTAAAAAGTAATTGGTTACCCGAAGGCTGACCCCACTCCTTTCTTGGCTTATCTCCATCTTTTACTCCCCTACAAAACTTTTCCCATGTTGTTTTGTCTCTATTCTTTTGGGATGTTGCTTTGCCATTTGTGGGTATTGTAAAAGTTTCTGTTTGATTACATCATACAAGAATTAATGTTAGATTCCACTTATTAGGGAGAACATGAACATTTGTCTTTCTGAACCTGTGATATTTTGCTCAGTATAATTTCTTCCATTCCCATCCATTTACCAGCAAATTTCATTAATTCACTTTTTCTGACAGTTGAATAGTATTGTATTGTATATATGTACTGCATTTTTGTTACCCATTTTTTTTCTACTTCTGGACATCTAAGTTGATTTCATTTGTTTGCTATTGTGAATAGAACTTCTATGAACATGGTTGTACATGTGACTTTGTAGTAAGAACTAGTGTTCTTTGGGAATGTTCTCAGGAGCAGTATCCAAGTAGGTAAACAACCCAATTAAAAAATGGTCCATAGGACTAAAAAGAAACTTTTCACAAGATAAAATTCAAGTGTCAATCAAATATCTTAAAAATTATTCTACTCCCCTAATTTCCACAAGGAAATACAAAGTAAAACCATCCTGAGATATCATATCCTGCAGTCAGAATGGCTAAGACCCAATAAACAAACAACAAATACTGGAGTGCATGTGAGTTGAAGGAAGCCCTCATACATTGCTGTATGGGAATGTAAATTTACACAATCCTTTGGAGATAAGTTTGGAGGTAGCTAAATATGTATTTTCAGAATCCCTGGTCCAATGCCAAATTTTACTCTTCCAAAAATGTTCTTTTATTCTTCAATGCTTAATCTTTGCTAAGTCTCTTTGGGTCTCAATGTTTGACAACACACTCACAACACACCAAAAACTATAGGTACCTGTCAGATGTTTCTCTGAGACTTGCTCAGATTAGCTGACTTCCTGGGATGTAAGAAATTTAGCATCAGTTTTGTTTGTGGTGTGGCTAGTCTCCCAAAAGAGAACCTGAAAGTCACAAAGATGTTCATTTCCTTCCCTCCTTTTTCTAGAACTACTTCATTCACTAGACCTTCTAGTGGATACAGATCTAACCAATTTAAATATTCCCCTTTATTATTTTTGTGATAGAAAGAGGTCTGAAGTACTTTACATTCATGACTTCTTTCTTTAACTCTTTGTTTCCCTTGATACTTCTCCCACTCTGGTATTTGTGGACAACTGGGTAGCTAGCTCTTCAAGCTAAGAAGCCACAAGTCAAAATCTTCCTTTTTAGAAATATTTACTAGAAAAAGAGAGAGAGGGAGAGAGAGAGAGAGAGAAGGGATGTGCATGCCACATCATATGTATAAGGGTCAGAATGCAAGTTTCAGAAGTTGAACCTCTTTTCCCACTGTGTGGGTTCTGGAGATCCAGATTCAATTCAGGTTACTAAGTTTGTACACAAAGAATCTTTGTCCAGTGAGTCATCTCATCCACTCAAATACTGCCTTTTTATTATTTCTTCTTCAATCTTTCTTCCATTTCTCTCTTTTTGTCCTGAACATTTTAAAAGTATCCATATTGGTTAATTTTAGTACACTTTTTAGTGTAATTACTTATATAAATTTTATAGTGATTGTTCTATGTGTTGTTATAAATCTTATCAGCCAATTCATGTTTTTAAGATGTGCCAGTTTAATGAAGCTGGAAACATAACAGAATGCTTGCAAAGGAAAGCGATGTACTTATCTGGTGACTCAAAAATCAGGCAGTGGTTTGAGTGCCTTATTACATTTTTATGTTGCTACTTAGTTTTTAGCTTAACGAATATTTCTTACATTTATGAATTTGTTTCTGAAGAAAAGCATTGGGTGAGGAAGAAGTTATTTCTCCATATGATTAAAGATTTAACCTAACTCTAGAGAGGTTAATTTCTGATTAGTACAGGCGGATATGTAATTTACTGATAGACACAGGTTTCTCATTTAGGCTGATAACACTGAACAATTCTGTGACCTTGTATGAGTTATTTACTTCTAGGTACTTCATTTTTACATGTGTCCAGTGAAACACATCTCTTTTACTAAGAATATTCTGTATGCAAGACACACATCAGCCTATAAAACAATGTTAACATTTTAATATTTTAAGTCAAGCAAAGAAATCTTTCTTTTAGCTCTCATTGCAATGTCTACTTTCCACGATCGTTCTTTGAGTAACAGATGATATAATTTTTATATGCAATTTCAGTGACACTTTACCAATTAGAACCTTCACATACTGCTATTGTGATTGGCTACAGCTGTTTCCTCTGATGTAGTCCACGGGATTCTCCTTACTGAAAAACCTTTGTTTTTATAGTACTAATCAATCACTCTTCTAAAGGGAACTGTGTGAGAAGAGTGATTATTTAGTGCTCACCTTAGAACATTTAGAGTATCCCATCCAAGGCCTAGTGAACATGATAGAAGAGGAAATAGAAAGACTGTAAGAATCAGAACATGGAGCAAAATACATTGAAGCTCTACTACCTGTATATAACATGACTGTTGAAATCAACATGTGGCAACTGTGGCAATCTACACACACACACACACACACACACACACACACACACACACACTCAGAGAGAGAGAGAGAGAGAGAGAAAAGGGCAATGGTAGATAAGTAAGTTCACAATGCATAGTATACTATTGTGAAAAAAAATTTTAAGGATTATATCTTTTCTAAATAATGGTTATTCTCAAATGTTAGAAGTGTCATACAGTGCTAATGTGTGTTTATTCTAAACATAATGAGAAGACAATTTAGGTCTGCTAACATTCTTTTCTCACATTTCATTCACCATAATTGTTGGTCTCTGATCAATGACCCACAGTTAATTACTTCAATTTGTTAATGTTCTTTCCCTTAGTAATCAAGACAGAAAATGCTCATTTTTTCTAATTCTTTAATTATTATTATTATTAATAATTATCCTTTCTGGTTTTTTGTGCATGGCATGTGTATATATGCTTATGTAAGTATAATGAGATTTTCAACATGATAATCTCATGTGTGCTGGGCAAGTACTGTACCTCTGAACCATCTCTAACCCCTCAGTTTCTGTTTTTATTTCTTCTCACTGCTCCAAAACCTAAATGGAAAAAATGTTTCAGTAATGTATAAGGATATACCTTATATTTAATCTTTTGCTTTCTTCATCAAAGAACCATCTGTTTCAACCTCATGACTTGAGTTTTTTTTTTCTGTGTACTCAATGATCTATTGTCCATGCTTTATAGGGAATGAATATATTGAAGTTTCACCCAAAATACCATGGGATTAAATTAAATTCAATTTGCTTTCACAATGGCTACTCTAGAATTATGTAAGAACATCTTTCAACTTGCTAGCTTTTCGTAGTCCCTCCCCATATTGTCCTAGGTTTGGGTAACCAAAGGATTTCTAGAATGTTTACCATGTTTCCTTACACTGAAATGCACAGAACCAGATTATTATTTCATCAAATTACATACCCTGGAAATGCCTAGAACATTGTTAAGACTATTGTATTTCCTTCAGTGTCACATAAATTATTCATGCCCTTATTGAAAGAGCAGGTATCTTTCAAATTTCTTTTTGTCTGAAACCATAACAGAAAGTGGTCTTATTTTAATTTGTTTCCCTATGAGTCAAGTTAGTATTCACATTCTTGGAATGTCAGAACTAAAAGGATCTTGAGACAGAAAGGCAATTTTATAGGAAGAGATGAGAAAAGACTTGTTCAATATCATGAAATGAGTTAATGCTAAACCAACCCACAAAGATCTTTAACTCACATTCAAATGCGCATACCCAATTAAATGTTCTTCAGAAGAAGGTGACTTATTTCCTTGCCAACTTTCCTTTCATTCTTGCACCTTTCTAATCTCTAGGGATATTGTGATATCTGTGATTACTACTGTGGAGAGATATGTGAGGAGAACAACTGGGGGGATAATTACTACTCAACCTAGAGATCAAAGAAAAAGGCACACTTTGACATCCTGTGAAATTTCAGTTTACTATCTCAAGACTTCCTGTGATCCTTTGATTGCATTGTGACCAAGCTGACATAAATAAGGCATGAGATCTCTGTGGCATCAGATGAATGTAGTCTTTTTATCCAGTTGTATATGAGAACCTCTGCTTGACAATACAGAGAAAAGGAGATATAATACTACTTAAATATTAACATACCTGCATGTAACAAATCAATTGAGAAATATAATTATTTTCTCATTAATTTTCTCTACACTAAAATAATATTAATATCTGAAATAGTTCAGGGATACCAACTCATTATTTTAGTTAATTAAGTTTATAAAATTAGTAAATGCTAAAATTAGAACTAAAATCCAGAAAGCTAATACAATTTTCCAGTAATAAGAGCAACAGCTGACATAATTTCATACTATATTCCAGTCTCTATACTATGCTTATAGTCATTTTATAATCACTACACCAAACCTATGACTCGTTATTAATATTACCATATTACAGAGGAGAAAATGTGGTCTCAGAGTGTTATCTAGGCTACCATCAGGTCAGGTTTTAAGCCTACAATCTTCTAACTTGATGCCTCCTTTAGAGATTTGGGGATATGGTAAAGAAAAGATTCAGGAGATTTTCAGATGCAGAAGGCTCAACTTCTTGGCATCAAAAACAGGTTGCAGATTTTTTTTAAATTTTTTATTCAATTGTGCGCGTGTATGTGTGTGTGTGCGTGTATGTATGTGTGTGCGTGTATGCGTGTATGTGTGTGTAGAACCACGGGCGAATTCAGGAACCCCCATAGACCGCCATCTCCTTGTTTACTCTGCCCCGGGATTCACAGGCTCCGCCCTACCAGGACCGGAAACGCAGGCCGCCCCCGCTTCCGCCCGGCGTCTATACGTGGGGTCTAGGATCCAAACTCAGGACCTTCCGCCTGCAAGACAGAGGCTTAACCCCTGAGCCACCTCTCCAGCCCCAGGTTACAGATTTTTAAATGCTTTTTCACATAATTATAGGAAGAAATAATAAATTCAAGGAATATTATAATGTGGTTATAATTTCTGTTTTCCAAAAACTTAGGTCTTACCCCATATTCTAAATACACTTTTTACTCAATGAATAGGATAACTATGAATGAATAGGATAACTCAATGAATAGGAAAAAGGAGGGAAAAGTCATTAGGTAAATCTCAGAGAACACTAAACAAGGAGAAAGCCCTATTTAGTCTGGGCCACGTTGTAGAAATAAGGAACTTTCTTGCTGTCCATAGTTTGGTAACTATTTACTCAATAAATAGATAACTAAAGTTGATATACTAGAGTTAAACTATGCTCAGAATTTTTGGTAGAGTGAAGATCAGTCTTTCCACATAAAGGAATCTCACAGTGCTTCCAGGGACTCTAGAAGTACTATCTATAAAGCAAGGAACTTGTTGATGGCTTCTCACTATTTTAAAAATTATTCTTTTCAGTGTATAAATCACCACCTAATTTTTCAGTTTGCAAAATATCAATCCAACCTGGGCCTATAGCTTCTCAACCTTTTTCAGATTGTATCTGAAAAACAGAATTTCATATTTATTTCTTTGCCTTATGGGATTTTGTTGCTGATAAATCCATCCATTTCAAATCTGTTATGAATGGTCTTCTAAAAATTATTAGTGATATTTTTGTGATTTCATAATTAGCTTGGGGGATTGTGACTAGGTTTTATGCAAATGTGCTCTAGTTGCTAAGTACAAGTTCCAATAAAAAATAAAGCCCCACAACTATTATTTAAATGAGAAAAAAATAACAACCTAAAACAGTCTTTTCTCTATCAGGAAGGAAATAAATAAATAGTTCTTGGCTTGACAGAATTTCTTGAAACAACTAACTTAATGTCTAACTTGATTCATTAAAAGTTTTGCTATCCAACCTGTCTTTCAAGTTATTCATACAAAGTTCATTGGTACAAATAAAAATGAAACTCCAAACTGAAACTCAGAAAACTCAGAAATGTGAACACGCATATACAAATAGATTTAAAATGATCAGGAAAGTTATGTTTTGTTTAGGCAGGCTTGATTTGAGGTTCAATATTTTTCATCACATAATTTCCTCAGTACTTAATATACACTTCAAGCTGGGATAGGTTATGCTGCTGTGACTCTAGGATTGCTTGCTGTTATGGTTGGGTTTTTACTACAAACAGTCCTTGCCATAATCTACACTACCTGACAGAGGTAGTCCAGTTTAACCACATTTTGATCCTTCTCTGACCTCCTTGCCTATGATTACATGAAGCTTGTTATCCTTGACACATGATTAACATAGGCATTATAGAAAATGAAACATTAAGAAATCTTCATGTACTGGTAAAAAGAAGGAAAAAGTCATTAGGTAAATCTCAGAGAACACTAAATGAGGAGAAAGCCCTATTTAGTCTGGGCCATGCTGTAGAAATAAGAAACTTTCTTGCTGTCCATATTTTGATCAGTTTGCAACATTCATGCCCTTGAATCTTATAATCCATTCCTTATTTCCTTATTTATTATATTAATCTTGTTTTGGTATTTGATCACTCATTTAGAACTTTTTCTGGCTTCCAGAATTGCTCCACACAGCCACCCAGACATTCCTTCACATTTTCTGAAAAGGCTTGGCTGAAGATCAAGAAAGAAGCTTAGTTACAGATATTTGTACTTCTGGAAATACAAACAAGTAGAAGACAAGGTCAAAGTAGCCAGTTTAGGTCTTAAAATAATTTGCTTAAATTGTCATTATGTAAATGAGAGTACTGTATCATCTCTAGGGTGGAAACTCCATTGCATTAATTCGCATAAGTTATATCTTAGAGCAAACGTTCAAGAATTTTTTATGGAAATAGAGATATCCAGTAATAAAATTGATTGTTAACTTACCTAACCCTTTTACAGGTAAGCGAACCGAATCTCAAGAGAAAATATGTGTCTGATACCCAGTAAGAATTAGAGCTCATACTACCATCTAGTCATCCTAAGGTTAAGCAATAAGCCAAAGAAGTTAATAAAATGAATCACTTTTATTTCGTTAAACAAAATATATTTCTACCTACTTCCTTCCCTCACCTTTTGCTTCCTTTATTTTTCTCCTTTTCCTTTCTTCCTTGACTATGAACATTTATTCTTTCTTTTAGCATTTTATGAACAATGCATGATGCCACAATGTATGAGATAGGGTTGCAATACTACAAAACATTCAGTTTCTCTTTAAAAGTCTCACATTCTCTGAAAGAGATAAACCTGTATAAAAAAATTCATGATATATGCTCCTGTTGGTATTTGAAGGTCAGAAAGCATGGAAGATCAGTGAGAATTTTCTAGGAATAATTGGCATTTGACCTGAATTTCAGTGAGACATTAGTAATAGACCAGGAATATTAGTTGGAAAATGCATTTTAGGTGGATGACTAGTATGCACAAAGTTATGACATGCTAGGAAAAACAAACAGTAAAACTTGGTTGTCCCATAGAATATCATCATCAAAAGTAGAGGAAAAATTTAAAAGCTGTAAAAGTGAGCACTAAATTATTGTGGTTCTTTTATAACAGGTTGAAAACACAGTATTTATCTCAAATTTTGAAATAGGATTGATGTGGTAGATTGTAGAATAATTCATCATCAAGTTCACCATTTACCTTGGTCACCAGATATCATATTTTTGATTTTTCAAGTGTTTGTATATGGAAGAAACAGAAAGCAAGTGTGTGTGTGTGTGTGTGTGCGTGTGTGTGTGTGTGTGTGTGTGTGTGTGTGAGAGAGAGAGAGAGAGAGAGAGAGAGAGAGAGAGAGAGAGAGAGAACAAAAGAACAAAAGAGAAGTATATATGTGTTGATGTGGAGGCTATAGGGTAACCTTGGGTATTCTTCCATAGGAATTTTTTAGTTTGTTTCTTGAGACAAGGTCTCTCACTGGGGCTTGGCAATTAGTGTAGGTTGGTCAATCAACAAATCCCATAAATATGCCTCTCTTCAAAATTGGGACTACAAGTGCTCTCAGCCACATCCCTTTTTATGTGTATTTTGATGATCCAACTCAGATCCTAATGCTATGTATCATGAACTTTCATGATTGAGGTATCTCCATAGTGTCTGACAAGATATGCTTGACTATTCTTTCATGTACACTGCCACTATGTCATTTCCTTAGAGAAAGAGAGATGTTAAGTAGACATTGAACCCATGATTCTTATTCCAATTTTGAAAATTTCACTAGTCACCTAGATACTTACTTCCTCTTATGCTCTCCTCTTTTCATAATTTCATCCTTTCTCACATCTTGAAGGTCTTACACAATGAAACATGGTGTATGCAAACAACTACGGAAAATAAATAGAAGATTTGGTTTTAAATATTCCTTCAGTCATTATGTGTAATGTCAAGAAGTTTATAGACAATGCATAATTTCACAGAAAGAAAAAATTAGAAGTGATAACAAATAATGTAAAAAAACCCATTTTTTTCAAATAGGACAATTTGTGTCTACTCATGGATGATGGATGAGGGAGAATTTCTAACTTACTCACAATAAGATTTACATTTTTCATGTTTTCTTTTTCTAAAATAAATTGCCATTGTGCTTTTTCTTCTTTCAGTTCTCTGTTGCCTTTAGACTGTGGAGAAGGGACAGAAATCTTCCCTTTCTCTTAATATACTACCAGATCATGGGGAATCATATATGAGTTTCTAGGGGAAACTACAGGCTGCCCAAAGTTCTTGAATTTTGGGACAAATGTAGCAATGGAATGGAACAGTAGTGAGAAGATTAATGTGTCCCATGTAAGGTTAAAAGTATGTGTGAATTGGGTGGGGTAGACTGCAGCAGAACCTCTTAATTATACAGTTTTTTTTTTCATGTCTCACTTTAAAAAAGAAAAAATCTAAAATTTAGAGGTATATAAGGGAATGCACTAAGAAACCACATTTTCTAGTTTTTTAAGGAATCGCCATGTTTTGCAGAAGAGAACACGTTGCCTAACGAAAGTAATCTGGCTAGTAAATGGAAAACAGATGTAATAGAAAGATTTATCTGATTCCTTCCTTTATATTAATTAATCAATCAATTAATTAATTTTGTGTGTGTGTGTGACTATGGAAGCTCAAAGTTAACAGCTAGAATCATTCTGGATTGGTCTACCTCCTTTTGCTTTGCTCTGAGGGTTCCCAGACTATGCCCTACAGGGCCAAAATTACAGGCCACCAACATTTCTACCACTGTTTTTATGTAGGATATGGGATCTTGTTCAGATCCCATTCCTTGGGAGACAAAGGCTTTAGTCACCTAGCCATCTCCCCAGACCCTCTTTCCTAATTTTTATTAATATGCAAGGCATTTGGGAATGTTGGGAGTGAGTGAATAAATACAGTACAAAAGCAGGGGATTTCTCATGTGCACTTTTCTTGACATTACTTACAAGATAAAATTGCTTAACTGATTACTTTCCAGAATTTGAGGATATGCAGAACTCATTTGTTTCTATATAGATTTCTGAGACCCAGAAAGAGGGAAAAAATGTATGCAGGTTTTATAATGCCAGGGTCAAAGCAAAGTCCGACTATTTAAGTCAAACCTTTTTTTTTTTTTTTTTTGCTTATATGGAAGTGTGTGTGTGTGTGTGTGTGTGTGTGTGTGTGTGCCTATGTGTAGAAGAGACAACTTGAGTGCATGTGCCTGAGAAAGTAGAAGAGTAATTTTGGGAATCATTCTGCCTTGTTCTACCTCCTTAATGCTTTTCTCTGGATTTTCCCATACTCTAACTCTCAGGGCATTTTCAGGAAATTTTTTTACTTGGGGTCTGGAATCTTCTTTCATTTTTTTTTCTTGTGAGCAAAGGTTTTAATCCCTGAATCATCTCTCCACCTCCAGTTCACACCTTTTTAGTGTTCTTAAAAATGAAAGTGCCTTCAAACCACTGAGTTCAGCTTCTAATACTTTTAAACTTAGTAGATCTCATACAAGCAAAAAGTAATCTTTGCTCCAATAAATTTAATAAATTTTGGGTTAAATACGCATTCAACCAAGACCATGTAATTATTTCCCTAAAGTTCAAAATATTGTCTTATGAAAGTTGCTCAACCTGTGTCAGTTTTCTCAATTATACAATAAATGTACTTGGTTTCCAAAAGAAGTGCAGGCCATGAATATGTAACTATGAAAATATTATATAGAAAATCCTTTAAAAAAACTACTATTACACTTGTAGATTGGAAAAGCACTCGGCACTCAAATTCGAAGCCTCCTTTTTCAAAAGAAAGTATTTACTACAGAAAAGCTTAGCAGGCCAAAATGCAGAAAATAAGTGACTGCCAATTGATTGGCCCTAAGAAGGCATCTAAGGCACCCCTACCCCACTCCAATGCTCAGTGAACATTGTGGAAGAGGGAGAAGCAATATTGTAAGAACCTGAAATAGGACAGTGGTGGGCCAAATGTTATCTCCTAGACATGACAGGGCCATGGTATCAATGATTTCATAGCTGTTATGTATACTTTTCACAAGAACTGCACAGGAACTGTTCTATCAACATGTCACTATGACAGGGGAAAGATCTCAAGAAGCTCCATGCCTTTCTTAGAGACCAACGAGGACTAATTCTGATGGAGAAGAAAAAGAGGATCATTTACTCAGTGGTATATTCAATGATCTGTGATACTGAACCATGAATCATGTCATAAAAGGCAAACTGGATGAAACACAGTGGACCAAACAATGTAAAGGACAAGAAAATTGGAAAGAGTTTGACAAGGGAAATGAAAGGTAATTTTAAAATGTATCCATATTATATAAGGTTTTGACAAGATTGAGTGTACATTTGAAAAATATTCTGTAAACTAAAAATATATTAACATACACAAATATATTACTAGCATAAGATGTTCCTTTGTGGTTACATCCACAGTCTTTGGGTTTTTCTATAAGTCTTTCTGTCCCTCCTATCTCCTATATCCCTCCTACCTCCCATGCCTTCATTTCCCACTATGTATTTTTTCCCAATTATTCCCTCCTTCACCCAAGTCCTGGTATCCTCAGTCTCCCCTTTAAAAGGCTTCACCCTAACCATCCCTTCCCATCTTCCCACTCATAGGTCTTTTTCAAATTTTCTGCCTCATGTGGTACTTCCAGTCCAAATACATTGACAAGGATATCAGTTCAATCATCCACATATAAGAGAGAACACGTGGTGCTTAACTTTCTGTGTCTGAGAAACCTCACTGAATATTAAAGTTTCCAGTTCCATCCATTAACCAGTATCCCTATTTGACTACTTCCTTACCTATCTGTATCCCTTTTATTTCCTTCTCTTGCATTTTTTTCTATATCCAGAAACATGAATGGGTAGTCTCTATGCAGAGAAACATAGGGTAAGGAAAACAGGAAAAAAATGTCTTCAGCTGATCCACACAGAACCAAGGGACAAAATTATACGAGAAGTAACAGGAATGTGGCATTTTCTGATAAAATGTTGGTCAGAGAGGTATTAAAGGTCCACAAACATTATAGACTCTTGCCGTTACTCTTGGGTGCTCTTCAAAAACTGTCAGTAAGACCCTATTACTGAAGATGCAACACAGACAGATCACAGAACATGGGCAAAATATATCAACTGGAACTGGTCTGAGGGCTTTCTCCTTTCTGGATATCTTACACAGTACAAAGGAATACTGGAGAAGTTGCTGGGGGAGAGAAATAATCACAAGCCCTATCAATGGCATGAGATCTGTAAGTTGCAATATAAATCACCATGTCAACAGGTGACCACCAGTGTGAAAGTGGCATGAATACCAAGGGGACAAACAACAGCTTTCTGATTGGACTCAAGACCTGCTTGTCAGAATGGGTGCACATTTCTCTAACTGTAAACTAGAGCAAGAACCGAAAAAAGGGGGAAGGAAATATATCAATAAGGAAGACAGCCAATAAACTGGTAGGAACACAGTACAACAAACTGCTGTGTAAGTAGCTGTTATTATAACCATAGAATGGGAACTTACAGTATAAACTTTTGGGTCTAAAGCTACATGAGTGAAGGAAAATGTACACATCAGTGATGTGGCCAGAAAAGAGGTAATCTGACATACTTTGGAGGCCTAAGTCTCCAAAGGAGCAGACAAGACAGAGTGAACCCTAGGGTCCATACATACATACAGGCAGAAAGGCAGGAGGGAATGGGAGGGAATGGTGGAGGGAAGGGAGTGTATGGGAGGGAGGTAAAGAGAGGAAAGCTGGGATGAATACTCAATATATTTGTAAAATTAAAAGACAATAAGAAAAAAATTAAAAGAGTAAAATATTCAAATAGCAATACTTTCACACAGGTAACACCATATAGTGGCAATGATGAACAAGTACAGCTATGCACGATAGCAGTTTGAATGACATCAGAAACAAAAGATGAAAACTGTGATTCCATTTGAAAAATGTAAAAAAAAATCAGACCAACTGTAGTGAGATAATTTGAAGTACTTACTAATTAGAAGTAGGAAGATTGTTCAAAGAAAGATCTCAGAATATTCAAAACATTCTGTTTCTTAAATAGAAGCTAATTTCATGGAAATGTTCATGTTCTAGTGCTTTTAAAGCTGTGTTTACCTGATTTACCTATTTTAGCATTAATTCAACATTCACCTTTAAGTAGTACTATTTTGTGTTTCTATAATGTCTATTTTGAATGGGTATTTCATAAATTAACATATAATAGACTTTTATACTAAAAGTATACTGTACCCTAAACTTGTTTAAACTATCAACTTTTGAAAGGGCACTAGATTTATATGGCAAAACTCATGTTGTTACCATATCCTCCGCCGGGCTCCGGGGGCGGGGTGTAAAGGGGGAAACAACAGGACCTCGGGGCTAGAGGCGAGGGGGTGAGTCGGCGGACAGGATCACTAACCAGTCCCTGGGAATCAGGCGAAAAGCAGGCAGAGAGTCGCTGCAGTAGATTCACATTCATTAAGGGGATTTGGGCTTATATAGGGTTGGGGGTCCAATCAGGTGTTACCATCCCTCCTCCAGGGGACAGCCGCCAGTCATTTGACTGTTTACTAGGTGTCCCTTGCAGGGGCAGGTTAGATGGCCACTTTCCATTGGTCATTCATCTTTCCACCTGCATGGTCCTTTACAGGGACCCTCCACACGCATGGTCCTTTATTGGGATATGTTGGGGGCATGTCTGTATGTCCAGTCTTGTTTTGAATTCGGGAGCTGGGCTAGGGACTCTTTGAGTTAGTAGTGCCACATATATAAGATAATTTCTTATTTTTGAAAGAAGTCTCAGTATAAGATCAATGTATACACATAAGGTGCAATGATTCAAACTTAATATATACAAGTTCATCAAGCAAAGCTTAAACTATGTGTGAAGGTGACTAGTACCACAGGGTAGGGCAGGATTATGGATGTCTCCAAGCAAAGGAAAGTATTGAGATTGAGTTTGGAAGGATAAGGAATAATCCTATCAAAGGTTGAATATAAAAATAAAATATACTAGGTGACCATCAGAGCCAATGCTATTCTGTAAGAATGATGGATGAATATCTCACCCTGCCCACAATCAGATATTTCTTAAGTATTTTTCTCTTTTACCATATTCTAGTCTCTAGTAATTATTTGCAGCATGTAATTCATTCAGTTCATTCAGATTACTTTTATGAATCACACAATTTGCTAATTACTGAGTAGATAATTGTTTAAGGAAAATCAAACATTAATAAATTTCAAATTGATGACTCCAAGTATCTTGCATCATACAGCATAAACTTGAAGAAATATACAAAATAAAATCCCAAAGAGTAAAATAAGCATCTGTGGATACTAATGGTTATAGAAGTAAACAATTCATTCTAGCTTTGGAAACTCCAAAGACTTTCTGCTTTCTGGGAGAAGGTAATATTTAATCTTACCACTACTTGCTATTACCGCTGCTACCACTGTGCTTCTGTCTTTGTCCCATAAAAATTCCATTCTTTTTTTTTTAATTTTTTTATTATTTATTCAATTGTGCGTGTGTGCATATGTATGTGCCCGTGTGTGTATGTGTGTGTGTGTGTGTGTGTGTGTGTGTGTCTGTGTCTGTGTATGTGTAGAACCACGGACGAATTCGGGAACCACCATGGACGCCTCCACCTCCTTCTGCCCTGGGATTCACAGGCTCCGCCCTACCAGGACCAGAAGCGCAGGCCGCCCCCGCTTCCACCTGGCGTCTATACGTGGGATCTGGGATCCGAACTCAGGACCTTCTGCCTGCAAGGCAGAGGCGTAACCCCTGAGCCACCTCTCCAGCCCAAAAATTCCATTCTTAATGTAGTATCCAGAAGAATTTTACTAAATGGATTATTCTACTTTTCCAATTTAAATCTTCAAGTGGTTTTTCATCTTACAATGTCAAATCAGTCTTCATACTTTCAAACATAGCCTTGGATGCTCTTATTGCCCTCTCCCCCACACATAGTTCAACTGCATTTCTTCAAATGATTATAATAATGTCATTTTATCAATATCTTCAGTAATGATTAATCTCATCTATTTGATACTTGGGAATTGGTCCTCTGGGTATATCTGTAGGAATTCTCTCAATTATTTTAATTGAAGTTCAAAACATGCCCAATATAGACATTAAAATTTCCAGAGGATGAAAGCTATCTCTGAATAAAAACAGAAAGGAATCTGACTTAAAGTGAGTTATGTGTTTGTGCTCTCCCCACAACCTCCCCCTCCTGTGGATGTAATGTTGCCTCAAGTTCTTGCCACTGTGAGTTCTTTTCTGTAATGGACTGTAACCTGGAATGGTGAACTGGAATAAACAATTTCTCTCCCTAAGCTGCTTGGTTCAGGTATTTTGTTGCATCAATGTTTAAGGAAAACAAAGATACTTTCTAAAAATGCATCTTTAGCACATATACACAATTCTTATCTCAATTCACTTCCAAATGTGGATTACCAACATGCAGTATATTTAATTTTAAAAATGTTTGTGCTATGCTTTCATCTATGTGGAATGTAACCTATGTGATAGTTGTTTCTGTTCAATTTAAAACTGTATTAATAGAAGATATAACATAGTAGATATTGAGTATTAACTGTCAAATGAGTGAAAACATTAATTGGTGACATGGTAAGTTTTGTAAAGGTGGTCAGAAATGAGATGGAGATGGATAAAGTATTTAATATATTAGAAATGACATTTGCAAATGTCCAGAGATGAAGGAGGACATTGAGTAGGCTATAGTTAGTCCATTCTGGTTGTCATATACCAGTATGAAAATAGGAGAAAGTAATAAATGGGAAAAGGACTAGATCTTAAAGAACAATAACTTGCGGTAGCCATGTCATTATGTATTATTGAGTTTGAATATAACAAAATTATGGAAGATTTTTCCTCTTAGAAGCAGACAAGCATACTACATAATACACAATCTTGTACAGTTATCACAAATAATTAAACATAAGTAAATACTTGATTATAAAATTTCTAAGCTGAGACTAGCATATGAGAAAGAACATGCAATATTTGCCTTTCATGACTTAGGTCATCTTAATATAATTTTTCACTTCTACTAATTTACCTGAAAATTTAATAATTTCATTTTTCTTTATAACTGAATGATGTTTCATTGTGTGTACCACATTTTCATTATTAAATCATCACTTGATAGACATCTAAGCCAATTCCCTTTCTAGTTATTGTGAATAGATCAGCATGGACACTGCTGGAAGCAGAGAAACTCTTTGGTTTTAGGCATAGAGAATTTAAGCTACAACCAAAATCTCAGAGATATACCGGGATGAATACAAGGTCATTCAAATTTAAGGTAAATTAAGGAACAAGAGGTGAAGCATAGGATCCCTGACTTCAGATATTCATTATTCTCATCATATAATTTTTCTTATGTTATTTTAGAAAAACTGAGGCAACACAAATTTGAATCTAGCATTTTATTAGTATATTCATTTTTAACATTGAATGCTTTCATACATAAGTACAATAAATTTCTGACATTTTTACCCCTTATTTCCTGATCTGATCCCCTTCCTTTTCCCACTGCATACTTTCCACTTTCCAACCACTCTCCTTCTTACTTTCCTGCATTTTGTTTGTGTGGCCCACTGTACTGTATTGGCAAATGTTTGAGTCCTTGATGGGGCATTGATAACTTATTATTTAGGAAGTCATTGAAGAAAGTAGCTTCTCTTCTCCTGTATGGTATTAGCCTTCAATATTCTGTCTGTTAGGTGTAGTACCTCTTCATATTTTCCCCTTACCATGGTGAAATGTTGATGCACTAAATATTATGTAAATCTTGTGGAAGTGGACATACATGCAGTGAGTTCTGAGGACAGTCAAGTCTGTCTTGACTAAATCATGCTACCTGAATGCACTTCCTTATCCTGAGATTCTTACTTACCATATTCCCTTTGCCTTGGGATGGGGGTAATTTTGAAGTCTTGTTTAAGACTAGGTAGTCCCACAGTTACCTATTCTCTGCACTTCATTAGGTATTAATTCTTTGTTTTTTTTTTTCCATTGCAGAAGGGTGCTTCTTGCTCAAGGGTTGATAATCCATGTTTATAATAATAAGGAAGATCTAAATTGCTATATAGATAATATGTTTAGATTGGTGGCTTGGTTTACAGTACCAGGTATGTGTTCCTTGCTGAAAAGTGCATCTGAAGTTCAATCAGAAGTTTATTACCCCTGTATAGTTCGTGTTACTACTGTATCTAGGCAGAGTGGTTGCTATTGTAGCTTATTGCATCCATAGTTGGGTAAAACTGCTGATTGTGTTTCTCCAGTATCAGCCTGAAGGGCATGTTATGGTGCTACAAAGACTTCTCAGAAAGCAAGAAATTTCCTGATTTCTTCAAGTTTGTTTTCTCTATGTCTTGTGACCACTGTGTGATGTCATCAGCATTAAAGTCTTACTATCAGGATCTATATGGCAACCAAGAGCAATTGCAAAAACCTATATTGTTTTTGGAGGTCTCTGAGACTTCTCAGACCACAGGGTCATTAGGAGGTTTGCTAAATATAGTACTAGAAATTTTGTTTAAATCACTTATAGTTTGTAGTAGTAGCAATTCATGGCAATTTCTGTTACCAGTTTTCCCCCCTGTGTTTCCCTATATAGCATTTGTTTGTTCATGAACTTTTTAAATTTTAATACATTTTTTATTATTATTTCAGCTCATATAAACTTAATAGGTACACCAGTTCCCTCCCTCCCTCCTCCTCCCCCCGAAAGCCCTGCTCTCCCTCCCCTCACCCCTCTTGCCCCATACCCCCGTGCCTCCCGCCCCAATTCCCAGAGTCCTTTCCTGTGCATGCCTGACTCTCCTCTGGGCCTCCTCTCCGATGATGTACAAGGACCCAGTGGCATTTCCCTGAACCCTTTCCCGTGTTCCCCTTCAGCATAGGAACACTACTGTGGCTGTCAATCCCTTGCCTCCAAGGATCTTGGTGCCTTTAGCAGATGCTAGACTTTGTGAGGTCAATAGTGTGTTGGACATTGCGCCGGACATGCAATGTCCAATTATGATTGCTTCAGCCCTAACTTATGTGGAGTATCTTGCAAATCATTGCTCCTCCCATCCTTTTGCTCTTACACTCTTACCGCCCCCTCTTCCACAAATGTCCCTGAGCTTCAGGATGGGGAGAGATTAGTCTGGCCTAGTTCTAGGTGGTTGATATAGACTCTCTGAAGTTCTGGATAGTGGTTTGTTGGTTTTCTTTTGCAGTTTTGTTGCTCCTGCAATGCCCTTCACTCCATCGTGATGGGCACTGTATGTCACCCCCTGGCCAGAGAAAGAAATCTATTAAACTGGAGTCTCATTATAAGAGCACATTCAAGGGTAGATGTAATATTTATACCCAAAAGTGGAATCGCAGGGTCATATGGCATTTGGCAATGGGAGGGATCAATCACCCATTTGCAAAATGGTTACTTTTTAATCTGCTGAACTATGTACCCTACCCTTCTGGTGAGTTCATACCCCCTTAGTTGTAAATGATCAGGAACAAATTGTGAACTTAACTAGGTGTCACATTACTTTCTTGCAGTCCTTGATGGAGGCCTATTTTCTCTACTGTAACATGGTCACTTCTCTCCTCGTTTCTGGTGTGGCCCTCCAAACCCATCCCTCCTGTTCATAATCCTTGCAATTACTGTAGGAAATACATAGATTTACCTATGAGTGTCTCAAGATGGGCTGGGTGGGTTTGGTACTAGGAGCTACCTATCAGGGAGTACATACGGCGCTTAATTTTCTGGGTTTGGGATACTTCATTTAATACAATTGTTTCTAATGACATCCATTTCCTGGCAAATTCCAGTAATTCATCATTTTTGATGGCTGAGTAGTACTCCATTGTATAGATGTACCACAGTTTCCTTATCCACTTGTCAACTGTTGGACATTTGGGTTGATTCCATGACTTTGCTATTGTAAACAGTGCTGCTATGAACATGGTCGTGCTTGTGCTATCGAGGTGACTTTTTGCTGTATGGGGGGGGGGGTTATTCCCAAAAGTGGAATCGCAGGGACATATGGCATTTCAATCTTTAATTTCTTTAAGAATCTCCAGAAGGCTCGCCAGAGTGGCTGTATGAGCCTGCACTCCCACCAGCAATGTAGGAGAGTTCCCCTCTCTCCACATCCTCTCCAGCAGTTGGTGTTGTTTGCCATCCTGACCAGGGTGAGATGATATCTCAGGGAAGTTTTGATTTGCATTTCCCTGATGGCTAAAGAAGTGGAGCATTTTTTCAGATATTTGTTAGACATTTTAATTTCATCCCTGGTAAAGTTTCTTTTAACTTCCAGGACCCATTTTTTAATTGGGACATTGGTTTCCTTGATGTTTAGTTTTCTAAGTTCTTTGTGCACTCTGGAGAGCAGAGCTCTATCAGATGTGTGGTTAGTGAAGATTTTCTCCCATTCTGTGGGTTGCCTTTGAGCTCATATTACAATCTCTTTATCTGAACAGAAGCTCTTTAATTTTACAAGATCCCAACTGTTGAGAGTTGGTAGCAGTGACTGTGCCATTGGATGTCTGTTTAGGAAATGTCGGCCTAGCCCAATCAGCTCGAGGGAGTTCCCTATCCATTCAACTATGGTTTTTATAGTCTCTGGCCTGATATCAAGGTCCTTGATCCATTTGGAATTAAGTCTTGTACATGGTGACAAGTACGGATCCAGCTTTAATCTTCTGCATGTGGAGATCCAGTTTTGCCAGCATCATTTGTTGACGATACTGTTCTTTTTCCATTGGATTCTTTGGGCCCCTTTGTCAAAGACCAAATGGCTGTATTTTTGTGGGATTATATCTGGGTCTTCAATTCTTATCCATTGATCTGTGTGTCTGTTTTGGAGCCAGTACCAGGCTGTTTTTATAACTATGGATTTGTAACATAGACTAAGGTTCGGTATGGTAATACCTCCAGAAGTGTATTTGTTACTCAGGATTGTCTTTGCTATCCTGGGTCTTTTGTGCCTCCATATGAATTTTGAGATTATTTGGTCAACTTCTTTAAAGAATTGCTTTGGGATTTTAATTGGTATAGAATTGAATTTGTATATTGCCTTTGGTAGGATGATCATTTTTATGATGTTGATTCCGCCAATCCAGGAACATGAGGGGTCTTTCCACCTTCTGGTGTCTTCTGCAATTTCTTTCTTTAGGGTTTTAAAGTTTTCATTGTAAAGGTCTTTGACCTCCTTGGTTAGGTTTATACCAAGGTATTTCATGTTTTTAGGGGCTATAATAAATAGGATTGTTTCTCTCAAGGCTTTTTCACTTCTTTCATTCTGGGTATATAGGAAGGCCTCTGATTTTTGCACATTTATTTTGTATCCTGCCACCCTGCTGAACTTCTCAATTACTTCCAGGAGCTTCCTGGTAGAGTTTTTGGGATCCCTCAGGTATAAGATCATGTCATCTGCAAATAGGGATAGCTTGACTTCTTCCTTACCTATTCGAATCCCTCTTATGTCCCTTTCTTGTCTTATGGCTTCAGCTAAGACTTCAAGTACAATATTGAATAGAAGTGGTGAGAGTGGACAGCCTTGTCTAGTTCCTGATTGAAGTGGGAATGCTTCCAATTGTTCCCCATTGAGGCAAATCCTTGCTGTGGGCTTGTTGTATACAGCTTTTATTATATTGATAAAGGTTCCTTCCATTCCTACTGTCTCTAGCGTTTTGATCATAAAAGGTTGTTGGATCTTGTCAAAAACTTTTTCTGCATCTATCGAGAGTATCATGTGGTCTTGGACTTTGGACTGGTTTACATGATGAATTACATTTATTGATTTGCGTATGTTGAACCAACCTTGTGTGCTGCGGATGAAGCCTACTTGGTCCCCATGAATTATCTTTTTAATATGTTTTTGAATCCGATTTGCTAAAACTTTGTTGAGAATCTTTGCGTCTGTGTTCATCAGAGAGATCGGCCTATAGTTTTCTTTTTTAAGTGAGTCTTTATTAGGTTTTGGGATTAAAACAACATTAGCTTCATAGAATGAATTTGGTACTGTTCCTTCCTTTGCTATTTGATGGAACAGTTTAAGGAGTATTGGTGTTATTAACTCCTTAAATGTCTGGTAGAACTCTGTACTGAATCCATCTGGTCCAGGACATTTTTTGGTGGGAAGATTCAAGATTAGTTCCTCAATTTCCTTATATGTTATAGGACTATTTAAATAATTCACAACTTCCTGATTCAATTTAGGTAAGTTGTGTTTACTTAGAAATTCATCCATCTCTTTTGTGTTGTCAAACTTCACAGAGTATAAGTTTTTGAAATATGATGTTATAATTCTCTGGATTTCTTGGGTATCAGTAGTGATAACTCCATGTTCATTTCTAATTTTGTTAATTTGGGTTTTCTCTCTCCTGCTTTTGGTAAATTTAGCTAGGGGTGTATCTATCTTATTGATTTTTTCAACGAACCAGCTTTTTGACTGGTTGATTTTTTTCTATCATTTTCTTAATCTCGATTTCAGATATTTCTCCCCTTATTTTGCTAATCTCCTCTCTTCTACTACTTTTGGGATCAGGTTGCTCTAGTTTCTCTAAAGCTTTAAGCTGCATTGTTAAGTTGTTTATTTCTGATGTTTCCATTTTTTTGATGTAGGCATTAAGAGCTATGAACTTACCTCTTAAAACAGCTTTCATTGTGTCCCAGAGATTTTGGTAAGTTGTAATTTCGTTATCATTCACTTTCAGGAAATCTTGAATTTCCTTTTTAAATTCTGCCTGAATACAGTTCTCATTCAGCATCATATTGTTAAGTTTCCAGGAGTTAGTGTATTTTCTCTTCTTTGATGTGTTGTGGATGTCCAGCTTTAGGCTGTGGTGGTCTGATAGGGCACAGGTTAGAATTTCAACATTTTTGTATATGTGTAGATTTATTTTGTGGCCCAATATGTGATTTATTTTGGAAAAAGTTCCGTGTGCTGCTGAGAAAAATGTGTATTCTTTGGTACGTGGGTGAAAAGTTCAATAGAGATCTGTAAGGTCCATTTCTTTCAGGGTTTGATTAAGTTCCAAAGTGTCTTCGTTAAGCTTTTGACCTTTTGATCTATCCCATGTTGAGAGGGCAGTGTTGAAGTCCCCAAGAATTATCGTTTGGGAGTTGATTTCTTGCTTTAGAAGCTGTAGGGTTTTCGTAATGAATGTGGAGGGGCCCGTATTGGGCGCATATATGTTCAGTATTGTGAAGTGTTCCTGGCGAATTGTACCTGTGACTAAAATGTAGTATCCATCTGTGTCTCTTATAATTTTCTTTGGTTTGAAGTCCACTTTGTCTCATAGCATAATGGCTACCCCTGCCTGTGTTCTGCTTCCATTTGCTTGTACAATTGTTTACCAGCCTTTTATTTTTAGAGCGTGCCTATCTTTTGTGATGAGATGAGTTTCCTGCAGGCAGCACATTGATGGATTGTGATTTTTGATCCAAGTTTGTAATCTGTGTCTCTTGATCGGTGAGTTAATTCCATTAATATTTAGTGTTATAATGGTGAAACTATTTTTGATTCCAGACATTTATTATGTTTAGTAGTTTGTATAAGTATATTGCTTCGCTTTTAATGGTGTTATACTTGCCTTCTGTTCTGGATATGCCTGTTTTTTTCTTCATGCTTGAGTATCATTTCTAGCATTTTTTGAAGACCTGGTTTGGTGGACATGTATCCCTTCAAGTTGTCTTTGTGCTGGAAGATTTTTCTTTCTCCTTCGATCATGACTGATAGTTTTGCAGGGTAAATCAGCCTGGGTTGACATTTTTGCTCATTCAATACTTGAAGTATGTCTCTCCAAGCTCTTCTTGCTTTTACTGTTTCGACTGAGAAGCCATTTGTTATTATAATAGGTTTATCTTTAAAAGTGACTTGTTTTTTCTCCCTTGAAGCTCTCAGCACTAGTTCTTTATCTTGAATGTGAAATGTTTTAACTATTATTTGCTGTGGTGTGCTTCTGTTTTGGTCGTATCTGTTTGGGGTGCGGAATGCCTCTTGTATATGGATGGGCCTCTCTTTTTTTAGATGAGGAAAGTTTTCCTTGATGATCATTTGAAAAATTTCCTCAGGGGTGGTATTTTAAGATTCTTGCTCTGGTATTCCATGTATACGCATGTTAGACTTCTTCAGGGTTTCCCATATCTCTTGGATATTTCTCTCAAGTATGTTTTTGGCTTTAACCACCTCTTCCATTGAGCTGGTTAGTACTCCCCCTTTATCTTCAAGGTCTGAAATTCTGTTTTCTGCTTTGTTAGTTCTGTTGATAAGACTCTCTGTGGAGTTCTGGGTTGAAGATAACTTGTCTTGTAACTCAGTTTTAAACTCTGCTTGAGTCTGTTTTAACTGCTCTATGCCAGTTTTTGTTTCTTGCACTGTTTTTCTCAACTCCTCCAAATGTCTTTGTGTTCCTCTTCAAAGCGATTGATTCAATTATGTAATACCTCCCGGATTTCCTCTTTCATAGTATTGAACATGGTAATTATCATATTTTGAAAGTCGTTATACTGGGTCAGGTTTTCTTGGCCTTTTTCCATGGGTTTGTTCTGGTTGGAGTCTAACATTATGGGAATAATTTCTTCAGTGGGAAATTTGTTTACTTGAGTGTTGCTTCTCATGGATTTGCACTTTGACTTTGGCATTGTCGTTTTAACTGTGAAGATCTTTCAATTTCACTAAAGTGAATTATTTGGCCTGGGGTTCTGTGGGTGGCCAAGGATGGAGCTTACCTAGATCGCGGATGAGGCCCGGCTGGACCGCGTACGCGTCCCGGCAGGCGGAGCAGAGTGTGGAAAGGAGGATGGGGGCGTTGGTATGGAGCTATTTAACCCGAGGGGAGGTGGGGCGGGGCCGGGCGCAGAGGGGAGGTCCTCCTCGTCCCTCGGCCCTGCGAGCGGCTCCGGCTGGATGGTGGGGTTAGGAGCTGGGTCCCTTTGGGCTGATCTGCGGTTCTGGTGGGTGGGCGTGGGCGGAGCTTACCTAGGTCACGGGTGAAGGCCCGGCTGGACCACGCGAGCGTGCCTCCCGACCGGCATAGCAAGGTGGGGAAAGGGTGTTCATAAACTTTTTAAATTATATGTTTTTAATAAACTTGTAATGAAAGATGGTTTCCATTTGGCTGTGTCTCATATCCTTAAATGGTAATTATTTCTCCATACAGCCAGGACTTCCCCCTCAAAATTTTCATCCATTTATTCCCTTTTTTGATTTCTTAACACCTCTGCTCTTTTGGCCCCACCCCTTTAATGTCTTTCCTTCATCACCACCCAAGCTTCCAGTCTCTTTCTAGTTTTTGGCTGTTACAGGTTTTCTCCTGAACTCAAGTGCAACATAAGTCACTTATTTGTCATTTTCCTTCCTTGATGTATTTAATGCTATAAACTTAAGGCTTCCTCTAATATATTCCATAGATTTTGGTAGGTTATGTCTTCATTTTCATTATACTCAAAGAATTTTTCGTTAATTTGATGGATTTGGGTGCTCCTGTGCTGGTTACATATATGTTTAGGATTGTAGCAAACTCCTGCTGGAATATTCACTCCACCAGAAGGTAGTAACCATTTTATCATGTATAGTTTGCTATAATTTGAAGTCTATTTTCATCCAATATTAACATGGTAGCTCCTGGTTGTTTCTTATTTCCATTTTCTTTGATCATCCTTAAGCCCTGAGAAAATATTTAGCTTTCATGGTGAGATGCACTTAATGGAGGCAGAGAATTTGTGGGTCATATTGTTAGATACAAGCTGTAATCTAGTTTCTTGATTGGGGAATTGAGCCCACCAACATTTAAAGTTATTATTGAAAAGTATTTAATGGTTTAGACATTTTGTTGATCTTGTGGTTTTTATATTTTAGTTCCTCATTCAGCTCTTGTACTGGAATTATTTATTCCATTTAGCCCCTTTGATGTGTTTATCCTTCCCTTCCATCTTGTACATTCCTTGCAGTATTCTCTATAGCCCTGGCTTAGTATCCATATAATCTTTTAACTTGTTTTTGTCATGGGGTATTTTTTTAACCTTCCATTACCACTGGAAGTTTTGCTGGGTATAATAGCTTGAGTTGGCATTTGTGTTCATTTATAACTTGTATTATGTCTCTCCAAGCACTCTGGCTTTTATTGTTTACATTGAAATGTCAGTTGTTATTATGAAGGATTTACCTCTGTATGTGACTTGGTTGTTCTGTCTTACCTTCTGATATGAGATTCTCACTATGGAATGTATCCCCTCTGGAATGATAAAAAAATCTCACTTTCTCTCTTAAGCTATATCTGAGTGTTGTCCTACAGTAACAAAATAAAGTATCTATAACAGGGAATATCTCTCTAATGAAGAAAAAGAGCATGAGAATGACAGTGATTGAGCAGGAAATGAATTCATTAAATATGGGTAAAAGAGAACTTTCTATGCTTTGTCCCCTTTTGTTTCTAAGTTACTAAATTGCAAAAGGGAGCATTCTTGTCTTAATAATTTATCTATACTAACAAACAAGGGATTGACTCAAATGTCAATTAGAATTATTCTTTGATTACAAATCCAATTGCTATTGCTGTTTCCAAAAGAGCCATGTTACTATTTGTCTAGGACATGTTTTCTGTACAAGAAATTGAAAAGTCAAATTATAGTTAAAAATATTTTTAATAACCATAGTGTAGGAATCATGGCCTAATAAATAGCAACAATTAGGTTACTTTTATGTTCTAAGTCCATTAACTAGACTATTTTTAGTACTCTAGTATTATCAGAGTAGATACTAATGGTTCAGAATATTTAACATGCTACATAATTTTTATGTCTGTTTTTGCTCTCTCTCTCCACATAGTAAGTGAGAAAGTGTTAAATACTTTGAAACCTGTAAACACTCTTCATTGAATAATCCAAAGTGACATGGTTTGAAATGTGAGTTGCCCCCCACAGACTTATATGTTTGAATCTTTAGTTGATTGGGGAGGTCATGGCACCTTTAAGAGGTGGAGCATTGCTAAAGAAAGACAGTTACAGGGAGTGGGTCTTGATGTTGATTTGTCCACTCCAATTCAAGAAGAGTTTAGCTCTTACAGTTGACAGTTTTGCAGATAGCAAGCTCTTTGATGGATGTGACTTAGACCACCTCCAGCTTCTGAAGTCAGCCAGGGTTTTTCTGCCATAGGGGACTGTTTCTCCTCTCTGTAACTATAAGCTGAATAAATCTTTCCTCTTCTCCCTTAACTTGGTTGACTTTTAGTGATGTCTCACAGCAATAGAGAAGAGCAACTGCTACACTAAGCATAGCACAAATTTTCAATTAAGAATGACTTAAGTGTTATAGATATTGGTCTCTATTCACTTTATACATGAGATCCTTGTAACATAACTCATCACCTCACAAAAATACTTTTATATAAGTGCTTTTGGTTAGGATTCTCTGTATTAAAAAGAATAAAATATTCACACACACACACACACACACACACACTGTTAACTTGTCTTCTGTTTCTCTGACAAAAACAGGTTAAAGGAGAAAGTTCATTTTTGCTTATACTTCCACAGGGATAGTATCATTCATGGTGGGGAAGCATGGCAGCAGGAACATGAGGCTTGGAAGAAGTGATAAGCTATAAAATCTTAAAGCCCACCCAAATGATATACTTCCTCCAGCAAGCTTTACCTTCTAAAGGTGCCATAACTTCTCCACACAGTGCCACCATCTGGAGACCAATTGTTATTAAGAACTCCAACTGAATGTGTAAGGTTAATCCATATTATTGAGGGAAATCTTATTGTCAACCAATTATAGATACTAACCATATCTACAAAAACACATTAGCTAGCAACATCATTTCTTATTTGTCTGTTGATGAACATATTGGTTGATTCCATTTTCTTGCTATTGTAAGTAGAGCTGCAATGAGCATGGAAGAACAAATGTCATGTAGTAAGATGTAGAGTCTCTTGAGAATATTCCCAATAGTGGAATACCTGGGTCATATGGAAGTTCCATTTTTAGCTTTCTGGAGAACCTTCATATTGATTTCCAAAGTGGCTGCATCACCTTACACTCCACCAGCAATGAATGGTGAAATTTTCTCCACATCCACATCAGCATTCATTATTATTTGTATTTTTGATAAAAAACCATCTGTTTGGGGTTAGATGGTATCACAGGGTAGATTTATTTTGCATTTCTTTGATGGTCAAGGAAGCTGAGTATTTTTCGATATATTTTTACTTGCAGGGTTCATTTTAAAACTGGGTTGTTTACTTTCTTGGTGTCCATGTTTTTTCTTTTCTTTTTTCTCCATGTTTACTTTTTCCAATTTTACAAACATATTGAGTATTCATCCCAGCTTCCCTCCTTCCCCACTTCCTTCCCTCGTGTCACCATTCCTTCCCACTCCCTCCCCCACTTCCACTAGTATGTTTCAATGGACCCCTGGGTTCACTCTGGTTTGTCAATACTGTGGGGGTCCAAGCCTCCATGGCATATCAAGTTACCTTTCTTTTTTTATTTTTTTATTTCCACTCATACAAACTTAACAGGTACACTGGACCCCCCCTCCCTCCAACCCCCATCCCCCTATGCCCCCCTTCCCTCCCCCTTCCCTTCCCATTCCCCAGTGCCTCCCCCTCCCATCCCCAGAACATCCATTAATGTGAATGCCAAACTGTCCTCTGGGTCCTCCTCTCCGATGAGGTGCAAGGACTCAGTGGCATTTCCCAGAACCTTTCCTGTGTTCCCGTTACGCATAGGAACACTACTGTGGCTGTCAATCCCTTGCCTCCAAGGATACTAGTGCCTTAGCAAATGCTAGACTTTGTGGGGTCAATAGTGTGTTGGACATTGAGTAAGGCATGCAAAGTCCAATTATTTTTTTTTAATATTTTTATTATTATTTCCGCTCATACAAACTTAATATGTAGACCAGTTCCTTCCCCCTCCTCCTCCCCCCGAACCCCCTGCTCCCCTTCCCTCCTTACTTTTCTCCCAGTGCCTCCCCCCCAATTCCCAGAGAGTCCTTTATTGTGTTTGCCTAACTCTCCTCTTGGTCCTCCTCTACGATGAGGTACAAGGACCCAGTGGCATTTTCATGAACTCTTTCTTGTGTTCCCCTTAAGCATAGGAACATTACTGTGGCTGTCAATCCCTTGCCTCCAAGGATCTTGGTGCCTTTAGCCGATGTTAGACTTTGTGAGGTCAATAGTGTGTTGGACATTGCGCAGGGCATGCAAAGTCCTATTATGATTGCTTCAGCCCTAACTACTGTGGAGAATCATCAAATCATTGTTCCTCCCATCCTTTTGCTCTTACAATCTTACCGCCCCCTGTTCCGCAAATGTCCCTGAGCTTCAGGATGGGGGAGATTAGGCTGGCCTAGTTCTATGTCGTTGATATAGAGTCTCTGAAGTTCTGGATTGTGGTTAGTTGATTTTCTTTTGCAGTTTTGCTGCTCCTGCAATGCCCTTCACTCCATCGTGATGAGCGCTGTATGTCACCCCCTGGTCAGAGACAAAAAACTCTTAAACTGAAGTCTTATTACAATAGCACATTCAAGGGTAGATGTAATAAAAGCAGGAAACCTCGGTGAAGGAGGGGTCAGTCACCCATTTGAAAAATGATCACATTTCATCTGCCAGACTACATGCCCTCCTCTTCTGGTGAGATCATACCTCCTCAGTTGTACATGATCAGGAACAAACATCTGTGAACTTAACCAAATGTCTCATTACTTACTTGCATTCCTTGGTGGCCGATTTTCTCTGCTGTAACATGGTCCCCTCTCTCCTTGTGTCTGGTGTGGCCCTCCAACCCCATCCCTCCTGTTCACAATCCTTGCAATTACTGTATTACATAGGTTTACCTTTGAGTGTCTCAATGTGGGCTGGGTGAGTTTGTTACTAGGAGCCACCTATTAGGGAGTACATATGGCGCTTAACTTTCTGGGTTTGGGATACTTGACTTAATATAATTGTTTCTAATGACATCCATTTCCCAGCAAATTCCAGTAATTCATCATTTTTGATGGCTGAGTAGTACTCCATTGTATAGATATACCAGTTTCCTTATCCACTCGTCAACTGTTGGACATTTAGGTTGATTCCATGACTTTGCTATTGTAAACAGTGCTGCTATGAACATGGTCGTGCTTGTGTTATCGAGGCGAACCTCTGCTGCATGGGGGGTTATTCCCAAAAGTGGAATGTTGACATGTTGGCCAATGTGCTGATCTACAGTCCTATGATGGCTGGAATGTTTTGCTTCTCTCTCCACATCCTCTCCAGCACTTAGTGCTGTTTGTATTGTGCATTTTTGCTATCCTGACCGTTGTGAGATGATATCTCAGGGAAGTTTTGATTTGCATTTCCCTGATGGATAAGGAAGTGGAGCATTTTTAAAGATATTTGTTAGACCCCACCCCGCTCTGCCGGGACGCGTACGCGAGATCCAGCCGGGGCCTCACCGCGCTCTCTAGGACCCCAGGTCAGCCCACAGGGACCCGGCTCCGACTCCCGCCATCCAGCCGGAGCCGCGCGGGGGCCGAGGGACGAGGAGGACCTCCCCCTGCGCCCGGGCCCCGCCCCATTTGCCCTCGGGTTAAATAGCTCCACGCCGACGTGCCCATCCTCCCTTTTCACCCCACCCCGCTCCCCCGGTCTGGACACGCGCGGTCCACCCGGGCCTCACCCCGCGCCCTAGGTAAGTCCCCTTTCGGGCCCCGCCCACCAGTACCCCAGGCCAAATAATTCAGTTTAGTGAAATTGAGAGATCTTAAGAGTTAAAATGACAATGCCAAAGTCAAAGTGCAAATCCATGAGAAGCAACACTCAAGTAAACAAATTTCCCACTGAAGGAATTAATCCCATAATGTTAGACTCCAACAAGAACAAACCCGCGGAAAAAGGCCAAGAAAGCCTGACCCAGGATAACGACTTTCAAAATATGATCATTACCATGTTCAATACTATGAAAGAGGAAATCCGGGAGGAATTACATAATCGAATCAATCGCTTTGAAGAGGAACACAACAGACATCTGGAGGAGTTGACAAACAGTGCAAGAAACAAAAAGTGGCATAGAGCAGTTAAAACAAACTCAAGCAGAGTTTAAAACTGAGCTAAAAGACAAGTTGTCTTCAACCCAGAACGCCACAGAGAGTCTTATCAACAGAACTAATGAAGCAGAAAACAGAATTTCAGACCTTGAAGATAAAGTGGGAGTACTAACCAGCTCAATGGAAGAGGTTGTTAAAGCCAAAAAGATACTTGAGAGAAATATCCAAGAGATATGGGACACCCTGAAGAAGCCTAACATGCGTATTCATGGAATACCAGAGCAAGAATCTCAAAATACCACCCCTGAGGAAATTTATCAAACGATCATCAAGGAAAACTTTCCTCATCTAAAAAAAGAGAGGCCCATTCATATACAAGAGGCATTCCGCACCCCAAACAGATACCACCAAAATAGAAGCACACCGCGGCAAATAATAGTTAAAACACTCCACATTCAAGATAAAGAACTGGTGCTGAGAGCTTCAAGGGAGAAAAAACAAGTCACTTTTAAAGGCAAACCTATTAAAATAACAAATGACTTCTCAGTCGAAACAGTAAAAGCAAGAAGAGCTTGGAGAGACATACTTCAAGTATTGAATGAGCAAAAATGTCAACCCAGGCTGATTTACCCTGCAAAACTATCAGTCATGATCGAGGGAGAAAGAAAAATTTTCCAGCACAAAGACAACTTTAAGGGATACATGGCCACCAAACCAGGCCTTCAAAAACTGCTAGAAATGATACTCAAGCGTGAAGAAAAAAACAGGCATATCCAGGAGAACAGAAGGCAAATATAACACCATTAAAAGCGAAGCAATATACTTATAAAAGCTACTAAACATAATAAATGTCTGGAATTAACAATAGTTTCTCCATTATAACACTAAATGTTAATGGACTTAATTCACCGATCAAGAGACACAGATTACAAACTTGGATTAAAAATCACAATCCATCAATCTGTTGCCTGCAGGAAACCCATCTCACCACAAAAGATAGGCACGCTCTAAAAATAAAAGGCTGGTCAACAATTCTACAAGCAAATGGAAGCAGAAAACAGGCAGGGGTAGCCATTATGCTATCAGACAAAGTGGATTTCAAACCAAAAAAAATTATAAGAGACACGGATGGATACTACATTTTAGTCACAGGTACAATTCACCAGGAAGATTTCACAATACTGAACATATATGCACCCAATACGGGCCCCTCCACATTCATTAAGAAAACCCTACAGTGTCTAAAGCAAGAAATGAACCCCCAAACGATAATTCTTGGGGACTTCAACACCGCCCTCTCTACATGGGATAGATCAACAGGTCAAAAGCTTAACAGAGACACTTTGGAACTTAATCAAACCCTGAAAGAAATGGACCTTACAGATCTCTATTGAACTTTTCACCCACGTACCAAAGAATACACATTTTTCTCAGCAGCACACGGAACTTTCTCCAAAATAGATCACATATTGGGCCACAAAATGAATCTACACATATATAAGAAAGTTGAAATTCTAACCTGTGCCTTTCAGACCATCACGGCCTAAAGCTGGACATCCACAACACATCAAACAAGAGAAAATACACTAACTCCTGGAAACTTAACACTATGATGCTGAATGAGACATGGATTCAGGAAGAAATTAAAAAGGAAATTCAAGATTTCCTGAAAGTGAATGATAACGAAAATACAACTTACCAAAATCTCTGGGACACAATGCAAGCTGTTCTAAGAGGTAAGTTCATAGCTATTAATGCCTGCGTCAAAAAAATGGAAACGTCAGAAATAATATCCTATATGCCCAGAATGAAAGAAGTGAAAAAGCCTTGAGAGAAACAATACCATTTATTATAACCCCTAAAAAAATGAAATACCTTGGTATAAACCTAACTAAGGAGGTAAAAGACCTTTACAATGAAAACTTTAAAACCCTAAAGAAAGAAATAGCCGAAGACACCAGTTGGTGGAAAGACCTCCCTTGTTCCTGGATTGGCAGAATCAACATCGTGAAAATGACCATCCTACCAAAGGCAATATACAGATTCAATGCTATACCAATCAAAATCCCAAAGCAATTCTTCAAAGAAGTTGACCAAACAATCTCAAAGTTCATATGGAGGCACAAAAGACCCAGGATAGCAAAAACAATCCTGAGTAACAAAAACACAGGTGGAGGTATAACCATACCAAACCTTAGTCTATACTACAAATCCATAGTTGTAAAGACAGCCTGGTATTGGCTCCAAAATAGACACACAGATCAATGGATAAGGATTGAAGACCCAGATATAAGCCCACAAACTTACAGCCATTTGGTCTTTGACAAAGGGGCCCAAAGAATCCAATGGAAAAAGAACAGCATCTTCAACAAATGGTGCTGACAAAACTGGATCTCCACATGCAGAAGATTAAAGCTGGACCCGTACTTGTCACCATGTACAAGACTTAATTCCAAATGGATCAAGGACCTTGATATCAGGCCAGAAACTATAAAAACCATAGTTGAAAGGATAAGGAACTCCCTCGAGCTGATTGGGCTAGGCCAACAGTTCCTAAACAGACATCCAAAGGCACAGTCACTGCTACCAACTCTCAACAGTTGGGATCTTGTGAAATTAAAGAGCTTCTGTTCAGATAAAGAGATTGTAACGTGAGCTCAAAGGCAACCCACAGAATGGGAGAAAATCTTCACTAACCACATATCTGATAGAGCTCTATTGTCCAGAGTGCACAAAGAACTTAGAAAACTAAACACCAAGGAAACCAATGGCCCAATTAAAAAATGGGCCCTGGAACTTAAAAGAAACTTTACCAGGGATGAAATTAAAATGTCTAACAAATATCTGAAAAAATGCTCCACTTCTTTAGCCATCAGGGAAATGCAAATCAAAACTTCCCTGAGATATCATCTCACCCCGGTCAGGATGGCAAAAATCCACAATACTAACAACGACAAATGCTGGAGAGGATGTGGAGAGAGGGGAACTCTCCTACATTGCTGGTGGGAATGCAGGCTCATACAGCCACTCTGGCGAGCCGTCTGGAGATTCTTAAAGAAATTAAAGATTGAAATGCCATATGACCCTGCTATTCCACTTTTGGGAATAACCCCCCATACAGCAGAGGTTCGCCTCGATAGCACAAGCACGACCATGTTCATAGCAGCACTGTTTACAATAGCAAAGACATGGAATCAGCCCAAATGTCCAACAGTTGACGAGTGGATAAGGAAACTGTGGTACATCTATACAATGGAGTACTACTCAGCCATCAAAAATGATGAATTACTGGAATTTACCGGGAAATGGATGTCATTAGAAACAATTGTATTAAGTGAAGTATCCCAGACCCAGAAAATTAAGCGCCATATGTACTCCCTAATAGGTGGCTCCTAGTACCAAACCCACCCAGCCCACCTAGAGACAGGAATTCCAAGGATTATGAACAGGAGGGATGGGGTAGGAGGGCCACACCAGAAAGAAGGAGAGAAGGGACCATGTTACAGCAGGAAAATAGGCCTCCACCAAGGACCCAAATAAGTAATGAGACATCTGATTAAGTTCACAGACTTTGTTCCTGATCATTTACTACTGAGGGGGAGTGATCTCACCAGAAGAGGAGGGCATATAGTCTGGCAGATAAAAAGTAACAATTTTGCAAATGGGTGATAGACCCCTCCCTCACTGTGGTTTCCCACTTTTATTACATCTACCTTTGAATGTGCTTTTATCACAAGACTCTAACAGCTTTTTGTCTCTGGCCAGGGGGTAACATACAATGCCCACCAGGATGGAGTGAAGGGCATTGCAGGAGCAGCAAAACTGCAAAAGAAAATCAACAAACCACAATCCAGAACTTCAGAGACTCTATATCAACCACCTAGAACTAGGCCAGCTTAGTCTCTCCCCATCTTGAAGCTCAGGGAAATTTGCGGAAGAGGGGGCGGTAAGAGTGTAAGAGCATAAGGATGGGAGGAGCAATGATATGTAAGATACTCTATACTAGTTAGGGCTGAAGCAATCATAATTGGACTTTGCATGCCCTGCGCATTGTCCAACACACTGTTGACCTCACAAAGTCTAGCATCTGCTAAAGGCACCAAGATCCTTGGAGGCAAAGAATTGGCAGCCACAGCAGTGTTCCTATACCTAAGGGGAACACGGGAAAGGGTTCGGCAAAGGCCACTGGGTCCTTGTACGTCATCGGAGAGGAGGGCCCAGAGGAAAATCAGTCATGCACAAGAAAGGACTCTCTGGGAATTGGGGTGGGAGGCACTGGGGGATGGGGAGGGAGAGGGGTGGGGAGGGGGAGCAGGGGGTACGGGGGGAGGAGGAGGGAGGGAGGGAACTGGTGTACCTAATAAGTTTGTATGAGCTGAAATAAAAAAAAAATAATTTTAGCATAAAAAAAATGGAAACATCAGAAATAAACAACTTAACAATGCAGCTTAAAGCTTTAGAGAAACTAGAGCAATCTGATCCCAAAAGCAGTAGAAGAGAAGAGATTAGCAAAATAAGGGGAGAAATATCTGAAATCGAGACTAAGAAAACGATAGAAAAAATCAACCAATCAAAAAGCTGGTTCTTTGAAAAAATCAACAAGATTGATACACCCCTAGCTAAACTAACCAAAAGCAAGAGAGAGAAAACCCAAATTAACAAAATTAGAAATGAACATGGAGTTATCACTACTGATACCCAAGAAATCCAGAGAATTATAACATCATATTTCAAAAACTTATACTCTGTGAAGTTTGACAACACAAAAGAGATGGATGAATTTCTAAGTAAACACAACTTACCTAAATTGAATCAGGAAGTTGTGAATTATTTAAATAGTCCTATAACATATAAGGAAATTGAGGAAGTAATCTCGAATCTTCCCACCAAAAAATGTCCTGGACCAGATGGATTCAGCACAGAGTTCTACCAGACATTTAAGGAGTTAATAACACCAATACTCCTTAAACTGTTCCATCAAATAGCAAAGAAAGGAACACTACGAAATTCCTTCTATGAAGCTAATATCGTTTTAATCCCAAAACCTAATAAAGATTCACTTAAAAAAGAAAACTATAGGCCGATCTCCCTGATGAACACAGATGCAAAGATTCTCAACAAAGTCTTAGCAAATCGGATTCAAAAACATATCAAAAAGATCATTCATGGGGACCAAGTAGGCTTCATCCCTGGCACACAAGGTTGGTTCAACATACGCAAATCAATAAATGTAATTCATCATATAAACCAGTCCAAAGTCCAAGACCACATGATACTCTCGATAGATGCAGAAAAAGCTTTTGACAAGATCCAACAGCCTTTTATGATCAAAACGCTAGAGACAGTAGGAATGGAAGGAACCTTTATCAATATAATAAAAGCTGTATACAACAAGCCCACAGCAAGGATTATGCTCAATGGGGAACAATTGGAAGCATTCCCACTTCGATCAGGAACTAGACAAGGCTGTCCACTCTCACCACTTCTATTCAATATTGTACTTGAAGTCTTAGCTGAAGCCATAAGACAAGAAAGAGACATAAGAGGGATTCAAATCGGCAAGGAAGAAATCAAGCTATCCCTATTTGCAGATGACATGATCTTATACCTGAGGGATCCCAAAAACTCCACCAGGAAGCTCCTGGAACTAATTGAGAAGTTCAGCAGGGTGGCAGGATACAAAATGAATGTGCAAAAATCAGAGGCCTTCCTATATGCCCAGAATGAAGAAGTGAAAAAGCCTTGAGAGAAACCATGCCATTTACTATAACCCCTAAAAAAATGAAATACCTTGGTATAAACCTAACTAAGGAGGTAAAAGACCTTTACAATGAAAACTTTAAAACCCTAAAGAAAGAAATTGCAGAAGACACCAGAAGATGGAAAGACCTCCCTTGTTCCTGGATTGGCAGAATCAACATTGTAAAAATGACCATCCTACCAAAGGCAATATACAGATTCAATGCTATACCAATCAAAATCCCAAAGCAATTCTTCAAAGAAGTTGACCAAATAATCTCAAAGTTCATATGGAGGCACAAAAGTCCCAGGATAGCAAAAACAATCCTGAGTAACAAAAACACAGCTGGAGGTATTACCATACCAAACCTAAGTCTATACTACAAATCCATAGTTATAAAGACAGCCTGGTACTGGCTCCAAAATAGACACACAGATCAATGGATAAGGATTGAAGACCCAGATATAAGCCCACAAACTTACAGCCATTTGGTCTTTGACAAAGGGGCCCAAAGAATCCAATGGAAAAGAACAGCATCTTCAACAAATCTTGCTGGCAAAACTGGATCTCCACATGCAGAAGATTAAAGCTGGACCCGTACTTGTCACTATGTACAAGACTTAATTCCAAATGGATCAAGGACCTTGATATCAGGCCAGAGACTTTAAAAACCATAGTTGAAAGGATAGGGAACTCCCTCGAGCTGATTGGGCTAGGCCAACACTTCCTAAACAGACATCCAATGGCACAGTCACTGCTACCACCTCTCAACAGTTGGGATCTTGTGAAATTAAAGAGCTTCTGTTCAGATAAAGAGATTGTCACACGAGCTCAAAGGCAACCCACAGAATGGGAGAAAATCTTCACTAACCACATATCTGACAGAGCTCTACTGTCCAGAGTGCACAAAGAACTTAGAAAATTAAACTCCAAGGAAAACACTGACCCAATTAAAAAATGGGCCCTGGAACTTAAAAGAAACTTTACCAGGGATGAAATTAAAATGTCTAACAATTATCTTAAAAAATGCTCCACTTCCTTAGCCATCAGGGAAATGCAAATCAAAACTTCCCTGAGATATCATCTCACCCCGGTCAGGATGGCAAAAATCCACAATACAAACAACGACAAATGCTGGAGAGGATGTGGAGAGAGGGGAACTCTCCTACATTGTTGGTGGGAATGCAGGCTCATACAGCCACTCTGGCGAGCCGTCTAGAGATTCTTAAAGAAATTAAAGATTGAAATGCCGTATGACCCTGCTATCCCACTTTTGGGAATAACCCCCCATGCAGCAGAGGTTCGCCTCGATAGCACAAGCTCGACCATGTTCATAGCAGCACTGTTTACAATAGAAAAGTCATGGAATCAACCTAAATGTCCAACAGTTGACGAGTGGATAAGGAAACTGTGGTACATCTATACAATGGAGTACTACTCAGCCATCAAAAATGATGAATTACTGGAATTTGCTGGGAAATGGATGTCATTAGAAAGAATTATATTAAGTGAAGTATCCCAAACCCAGAAAATTAAGCGCCGTATGTACTCCCTAATAGGTGGCTCCTAGTACCAAACTCACCCAGCCCACATTGAGACACTCAAAAGTAAACCTATGTAACACAGTAATTGCAAGGATTATGAACAAGAGAGATGGGTTAGGAGGGCCACACCAGAAACAAGGAGAGAGGAGACCATGTTACAGCAGAGAAAATAGGCCTCCATCAAGGTCTGTAAGTAAGTAATGAGAAACCTGGTTAAGTTCATAGACGTTCTTTCCTGATCTCACCAGAAGGGGAGGGCATATAGTCTAGCAGATAAAAAGTAATCATTTTGCAAATGGGTGATGGACCCCTCCCTCAGTGAGGTTTCCTACTCTTATTACATCTACCCTTGAATGTGCTATTACAACAAGACTCCAGTTTAACAGCTTTTTGTCTCTGGCCAGGGGGTGACATACAGTGCCCAGCAGAATGGAGTGAAGGGAATTGCAGGAGCAGCAAAACTGCAAAAGAAAATCAACAAACCACAATCCAGAACTTCAGAGACTCTATATCAATCACATAGAACTAGGCCAGCCTAATCTCTCCCCATCCTGGAGCTCAGGGACATTTGCGGAAGAGGGGGCGGTAAGATTGTAAGAGCAAAAGGATGGGAGGAGCAACGATTTGCAAGATTCTCAACAATAGTTGGGGCCAAAGCAATCATAATGGGACTTTGCATGCCCTGCGCAATGTCCAGTGCACTGTTGCCCTCATAAAGTCTAGCATCTGTTAAGGGCACCGAGACCCCTGGAGGCAAGGGATTGACAGCCATAGTAGTGATCTTATGCTCAAGGGGAACAAGAGAAAGGGCTTATGGAAATGCCACTGGGTCCTTATATGTCATCGGAGAGGAGGACCCAGTGGAGAGTTAGGCGTACACAATAAAGGACTCTCTGGGAATTGGGGGCGAGGCACTGGGGGAAGGGGAGGGGGAGGAGGGGGGAGGGAGGGAACTGGTAAAAAATTTTAAAATGTATAATTAAATTTTTAATAAAAAAACCAATATATTAAAACAAAAAAAAAAAGAAAATAAACGCCTTGTTCCCTTAAAAAAAAAAAAAAAAGATATTTGTTAGAGATTTTAATTTCATCCCTGGTAAAATTTCTTTTAAATTCCAGGGCCCATTTTTCAATTGGGCCATTTGTTTCCTTAGTGTTTAGTTTTCTTTTTTTTATTTATTAATTATTCAATTGTGTGTGTAGGTATGTATGTGTGTGTGTGTGTGTGTGTGTGTGTGTGTGTGTGTGTAGAACCACGGAAGAATTCGGGATCCACCATGGACCTCCTCCACCTCCCCCTGTTTACTCTGCCCCGGGATTCACAGGCTCCGCCCTACCAGGACCAGAAATGCAAGCCGCACCTGGTTCCGCCTGGCGTCTATACATGGGCCTAGGATCAGAACTCGGGTGTTTAATTTTCTAAGTTCTTTGTGCACTTTGGATAATAGAGCTCTATCAGATATGTGGTTAGTGAAGATTTTCTCCCATTCCGTGGGTTGCCTTTTAGTTCTTGTTACAGTCTCTTTATCTGAACAGAAGCTCTTTAATTTCACAAAATCCCAACTGTTGAGAGTTGGTAGCAGTGACTGTGCAATTGGATGTCCGTTTATGAACTGTTGGCCTAGTCCAATCAGCTCGAGGGAGTTCCCTTTCACCTATGGTTTTTATAGTCTCTGGCCTGATATCAAGGTCCTTGATCCATTTGGAATTAAGTCTTGTACATGGTGACAATTATGGGTCCAGTTTTAATCTTCTGCATGTGGAGATCCAGTTTTGCTAGTACCATTTGTTGAAGATACTGTTCTTTTTCCATTGGATTTTTTGGGCACATTTATCAAAGTTCAAATGGATGTAGTTATGTGGGCTTATATCTGGGTCTTCAATCCTGATCCATTGATCTGTGTGTCTGTTTTGGAGCCAGTACCAGGCTGTTTTTATCACTATGGATTTTTGGTATAGACTAAGGATTGGTATGGTGATACCTCCAGTAGTGTTTTTGTTACTCAGGATTGTCTTTGCTATCCTGGGTCTTTTGTGCCTCCATATGAATTTTGAGATTGTTTGGTCAACTTCTTTGAAAAATTGCTTTGGGATTTTAATTGGTATAGCACTGAATTTGTATATTGCCTTTGGTAGGATGGTCATTTTTACAATGTTGATTCTGCCAATCCAGGAACATGGGAGGTCTTTCCACCTTCTGGTGTCTTCTGAAATTTCTTTCCTTAGGGTTTTAAAGTTTTCATTGTAAAGGTTTTACCTCCTTGGTTAGGTTTATACCAAGGTATTTCATTTTTTTAGGGGATATAGTAAATGGGATTGTTTCTCTCAAGGCTTTTTCACTTCTTTCATTCTGGGCATATAGGAAGGCCTCTGATTTTTGTACATTTATTTTTTATCCTGCTAAACTGCTGAACTTCTCAGTTCGTTCTAGGAGGTTCCTGGTGGCGTTTTTGGGATCACTCAGGTATAAGATCATGTTATCTGCAAATAGGGATAACTTGACTTCTTCCTTGCCAAACTGATTCCCTTTTATGTCCCTTTCTTGTCTTATGGCTTCAGTTAAGACTTCAAGTACAATATTGAATAGAAGTGGTGAGAGTGGACAGCCTTGTCTAGTTCCTGATCGAAGTGGGAATGCTTCCAATTGTTCCCCATTGAGCATAATCCTTGCTGTGGGCTTGTTGTATACAACTTTTATTATATTGATAAAGGTTCCTTCCATTCCTACTGTCTCTAGCATTTTGATCATAAAAGGTTGTTGGATCTTGTCAAAAGCTTTTTCTGCATCTATTGAATGTATCATGTGGTCTTGGACTTTGACTGGTTTACATGATGAATTACATTTGTTGAAACAACCTTGTGTTCCAGGAATAAAGCCTACTTGGTCCTGTGAATGATCTTTTTGATATGTTTTTGAGTCCGATTTTCTAAGACTTGGTTTAGAACCCTTGCATCTGTGTTCATCAGAGAGATTGGATTATAGTTTTCTTTTTTAAGTGTATCTTTATTAGGTTTTGGGATTAAAACAACATTACCTTCATAGAAGGAATTTGGTACTGTTCCTTCCTTTGTTTGTGATGGAACAGGTTAAGGAGTATTGGTGTTATTAGCTCCTTAAATGTCTGGTAGAAATCTGTGCTGAATCCATCTGGTCCAGGACATTTCTTGGTGGGAAGTTTCGAGATTACTTCCTCAATTTCTTCATATGTTATAGGACTATTTAAATAATTCACAACTTCCTGATTCAATTTAGGTAAGTTGTGTTTAATTAGGAATTCATCCATCTCTTTTGTGTTGTCAAATTTCACAGAGTATAAGTTTTTGAAATATGATGTTATAATTCTCTGGATTTCTTGGGTATCAGTAGTCATAACTCCATGTTCATTTCTGATTTTGTTAATTTGGGTTTTCTCTCTCCTGCTTTTGGTTAATTTAGCTAGGGGTGTATCAATCTTATTGATTTTTTCAAAGGACCAGCTTTTTGACTGGTTGATTCTCTGTATCATTTTCCTAATCTCGATTTCGGATATTTCTCCCCTTATTTTGCTAATCTCCCCTCTTCTACTACTTTTGGGATCAGATTGCTCTATTGTCTCTAAAGCTTTACCTGCATTGTTATTTATTTCTGATGTTTCCATTTTTTTGATGTAGGCATTAAGAGCTATGAACTTACCTCTTAGGACAGCTTTCATTGTGTCCCAGAGATTTTGGTAAGTTGTATTTTCATTATCATTTGCTTTCAGGAAATCTTGAATTTCCTTTTTAAATTCTTCCTGAATCCAGTTCTCATTCAGCATCATAGTGTTATGTTTCCAGGAGTTAGTGTATTTTCTGTTGTTTGTTGTGTTGTGGATGTCCAGCTTTAGGCTGTGGTGGTCTGATAGGGCACATGCTAGAATTTCAACTTTCCTGTATATGTGTAGATTCATTTTGTGCCCCAATATGTGATCTATTTTGGATAAAGTTCCTTGTGCTGCTGAGAAAAATGTGTATTCCTTGGTGCATGGATGAAAAGTTGGATAGAGATCTGAAAGGTCCATTTCTTTAAGGTTTTGCTTAAGTTCCAAAGTGTCTCTGTTAAGCTTTAGACTTGTTGATCTATCCTATGTTGAGAGGGCGGTGTTTAAATCCCCAAGAATTACCATTTGGGGGTTGATTTCTCACTTTAGACGCTGTAGGATTTTCTTAATGAATGTGGATGGGCTTGTATTGGGTGCATATATGTTCAGTACTGTGAAGTGTTCCTGGTGAATTGTACCCACGACCAAAATGCAATATCTGTCTGTGTGTCTTATGATTTTTTTTGGTTTGAAGTCCACTTTGTCCGAGAGAATAATGGCTACCCCTGCCTGTTTCCTGATTTCATTAGCTTGCAGAATTTTGGACCAGCCTTTCATTTTTAGGATATGCCTATCTTTTGTGGTGAGATGAGTTTCCTGAAGGCAGCAGATTGATGTTTTGTGTTTTTTAATCCAAGTTTGTAATCTGTGTCTCTTGATTGGTGAGTTAATACCATTGACATTTAATGGTAAAATGGAGAAATTATTTTTAATTCTGGACATTCTTTATGTTTAGTGAATTTTGTAAGCTTATTGTTTGACATTTAGTTTTTGTGGTATTATACTTCTCTTCTGTCCTCCTTGATAGGCTTGTTTTTTTCTTCAAGTTTGAGTATCATTTTGAGCATTTTTTGAAGGCCTGGTTTGGTAGACATGTATCCCTTCAAGTTGTCTTTGTGCTGGAAAACTTTTCTTTCTCCCTCAATCATGACAGATAGCTTTGCCGGGTATCTCAGTCTGGGTTGGCATTTTTGCTCATTTAATTCTTGAAGTATGTCTCTCCAAGCTCTTCTTGCTTTTACTGTTTCCATTGAGTAGTCATTTGTTATTCTAATAGGTTTACCTTTAAAAGTGAGTTGCTTTTTTTCTCTTGAAGCTCTCAGCACCTTTTCTTTGTCTTGAATGTGGAGTGTTTTCACTATTATTTGCCGTGGTGATTTTCTATTTTGGTCATATCTGTTTGGAGTGCAAAATGCCTCTCGTATTTGGATGGGCCTCTCATTTTTTAGTTGAGGGAAGTTTTCATTTATGATAATTTGAAATATTTCCTCAGGGGTGGTATTTTGAGATTCTTGCTCTGGTATTCCATGAATGGGCATGTTAGGCTTCTTCAAAGTGTCCCATGTCTCTTGAATGTTCCTCTCAAGTATCTTTTTGGCTTTAACAATCTCTTCCATTGAGCTGGTTAATTCTCCCACTTTGTCTTCAAGATCTGAAATTCTATTTTCTGCTTAATTTGTTCTGCTGATAAGACTCTCTGTTGAGTTTTGGGTTGAAGATAACTTGTCTTTTAGTTCAACTTTAAACTCTGTCTGAGACTGTTTTAACTGTTCTTTGCGTATTTTTGTTTCTTGAACTGTTTTTCTCAACTTCTCCAAGTGCCTGTTGTGTTCCTGTTCAAAGTGGTTGATGCCATTGTTTAACTCCTCTCTGATTTCCTATTTCATAGTATTAATCATGGTAATAATCATACTTTGAAAGTCATTATCTTGGGTCTGGCTTTCTTGGCTATTTTCTGTGAATTTGTTCTGGTTGGAATCCATCATTATGAGGCTAATTCTTTCAGTGGTAGATTGGTCTTCTTGGGTTTTTTTTCTCATGGATCTGCACTTTGACTTGGGCATTGTTGTTTTGTCTTCTAGGGCTTTTCAGTGTCTGAATGTTTTTGACTGAAATGATTTAATTGGTATTACTACACTTGGGCAGTTATTAGTAGTGCTTGCCTTGGAGTTGGGTACATTTGTCTTTTGTCATTGTTATTTCCTAGATGAGGCTCTTAGGCTGTTAGTACATCAGTTAAGTCAGGTTAAGTAGACAGGGGTTGAATATTAGTATGATAGCGCACTTTTACAATTTAGTGAGAGTTAGTGGTGTACTCCCTGGAGTTCTGTGTGTGTTTTGGGGTGGCTGTATGGAAAAGTTAATCTACAGTGATTAATATTAAAAAGGATTTGTAAGGTGAAAAAAAGGAGGTTTACTTATCTTTGGGCTGGATGTGAAGAATCTCTCCCATGTGATAGGATGATTGTAGAGGTTTACAGATGTATGGCCTTTGTCCCTTAGAGTTTTGCTTGAGTTTCCTTTGGACTCTATTGAATTCTGAGTAGCAATGTGTCTTCTGTGGACCATGTGTGTGGGTCCCCGGTGGGCCGGAGAGGCAGAGGGGCTGATGTTGATGGCAGAATTCTTCACAGGGGACCTGGGACTTGTCTTAGTGGCCCACCCAAGCTCCAGGGATGGAGGAATGTGAGCAATTCCTGTCCGGTGGGGTGGAGAAGGAGGCGGAAGGAAGAAAGGGGCTGGGGTCCAGGGTGTGGACCAGGCAAAACCGGAGGCAGCCTGGGTGTCACTGGGATATGAGGCCACTTGGGGGGCTGGGCGAACTCACCTGGGTTGGAGGACTGGGAGCGGAGTTGGGCAGACAGGCAGGCGGGAGAGAGAAAAGGGCCATTTTTTTTTAATTTGTTATATACTGTGGAGATTGCTCCTTTGTCAGATTTGTAGATATTGAAATTTTTCTCTCATTCTGTGGGATTTTGTGTTAATTTCATGAAGACCAATTTGTTGATTATTGGTCTTAGTATCTAGGCTTTTGGAGTCCTGCTCAGAAAATATTTATTTACAAAAATTTCAAAAAATTTGAATTTAGCAATGAAGCTTAAATCTTCACAGAAACAAGAACAAAACCTATCCCAAGAGTGGTAGATGAGCACATACTACTAAGATCAGAGGAGAAATATCAAAGAAAATATCATGAAAAATCAATAAAAGAAGAGTGGATTCTCTGAAAAAATTGATAAGATTGATGAATGTTTATCCAAATTATCCAAAGCCAAAAGAAAGAAAATCCAAATTAATAACATTAGAGATGAAAATGGAGCTATCACAACTGATACCAAGGAATCTCAGAGAACCTTAAAGTCATAATTCAAAAATTTACTGTATCAAATTTGACAATCAGACATAAATGGACAAATTTCTCAGCACATAAAACATAGTAAAGGATGAAATGTGTTACTTAAACAAATCCACAGGAAGTAACAAAGTTAAAGAAGTAATTACAAATCTCTCAACAACAACAAAAAAGCCTAAGAACATATGGATTCAATGCAGAATTCCACTATACATTTAAAGAGCAATTGATACTACCATTTCTTAAACTATTTCATGAAATGGAAATGTAAGGAGTACTTCTAAACACTTTCTATGATGCTAATATTAAACTGATCCCCAAAACAAATAGACCAAAGAAAAAAATGACAACTATAAGTCATTATCATTGATGAACACAGATATAAAAATCCTCCACAAAATTAAAAACATATCAAAAAGGTCATTCAACATGAGATTGGATTTATTCCAAGAACACAGATTGGTTCAATACATGCAAATCAACATATGTAATTCATCACATAACCATATGTAAGGATAAAATTAACATCATTATCTCTATAGACACATAAAATACTTTTGAAAAAAATCAATATCCCCTTATGATAAAAGTCCTGGAGAGAATAGTGTCTTTGTTGTCCATCTTTCTCTTCTTGTGTGGACATCATCCAGCTCTCAGGGACCTCGGGCCCGCAGTCTTGAGATGGAACACCATGCCTTCAATTAAGTTGCAGAGTTCTGATGGAGAGATATTTGAAGTTGATGTAGAAATTGTCAAACAATCTGCGACTATCAAGACCTTGTTGGAAAGTGTGGGAATGGATGATGAGAGAGATGATGATCCAGTTCCTCTACCAAAAGTTAACACGGTGATACTTAAAAGGTCATCCAGTGATGCACCCACTGTAAGGATGACCCTCCTCCTCTTGAGGAAGATGAGAACAAAGAAAAGTGGACAGATGACATCCTTGTATGGGACCAGGAGTTCCTGAAGGTTGACTAAGGAACACTGTTTGAACTTACCCTGGCTGTAAATTACTTAGACATCAAAGGGTTGCTTGATGTTACTGCAAGACTGTGACCAATATGATTAAGGGAAAAATTCCTGAGGAGATTCTCAAAACCTTCAGTATCAAAAATGACTTTACTGTAGAGGAAGAAGCCCAGGTACTCAAAGAGAACCAGTGGTGTGAAGAGAAGTGAGATGCCTGACACTGCAACATTATAAAGATTGTCCAGAACTGATTGCTCTGCTCTGTTTATAATTGTTACTATTAGACAACAGTAGACAAATGCATCATACACAATTATATTAGCATAATGTCATTTTCATTGCATGTGGAGTTGAGTACAGATTCCAAACCTATGGCTGAATTTCTTCTAGGGTGAGCAAACTTTCCTTTTTTCTTTACTCTAAATAAAACTGAACAGTGGGTTCTCTGGAAAATAGCATTTTAGGCTTTCCCTCTTTCTGTAAAGCCTACTTTATTTTCCGGTTAACTTCAGTGAGCTTTTCAAAGTTAGCATTGTAAATAAAACAACTTAAGAAAAAAAACGTCCTGGAGAGAATAGGGATGGAAGAAACATATATGAATATAATGAAGGCCTTATACAACAAGAGTATCCTAAATGGTGAAAAACTTAAAGCATTATCACTTAGATCAGAAGCTACAAAAGACCACCCATGCTCACCACTTCTGTTTAATATTGTACTTGAAGTCTTAGCTAGAGTCATAAGAAAATAGAGGAGAGGAAATGGATACAAATTGGAAAAGAAGAAGTCAATGTATGCTTATTTGCAAATGACATGATTCTATAACTGAGAGATCTTAAAAATTCCACTAAGAAATACCTGGATCTACTAAATAAGTTCAGTAAAGTGGCAGGTTGCAAAATTAATGTTCAAAAATCAACAACTTTCCCATACAACAATGTTGAACAAAGTGAGAAAGGCCTAAGAGAAACAACTTCATTTATCATAGCTCTAAATAAAGGTAATACTTTGGACTAAAAATAACCAAGGATATGATAAACCTAGAGTGAAAAATTCAAGACCCTTACACAAAAGTAATTACAGAGGATATCGGAAGGTAGAAAGATCTCTCATGTTCCTGGATGGCAGAATTAACATGGTAAAAATGACCATCCTACCAAAAGCCCTATACAAATTTAGTGCAATATAAATTAAAATTCTAACCTAATTTTTCACAGAAATTGAAAAAAACTATCTCAGAATTCACAGGGAAGTAAAAAAAAAAAACCCAGGATAGCCCAAAACATTCCTGAGTTATAAAACCTGTACTAGAGATATGACCATACCAGCCATTAATCTATATTACAAGTTAAAAATCAAAATATTCCCAGGATATTCCCAAAGAAAGTTTTATCTTACTTTTGAGACACATGTACAATCATGTTTGTTGTAGCTTTATTCAAAATAACAAAGAAGTGGAATCAGCCTAGATGTTTAACAATAGACAAATGAATTATGAAAATATGGTACATATACACAATGGCATATTATCCAGATGTCAAGAAAAATGAATTAATGAATTTTGGTGGTAAATGGAGTTGGAAGAAATTTTACTCATCGAAGTACCTCAGACAGAGAAAGACAGACATTGTGTATTCTCCCTTATAAGTAGATCTTAGTATTAACTCCCCCCACAGTGACATACTCAAAGAAAAACTTCCACACCACACACAAACTGCAAAGGAATGTAAGTTGTGGAGCAGGGGGGATGTAGACCTCAAAGTAGTAAAGACAAAAAACACAGGCAAATACATGAATAAGGTCATTATGGAAGAAAAATCTTAACGGGGAGGAAAGTAATGGAGTAAGTATTAATAAGGGCTAAGGGAGTAAAAACAGGAAAGTAGCTCAGGGGAGAAAGAAGGCACAAGGGCCTTCATCCACTTATGAACACTACAAGCTACTATGACTCTGGTAATAAGACCCCAGGAGATCAACAGCAATAGGTAAAAACCATGGGTAACTAATTACTCTCTAAATGTGTATTAAATCCCTTCTTATTGCCAGAGAACTCATGCCTGATACTGTAAACCTACCCAAATAACGGTAGAAAGGAAGAAAAATAAACACTAAACAGGAGCAGACATCTTGAAGTTAACTACAGAAACTTGATAGTAATCCACCATCTTAACACTTCTTATTTAACCGTTAGATATGAAAATCTCTCAGAACTCAATTAGTATGTGCTCCATGGAAATGCACAAGTAGTTAGGCAGAAAATCATTTCTGGCCACAGTGAATACCAGCCCTAATCAGGTCATCAGAATCTTTATACACACCAAGGTTCAGAAGGGGGATAAGATTATAACAGCCTAAAGTTTGAGTGATGTACTTCAGAGCAAAACATTCCAGCCATCATAGGACTGTAGATCAGCACATTGGCCAACATGTCAACATTCCCCCAAGAATTAGAGAGGACTAGAAGAAGCAGCTGTACTGGAAGAATGTGTCTCTGGGGAAGGTAATATACACGGGAAGAGAAATTTCCCTACTTATGACTTTGTTCACTGAAAAACCCCTTATACTATAAAAAATATATTACCCCAAAAGGATTCCTGCGATCCACACAAACAGAGGAACCAGCAAGTGGGAGGAACATTGTTGGATTAAAAAGGGGAGTGTGTGAGAGGAGGGGGATTGGTGGGGAGGCTGCATGATGAGGGGGTGTATGGCAAGAAGGCTGGGGAAACTACATAAGACAATTTTAAAAAGAGAACAAACAATATTTTTCCTAATAATACTTATTTGTTAAAAATAAACAATTTTTAATAGTTCTGATTTTTAGATTTTCAGTTGGTAGGATTAAAACTTTTCAGGACTCATACTTTTATTTCTCTTTACAATGAAAATTATAGTCTCTCGTGAATGACTATTGCACTCAGAATTTAATCTTTTGATTCCTTTATTTTTTAAAATGAAGAATTTTCTTAATTTTGCAATATGTAAGGAATAAGACTTGATTTCCCTTTAGGGTAATCTAAGGTCTTAAAAGTTCTCTTTTGTAATTGTGGTCAGAATACGAATTGTCTCATGTGGTTGAGTATTTAGTCATTATCAGGTAGCTGTTTAGGAAGGTTATGGAATATATTGGAGGTACAACCTTGCTGGAGCAAGCATGTCATTGGAGATGTGATTTGAAGCTAGGTAACCAGACACTGTTTCCTTCCATTTTTTCCCTTCCTCCCTTCCTCCCTTCCTCTCTTCCTCTCTTCTTCCCTTCCTTCCTTTCTCCCTTCCTTCCTTCCTCCCTTCCTCCTCTTTTTATTCCCATCTTTCCCTTCCTCCCTCCCTCCCTACTTTCTTTCTGAAAGCTGTAAAGTAGCAACTAGTCTTCTGATTCAGTCTCTATGCATTTTCCACAATATTAAATGCACTCTCAAACTATAAGCCAAATAAACAATCCTATTCTCTTTATAAAAAAGACTTCAATAACTAAAATGTGGTACATTTACACAATGGAATACTAATAAAATTTGCCAGAAAATGGATGGAATTAGAAGAAATTATTTTGAGTGAAGTACCCCAGACACAGAAAGTTACACGCCGTATGTATTCCCTAATAAGTGGATCCTAGTTATAAATCCACTTAATGACATACTCAAAGGTAAATCTTGGTAATGCCCGCTATAATCACAAAGGATTATAAATAAGAGAGAAAGGGAAAGAAGACCTCAAAAAAAAAAATGATGTGGCACCATTGATTCAGGGAGACTCTAGCCTGGGCTCCCTAATCCAGGAAGTCTGGTTACAGACAAGCCCGAACAAGTACGGACATGCCCCAGATATTTCTCAATAGAGGAACCATATAGGCGGAGGGATGAACAACCAATGAGAAGGAGGGATGAATGGCCAATGGGAAGGAGGGATGAATAACCAATGAGAAGGAGGGATGAATAACCAATGGGAAGGAGAGATGAACGACCAATGGGAAGCAGCCATTCTATCCTGCTTCTGCAATGGACACCTAGTAACCGGCTAAATGATTGGTGGCTGCTCCCGGGGTCTGTGGTGATTCCACCCACCACTCACCCCTTCGCCTCAAGCCTCCAGGCTCCTGCCAACTTTCCCCCTCCTTTCCGGCAGGGATTTGGCAACAAAAGGAGACAAAAGAATGCACTTCAATATAGAAATTAGGCCATGGCATGTACTGCATGTAAGTAGCAAGACATCTGATACATCTCTTATTTCCCTTCCTGCTCACTTGGGAGTGAATAAGGTATGATCTCCCCAGACAGGGATGGCATAGGGACTGCCAGTTAGATGGTAACCAAATGGCAAATACAGAAAGGGGAAGAATAAAAAAAAAATCCTGACATGCTGCTACCAGAAGCCATGATGGATTGCTTAAATTTCTCAGTACCAAGAATGTGATTTCTTCTAAGGAGTTGTTGGATAGAGAAGTCTGAAAGGCTCTCAAAACAAAATAGACATTTGTCACTGTTAGCCTTTGGCCTCTAGAACCTGAGAGTAAGACACTATTGCTGAAGACAGCACATGCAACGATAAGAGGACATGAGAAAAAACAATCTAGACTGGGTTTGGTACTTCCCCTTTTGCAGACTAGCCCCATCATGACAGAAGGTATAATTTGGCTGCCATAGATGAAAAGTTATCAACGACCTCACCAAGCTGTGAATGCTGCCAGCTACAAAAATGACTCTGTGAAGAGGGGTTGAGGGGTTCAATAGTGGCATCTAAGGTATGGGTGAACCAGTTACTTTCTGGCTAGTTACTGACCTTCTTATTGCTGTGTACTACTCCTATTCTTCCATCCTTTTAATCTATTCTTATATTAAGATCCTTGTTTAAATACTCTTTTATCTTTGGTTAAGAGATGACCCTGACAACCAATCAGGATGCAGCCAAGAGCAGTGCAGGAACAGCAAAACTGAAAACAACAAACCATAATTCAGAACACCAAAGACCCTTCAATATTCAACCAGAATCAAACAGCCACATCTCTCCCCATCCTAAAGCTCAATGAACCTTGTGGAAGAGAATGCAGCAAGATTGTAAGAGCCTAACGATGGGAAGGACCAATGATATGCAAGATACTCCACACAAATCAGGGCTGAAAAAGCCAGCATATAGCCAAAATGTGATTGGACTTTGCCTGACATGCACAATGGTTGCGTTTCAACGAACTCCCAAAGTCTAGCATGGATCACAGGGTAGAAGGCTTCAGACAGTAGGATCCTTAAAGGCAAGGGATTAAAGAGACATAATAGAGTTCCCACACTAGTGGGCAGCCCAAGAAGAGGCCCCAAGCTTTGTCACTGAGTCCTGAACCCTCACTAGTCTGATTAGTCAGAGAGAAATTCAACGCCTACATAAAAAGATGCTCTGGAGGATGGGAGGTGTGTTTCCTGAAGACAAAAGTATTAGTTGGTCAGAATGTTTGATCCAAGCTGTAGGCCTTTGTCCCTTGATTGGCAAGTTGATCTTATTGACATTTAAGGTCATTGTTGAAAGATGTTTGATGGTTCCTGTCATTTTATTGATTTTGTGGTGTTTGCATTTATATTCCTTCATTCAACCATTTACTGGTATATTTATTCCATGCAGCCTCTTTGATATAGTTGCCATTCTTTTCCATCTTGAATACTCCTTGCAATATTCTCTGTAGCCCTGGCTTAGTAACCATATAGTTCTTTATCCTATTTATGTTATGGAATATTTTTATTTCACCTTCTATTATGACAAATAGTTTTGCTGGATATAATAGTTTGGGTTGGCATTTGTGTTCATTCAGAACTTGTATTATATCCCTCAAAGTCCTTCTGACATTTAACATTTGCATTGAAAAGTCAGTCGTTATTTTGATGGGCTTGACTTTGTGTGTGACTTAGTCCTTCTGTCCTGCAGCTTTTAAGATCTTATTTTTAATGTATATATGTGATGTGTGACATATCGTATGTTGTGGGGCATTTGTTTTTTGTCCTGGGTAATTAGAGTCCTTCCTATATTCTTGCTGGATCTGAATGAGCATCTCCTTCCTTAGGTTAGGGAAAATTTCCTCTACTGTCTCCTTAATTGTGCACAATTGGTTTTCTTGCTGTGTGTCTTCTTCCAGGATATCCATGATCTGTAGGTTGGGTCGTTTGCTGGTGTTCCAAAGCTCCTGTATGTTGTGTTCATGCATGTTTCACAATTTATAAATTTCTTTGATTGACTTATCAACTTCTTCCATCATGTTTTCCAACTCTAATTCACTGTTTTCTAGGTGTTCAGTTCTCTTTTTAAGATTCTTTATTGAATTTTTAGTTACACTGCCTGAATTTTTCAATTCCAATGCTATTTTAGTTTGAACTTTTTCCCAGGGCTTTTATATTTGTTTGCAGACCAGTTTGAGTTTTTTTTTCTGTGTTTCTAAATTTATTTTGAGATCTTTGTCTTTCCAACCGTGTCTACTTGCTTACTTGTGTTTTCTTGATCTCTTGATCTTCTTTGTTACATTTATTGTTTACTTCTTCATATTTGTTTAAATGTTTATTTATCTATGTTTTCTTGGATCTGCTTCATCATATTTGTAATTAATTTTTGGATTGCAATGTTGAAATTATTGCTCTCGATTGCAATCATTGTGCTATTCTTCAGTGGGAGTTGACGGCTTGGGATTTGTGATTTTCAGAGAAAACATTTTTCTTCGGTTTCTTGTGTGGTTACTACTTTTATGACTTGAAGTGGACATCCGTGTTTAAAGAGATATTCACAAGTTTGCCTAGATAACCCAAGCTGAAAGTTCCAGATTCCAGGCACCTTGGTGTACAGGTGACTCCCAACCAGAGTAGAGAGCAAGGGGAAGAGTGGAGCACTGAGCAAGCCTGCTTGGGCAGCCAGCAGTTTGTAGGGGTTCTTCTGGCTGGGCTCCACTCGGAAGCTGAGTGCTCAATTAGCCTGGCTCTGCACAATCAGTTGGGCTCCTCTTCCTCCCAGTACTCTGCTCCCAGGGCTGGGTCACTTTTATCTGATCCCAGAATGGAATTTCAATTCCAACACTCATGGAGCTGCATGTCTCCATCCCAGCCTCGCCCTCTGATCCCCTGACCCAGAATGAACATGGGTTGGCTCTCTTTGCTGGCTGAACTTCTCTCTGTTCACCTCTGCTCTGATCCTGGGTTTTGTGCAGTAAAACTCAGTCAGCTGGACTTCGCTGATTGTCTCTGTTCCTTTCCATTTAGCTTTGTTGGCTGGGCTCTACTTGTTCTGTTCCACTAGTGCTACATGCAAAGCTCTGCTTGGCTCAGCTCAAAAGGTTTTTTGGAGAATCACCTGACTCCAAACATATTCTGAAGGAGGGACACAGGTTCTCAGCAGAGTCTCTCCCAGCCTGGAGATCTGAGTATGTTGTACATCAAAGTGTTAAGTTTTGTATTGAGGTTTCCTTTCAAAAAAATTTTTTATAATTGAGTATGCATACATAATATTCTTTTCTTAATGTCATCCCAATGTAATCTCTTAAATGCTTTTCCATCCTACTGAATACCTTTTTCTCAAGTAAGCTTCCAACTTGCATGTCCTTTTATGGGGGGAAGCACTGCATATAATTATGGTTCCCTCTGTGAACATGAGTGGGGGGGTGTTTCTCGAGGGAAAGTGTACCAGTGGCTACACTGCCACTGTATGGTTGCCCCCTACAACCTTTCACTGCATCCTACTTTTATGGGGGAGGGGCTTTTATATAATTAAAATGGGGTTTTCAATGTTTTAGCAGAATGAAGACACAAACCTGAAATTGTAAATCTAGTAATTATTAAGAGACTTACATGGTCAAATGTAATAAAATCTATGAATTTTATATATAATGGTGAGTAAATATTTCAAAGTATCTGAGGCCTTAAAGATTTAACTTGTCCTTGAAGATATAGTTATAAGAGCCTCAGGAAATGTCTTGAACTTATATCAGAAACTTGACTTCCATCAAAGAACTATATAAATAGTATCATGAAAGTTACTATTTATGATAGCGATCAATTATTGTAGGTGAATAACCCTTCACAAACACAAATGATAGAGCCATTTTAAAATTATAATTATTTTAATTTATCATAATATTATAATTTAACTAATTATATATTATATTTATCATTAACATTAATATCTTAGAATAAATTTGTTTCTCATATCTGTTAGGTCACTTGTAAATATTCTGAAAACATTAGGCAAAAGCATACCAGAGCACCCTATCCATTGCAGAAAAATAGAAAGGACATATCACAACTCTGAGGAGAAGTCATCAGTTAGTAGCTAAGTATATTTTAGGGCTCACTTACTCAACAGAAAGGAAAGAATATTTGTTTGATATTGAAGACCCATTTTTCTAATTCTTGTTATACCTTTATTAACCCAGTGAACATTGGTAAATTACTTTTCCCCCTAGAACTTGTTTACAAATCTTAAAATAGAGGTTGAACAAAGATAATTCTTAAACTTTCTGGAATGACTATCTACTGATTATGGGTTAAATGTTATAAACTGCTACCTGAAAAATATACTTTCATTCTAAATTTAACCTCCACCTCCACACTCACAGGTAAAAATTCTTTAAACAAAATGGAATTCTGTGTCTTAAATACTAGTGAGAGACTGAATGTGCAGGGTGAGCATGTTGGGTGCTGAGTTATTCTTCATTGTTGCTAATAAAATCATGCCAAAATCAATTTAAGTGAACAGGAGTTTTTATTCTCTCTTATGATAGTCCAGTTGCAGTTCCTTGTCCATTTTGGCAGGAGAACCCATATCATCACCAAGAGGCAGAGGGAACTGGCCACACCATATCTACATGACAGCTGAGAGAGGGACAAATCTTACTTGCCAGACCAGCATGTCTGGCTAAGTATACAGAAGGATGCCTACTCTCTCAACCAGTTCTTTCCATTTTAGTTACCTGTCTAGGGACTAGTCTCACTCACCATGGGCAGGGCCTTCCCTATCATTTAGACAATGTCCCAAAGATTCACTCTGGGCTTATCTTTTACCAATGATCCCAGAACCCTAATCCTCAACCATCAAGTTGATATTTGTATCTAACTATGACACTGGGTCAGAAAAGTAGGAACCTTATTTCAGGGAGTAAATCATCCTGAGAACAATACAAGATACTTACTTGAAAACCTTACCTTAAAAAAATGAAAACATTGCCTTATCATCAACACATGCCTATTAGCTATACCTTTATTTCAAATTAGTCATGTCCTTTAAAAATGAAACCACAGAAACATAGTACTTTAATAACTTCAGTCAAGTGAAAAGAAAAACTAATTATAGTGCATGACATCCATATTTTTTTCTTCACATAAGTATTATTTAGCTGTTGTAATGGCTGATTTCTATTCTGGCCTAAGCAGAGATAGGAAATAGAGTGTTTGACAAGATACTGATGGAGGGCATATGGACCGATAATCAGCTCAGGTTGCTAGCTAAGGATTATTCATGTGGTTTAAACAAGAGTGGTTTATTAAGTAATAAACTTAAAAAGACAGATTTAAAGAAAGTGAGGCCTTCTGCCTTGCAGGCAGAAGGTACTGAGTTTGGATCCTAGACTCCACGTATAGACACTGGGCTGAAGCGGGCCGGCCTGCGTTTCTGGTCCTGGTAGGGCGGAGCCTGTGAATCCCCGGGGCAGAGTAAACGAGGAGGAGGTGGAGGCCTCCATGGTGGTTCCCCAATTCGTCCGTGGTTCTACACACACATACGCACACATACATACATGAACACATGCACAATTGAATAAATAATAAAATAATAATAAAAAAAGCTTTTTAAAAAGAAAGTGAGGCTTGAGGGTGGAATATCTGACTGATATTTTGACCTCAACACAATTGATTATAACTTTATGTTTGGTTGACATTTAGTCTTGGACAAGGTTTTAACAGACTGACCCTCTTTCTTGCACTCAGAAGATGTGGGCACAGTTGATTAGAAGAACCCTACTAGCACTAACCTTAATACATTTTAAGACACTTTCTGTCATCTGCTTCTATATTTTTGCATTGAGATCTATGAGAAACTGGTGTTCAACAGCCATAGGGAAAAATAGTAAACATCAGTAAAAATTACCTAAGTAAGCAAGATAATAATAATAGTGACAAAAAATAATAATGGTGACACTGAGAAACTAGGTAACAGACCTGAGTTTCAATTCTTACTGACAGAAAAGGAAAAAAAATTCTGATTGACTTGATTTGATGTCTTAAGATCATCACCAAGGTCACACAGGAAATAATTACAGAGCTGAGACTAAATCCAGGGGTATCTGGTTTCAGAATCCACACTTTTAAATAACTCTGCTGCATAGTTCTTAAAGGGCTGCTAATCAATTAAGTGCACCAAAATATTTTCAGAATTAAACAGACTTGTATTGGTAAGCAAGTTAAGATATTTTAGGTTTTAACACTCCATAAGAGACTATAAGGTAAAGCAATGACTTTATGTGAGTCCCAGCCTTGACAAAAGAACAAGTCACAAGTGTAGAAGAAATAAGTTTAACTTCTATTTTTTAAGTTATTGACTTTGTGAATATTGAGTATGTTTTCTTATTTATCAGTTTTGTATAAATTACTGCATTCTTACGGATCTGTACAAATATTGAGGTAAGACGAATAAAAACTCTTCTTGAGGAATCAAAGGCTAATGCAGCACACTGAATTTTCTTTATCTTTCCCTGATTTTTCCTTCTTTTTAATGATTTAAATGACAAAGCTCTGAGAAAATGGAGATCAATCTTCATAAATAGGAAGGAAATAAAAGTGTAAGTTGAAGATGGAAGTCAAGGAATCTTGGTCCATGGTGTGGGGGGAATGGAAAAACAGAAGATAAATATTGCTTCTCAGAACTGAACTCAATTTTATACTCTCAAATTAGCATGTCTAACCACTCATTAGTTTTAACAGTTCTTCTCAAAGCTTCTTTGATTTTGTAGACTTAAGTAGCCAGATAATGAGAAAGTCACCATTTATTTGAAATAACTGTGTTACCATAATATTATATAAATGACTCCATAATTTTCTAGTTGGGAACAATTTCAAGATGCAAAAAATTTTCCCTTTGAAAAGGGAAAGTTGCTACATTTTTTTCTTACCATTGCAATACTGAACACATAATGGCTAACAATTGCTTATTTAAGAGGAGGGTTTTTCCAAAGCAAAAACTCTCTCTTTTTAACAGACTGTTTTGGCTAATATTCCACAGTGACCTCCACCAATGTCGACATCTACAAGTCACAGATAGAAGGCAAAAAAAAAAAAACTGCCAAAAGATAAAAAGAAACACGTATAAACATTGAACAAATACATGCTAATGGCTCTCTGCAAACCAAGCAATAAGTGTCTCGTTCTTACCTTCTTTTTCGCTCTTTGCACACAAATTCCTCACCACACATTTCAAGTTTCTATTTTTTGCAGAGATATGCAGTATAATTTGGTTAAAATGGACCATTACTCTGCAAATCACCAGAACATAAGATCTGCAAAAATATTTGGTTCCAACACATCATTGTGCTGAGTAAAATATAAGTAAATGATTGTCAAAGTTTACAGATTCAGAAGCTAGCATGAAACTGGAATCTAGGGTATACCATTTGTAAATTTTCTCTTCTATAGAATGGTCAAATGATTTGTAAGGAGTGATGTTTTGACTATATAATTCATATTCACTTATCAAGGAAAAACTACAAAATTTGGGTTTTTATTGAAATAATATATATATTTAGTTGCTAGTATATTTAGCTAAATTTAGTTACTACTTACTATATACATAAAAAGAGAGAGAGAATTGCTGTTTCTCTTTTTTTGATTAATGAAAAATGATAGAAGAGGTAGTCTGAAATGTAGAATGATAGAAAAGGACAGCAGGTCAGAAAGACTTGAATTCCAATCTTGACTTGATTATTTTTGACTGACTATTCTTAAAAAAGTTCTTTTATAATTTGGAAACATAATTCTCCACCTGTGAAATGTGGAAAGTAGTCTTCAATTTCAAAGGATCTTGAGGTTAAAGCATGTGAGATTCTCCAACACTAGGGCTGGTGTTGGACTGTGTTCAGGGTCCAAGGATTCTTTTGTCTGTTTTCCTTATATCCAAAGGCCATTGGTATGAAAGAGCAGTGAGGACTGGTGGCTGTAAGAACAGAGCACATGGTTTCAGACATATCCAATTTTGGCAGCACCAGTTGATGATGTTATCCTCTTTCCAATTTTTTGGAGGGAAACGTATGTTAAAAATCAGTTGACTGTAGGTGTAAGAGCTTACCTCTGGGTTTTCAATTGTTAAACATTGATCTATATTTCTATTTTGGAGCCAATACAATGCTGTCTTCATTACTATGGATTTGAAGTACAGATTAATGTCTGGTATGGTGATATCTCCAGCAGGGTTTTAATTACTCAGGATTGATTTTGCTGTCCCTGGCCTTTTGTGTTTCTATATGAATTTTTAGAGTGTTTTTTCAATTTCTGTGAATAATTGCCTTAGAATTTTGATTGGTATTGCATTGAATCTTGGTAGGATGATGATTTTATGACATTAATTATACCAGTCCAGGATCCAGAAACATGTGAAGACTTTCTACCTTCTGCTGTCTTCTGAAATTTGTTACTTCAGGGTTTTAAAGTTTTCATTGCACAGTTCTCTCACATCCTTGGTTAGATTGGTACCAAGTTATCTGATTTTTTAGAGGTTATGTTAAATGGGATTGTTTCTCTCAGGACTTTCTCACTTTTATCATCCTTGGTGTATACGAAATCCACTGATTTTAGAAAATTAATTTTGTAACCTGTCACTCCATAGAACTTATTTATTAGTCCAGGGCTTTCTTTTGGAGCTTTTAGGGTCTCTCAGGAATAGAATCATGATATATGCAAATAAGCATATCTTGATTTATATTTTTTCCTATTTGTATCTCTTTTATCTCCCTCTCTTGTCTTATCGCATTAATTATATAAAAATGCAAGGACCAAAACCACATATACAATTCTCTGGATAGATGAAGAAAAAGCTTAAGACGAAATCCAATATCCCTTTATGATGTAAGCCCTGGAGCCAATATGAATGGAAGGAACTTATATAAATATAATAAAGGTCATATACAACAAGCTTATAACAAGGATTGTTCTAAATTGTGGAAAAAATTCCTACTTTGATCAGGAACTGGGCAAGGCTGTACACTCTCACTACTTCTGTTCGATATTGTACTTGAAGCATTAGTCATAATGTCTTAAGCAATTAAAGGAAATCGTTGAACATTTTTTATTCCAGGATTTTGGAAGGAACTCCACTCAATCACATGGCTTTGCTGTAAGGACTTAAAGGATGAAATTAATGTGTTATATATATGCATATATAAATATCATGTGTTTGTACTCTAGCATATATTGATTTATTGATGATGATACATATATTATTTTATTGAGAATTTTTGTATACAAAAAATGGGTTTATGTCATTGCTTTGAACCCTCCCCACTCACACCCTTACTCTACCATTCTCTCCTCCCTTCTTCAGTCCAACAATGTCTCAGCCACCCTCCTGCCCCTCTGCATTTGTGGACCACAGGACTTCCTTTTGGGTACCTGTGTTGGTAAGGGAATCAGATACCTGTTGTAGTATATGTGGCTCTTTAGTGGACAAAGCCATTAGTGAGAAAGTTTCTTTTCCCTTCTCCAGTTCCTGCCCAAAGATACTCTCTGAGTGCACTTGTTTCTTCTGAGAGCTTCATTAGTCCTTGTATTCCTACCTTCTTATTCAAATCCTCCTCAACTTGGGCAGGAAAGAAAGCTCAGTGGGTAAGGCACATGCTCAAATCTTCTACAATCTGCTAGAGTCATGTCAAAAGTCTACTCCTTTATAAAGTCTTGCCTGAGTGCCTAGACAAATTTGGTTACTTTCTTTTTTCATAATAAGATCATGGAAAGTACACAAAACATGGACAAACCAAAAATTCAAGGAAATTATTTCACGAATTTTTAAGATCTGCTGTGAAGATTAAAAAAGGAGATAGCTACATACTTTATAATCTATGAAAGAAATATGTATAAGAGAAATTAATTAGCAACTGAACTTTTATTCTACTTTGTGTATTAATCTCTAGAGAACAGCTCTTGTCTGATAGGTTTTAGAGTCAGATATTGTTCTGTATTTATCTTTCCCAAGACTATGACCACCAGAAAGGTCAGACTGTATATGAGTGCTATATATATGGGTTAAGATCATCAGTCCCAAGGCACAGAACATGCATAAAACCAGATAGCAAGAACACATTTAACTTGCACAGAATTAAATTTCAGAAACAGTAGCACATTTTCATTTTATAATCCAGCCCTAGAATAAACTTTTTTTTCTGCACAAAAATTACCAGTACAGCTCATGTTTTGTCTACTAGAAAGCTCAAGATGCACCAACTATACTTGTCATGCTGGTCTAGCTCACACTCTCTTTGATCTTTATTTTTTTCCTATTCCTTAAGCTGTTTTTTTTTTTTTTTTGTAATTTCAGGTGGCTTGCTTTATGAAATTCAAGGGATCTTTTGTGAAACTGAATAGTGATTATGTACTTGTATTCAAAGATTGGAGACCATACATTCAAATTCTGCTTCAATTATGTCCTTGCTTAGGCCACATTATTTAATTCCTTTGCATACTAATTTCTTCCATCATAAAATGATGGTAAAATTTATACCTGACAATGGCATGAAGTTTAAAGGGGTAATGCACAATTTTTGGTACAATTTAAATAATCACTAATCAATTGATATATAGCATATACACATAAATGACTTCTCTGCTTGTCTTTTCTCAGGAAAGCAGGCAAATGTGAGCATATACATCCTTCATTGTTTTTATTAGGCACTTTCAAATTGTAAAACCATAGGAATATTCAATGGTCATTCAATAAGATACAACAGAAGTGTCACACATCTCCTTTAAAGTATTAACATATGGGTGGTAGTCTATGCAACAAAGCTCCCAAATGAACAATGGTTTTTAATCTTTCAAAAAGAGGAAGAAGATGTAGAGGTAGAATTAGCAGCAGTAGCAGCAACAACAACAATAAGCGCAACTACAATAGCAGTAGCAATAGTCATATTTTGGTTGCAAAGTCTAAAGTATTTCTTATATGGTCCTCTGCAACAAAAAATTACTGACAGTTTATCTAGAAAAGGAGTCATAGCATACTCTGTAAGATAAAGACAAGCAGAGCTAGTACTACTAACTGCAATACTGGAATGAGGCTGTAAAATGCAAATGTTTGAAAACTTACCTAATAATAGTTACTCTAGCTATGCAGCCAAGAGTTACTGAATTTGTTGAATGAGAAAATTAATCTGACACCCAGTTTTTCCTTTTTAAATAAATGAGTATTGACACATCTGGGGTTAATAAATGCAGAAGAACTAAATTTTGATTTCCCTCCTTTAATATTGGTGTTATATTAACTCCTACCAGAGAAACAGCTTGTCATGGCTCAATGGGACCTCAAGACACCCTTGCTTGTTATGTTGATAATTTAACATCGAGTGAACAAATGGTCAAGCTTAGTCTCCTTTTTCTTTTCTTTTTTTTAATCTCTGTTTTTTTATTTCTATCATACAACTTTAACAGGTACACCGGTCCCCTCCCTCCCTCCAACTTCCCACCACCCTATACTCCCCTCCACTCCCCCCTCCTTCCCTTTCCTCCAGTGTCTCCCCCTCCCATCCCCGGAGCATCCGTTAATGTGCATGCCAGACTCTCCTCTGGGTCCCTCCTCTCCAATGATGTGCAAGGACCCAGTGGCATTTCCCAGAACCTTTTCCTGTGTTCCCCTTAAGCATAGGAACACTACTGTGGCTGTCAATCCCTTGCCTCCAAGGATCTTAGTGCCTTCAGCAAATGCTAGAATTTTAGGGGTCAATAGTGTGTTGGATATTGCACAGGGCATGCAAAGTCTATTATGATTGCTTCGGCCCTAACTTGTGTGGAGTATCTTGCATATCATTGCTCCATCCATCCGTGTGCTCTTACAATCTTACTGCCCCTTCTTCCGCAAATTTCCCTGAGCTTCTGGATGGGGAGAGATTAGGCTGGTCTAGTTCCAGGTAGTTGATATAGAGTCTCTGATGTTCTGGATTATGGTTTGTTGATTTTTTTTTCCAGTTTTGCTGCTCCTGCAATGCCCTTCACTCTATCCTGCTGGGTATTGGATGCCATCCCCTGGCCAGAGATAAAAAGCTGTTAAACTAGAGTCTTGTTATAAGAGTATATTCAAAGGCAACCCCCCCATACAGCAAAAATTCACCTTGATAGCACAAGCATGACCATGTTCATAGCAACACTGTTTACAATAGCAAAGTCATGGAATCAACCCAAGTATCCAACAGTTGACGAGTGGATAAGGAAAATGTGGTACATCTATGCAATGGAGTACTACTCAGACATCAAAAATGATGAATTAATGGAATTTGCCAGGAAATGGATGTTATTAGAAACAATTATATTAAGTGAAGTATCCCAGACACAGAAAATTAAGCACCGTGTGTACTCCCTAATAGGTGGCTCCTAGTACCAAACCCAGTTAGAGTCACTCAAGGATAAATCTCTGTAATACCTACAGTAATTGCAAGCAATATGAACAGGAGGGATGTGATAGGAGGGCCACACCAGAAACAAGGAGAGAGGGGACCGTGTTACAGCAGAGAAAATAGGCCTCCATCAAGGACTGCAAATGAGTAATGAGACATTTGGTTAAGTTCACAGACTTTCGTTCCTGATCATTTACAACTGATGGGGTATGATCTCACCAGAAGGGGAAGGCATATAGTCTGGCAGATAAAAAGTAACCATTTTGCAAATGGGTGATTGACCCCTCCCCTCACTGCAGTTTAGTCTCCTTTTTCAAGTGACCCTTTTCCTAATTTATACTCCTGAGACTATAGGATGACTAGGATGACTATAGGATGATTCAAATCACCAATCTTATATCTGGCTTTTATTAAATATTGGTCCCATTGTTATCTGATATTAGTCTTTTTACTCTCTCACTCATTCTCTCTCTCAAACAGAGACACAGACATGCACACACATACAACACACACATACACACACACATTTAGACAACTGTGTAGAATATAATATTCCACCTTAGTCTATATATGATGACACTGAAACTTTGAAAATTTCTGTAACAGATAGTTAGTTATTGCATGTTATTTAGTTCCTATGATTTCTGTTAAAGAGTCATCATAGATAATGTAGTAGTCATCTTATTTTCTTTGTACTATTTAGACAACCATGTAATATAAACAGCATTCTATCCTATTCTACAGATACTATAGATTTGAGAAATTCTCTCACAGATAATTGATTAAGTCTTGGATATTTCTACATTCCTTTTCTGCTTTACTTTATCCTTTAGAAGAGAGGAAAAGCTGTATGAGGGACTAAGATTAAGGGAAGAGGGACACTAGTCTCAAAAGTCTCTTGCTTTCATGCCCAGAATTATTTGAACTGGGAAATCTTGGATTGTTGGATGAAACAGAAAATAGTCTTCAGTAAGATAGCTTATAGAGTCTGAGAACCATGTTGATAAATAATATAAATTTCTTTACATTGATATAGCTTTGACAACTCTACAGTTCCCTTTCATATCTATTACCTATGTATAGTTTTTCATGTAGTTTTTCGAAGAGTACAAAGCAGATATCCATATCATTCAAAGTAAATTAAGATCACAAAAATTAGACTTCAATTGGGAGGAAGAAAGGACTGGTTTCTGGTTGCACAATTGGTCTATTCCAGATTTGTGTCTCATTTATAACTTGCTACACCTTAGCTCTATAATCTTTTCAAGATCTCCACAGCAACTTGGTACAAGAACAAGACAGAGACAGCCTGAGAGGTAAGAATATGCACTTCACTGGTTTCTTTGAGAAAGACCAAATATAACCCAGTAAATTACTTTTCAACTTCCATGTCCTTCTTCTTTCCAAATTGTGGGCATCCTGTGCCAAATTTCCATCACATATTTAAACAAGAGTAAAGGTCATAACCTAGAAGTGTGGTGCAAGTTATGTCAGATCATAGAGATCAGTTCCATTAGTGATAAACAGAGACTACCTTATAGATCAATTTGATAAATGTTTTCCCAAATCTCCACTATATCAGACCCTAAATGATCAAGAGTTTAATGTACACTGACCCTGTCTTCAATCAGGTGAATTTGTCCTCCAAGGTCATTTGTAGTTTTAATACTGTACCAAGTCTCTAAGTATAACAGAATTATTATGGGATAGTAGACAGTAAAGCATGTAAGTATAGGTGCCATTACTATACCTACTCTCAAGGCCAATGTTGACCAAAATGGAGTGGACTTAAGAGTTCTATCACCTTTAGTAGTCTGGAATCCATAAAGGGTATAATAATAATGTCAATAAAAAATAATGACAGCAAAAAAATGATATGTGGTATCCACTCAAGCATCTTACTCATAAACTGATTTAATCATAATAGAAATCCATGACAAAAGCAATTTATTTCCTCAAGTTTTCAGATAAGGATACTAAAGCATAAGGAAGACCTCAGAAGACTATAAAGCAGTTAAGTCAGCTAGAAACATCAAGCATTTGCATTATGCTAAATCCTGTAATGGTACTCAGACTATAGAATGTCATAGGAATATATAATGTTGGTCATGCCAGAGAGCAGAAAAGCAAATAGCCAATTAGACATTCAATATACACAAGCATGCTAAACATCATCTTAAGCACTGAGGTTAGATGATTAAACAAAGTTTAAAACCTACCAAATGACATAAGTCATGGCAGAACTAATTATGAGGCCTCTAAAATCTCAGCCCCAGAGATAGCAGGGGTAAATATTTAGGTAATTGTTGGCCCACGGAGATTTATAAGAAACCAATCTAGTTTCCCTTTTACTAAGTGAAGAGTCAGATCCCTTATCCACTCCTTTTCACACCAGCAAGCCCACAATAAAATTGTTTTAGACTTAGGTCTATGAGTAGATCAGAATATTCATTCCTAGATGTCCCACTCTGAATATCCTTCTTCTAGGCGATAGGTATAACTTATCTAGTTAGACTTTTAAAAAGCCTATCTAGTTTACTTTTTAAAAATCTGCAGAAAGACTAAATAAGAAGGAAAGACCTGACATTTCATTGCTGTGGCCATCTTGCTGTCCCTGTGGGGAGTACTTTAAACAGTTTTTTTTTTTCTGGAGGTTTTGTCTGCAGCATTTGCATACTTTCATTATATTCATATTTGTTATGAAAGAATAAGCAATGTCTGAGAGTATATCTGCTCAGCATAATAAGAATTTTTATGTTCAGTACAAGATGTGCACAGTTTTTGAACAAAATATTCTAGCCCTTAGGAAGAATGCATACCTATGTACATATAAATGTGTGGCAGGGAAAATTTTGTACATATATGTGCAATAAATGAGTAAATGATATGTAATTATTAAATCTCTCTCAGATATCTCAAAGAGTTTTTACATATTTTCCAAAAGGAAGACAAATTGTATAAAATTTTCTTTCCTTTATCTTCATTGATAAAGAGGTCATCAGTGATTGTTACTAGCTGAATTGATTGCATTTATGTGAGTGATAAATGGATACAAGAATGTTATCACTCTTTGTACAGTTGAACCTGGTATGGAAAACTCCACAAGTTACTTCACTTCATTCTCAGAAAAATCTTGATAAGGAGATACCACCTGGTCTCCTTTTATCTATGATGAAACTGGAGACCAGAGAAAGTATGGAATTTGTTCAGCGTTTGACTGCTTGGTTATTACAAGCCAGGAATTCGACATAAAATTCTGAAGTCAACAGTACCCACTTACAACAATTGCATTATTCTAGTTTCAAAGCAAGCAACTATTTAAGGCTGAGTGAAACTAGAACACAGTGACAAAAACAAAGATCTATAATATGGAGATTATACTTAATACGGAAGATCTTAGAAAATGCTGATCATTCCTGAGAAAGTAGTTTTTTGAGAAGATGGTTTTAAAGGTCATGGGGAAGTATTCGCATGGGAGGGGGACTCAAGGTTTTGAGTTTTAGAAAATTTTCCAGGTAAACTTGGTGCAATAATCTAGAGTGTAGCTTCTAAATCATTGGAACTTTTAAAACTTCCAAGGCTCTGCCTTGTATACCTATTTTATATAAATTTACCTCTACTGTTAATACATGTGTAATTCTTTCATATTCAACGATATCATTTAAAAAACTTTCTCTCTTTTTCTCTATCTCTCTCTCTCAAAAATTTTCCCAGATGCCCTGAACTTAAAAAAAGAAGTCTCACTGTTGTACTGAAAAGATACCTTAATCTTAAACTGTCATGGTTTCTGCAGTCCTCTAGTATCTAGAATCGACCTTCTTTTTTTTTAATATACATTTTTTATTATTTCCGCTCATACAAACTTAATAGGTAGACCAGTTCCCTCTACCCTCCTCCTCCCCCTGAACCCCCTCCTTCCCTTCCCTCCCTCCCCGTCTCCCAGTGCCTCCCCCCCCAATTCCCAGAGAGTCCTTTATTGTGTATGCCTAACACTCCTCTTGGTTCTCCTCTCCAATGACGTACAAGGACCCAGTGGCATTTCCCTGAACCCTTTCTCGTGTTCCCCTTAAGCATAGGAACACTACTGTGGCTGTCAATCCCTTGCCTCCAAGGATCTTGGTGCCTTTAGCAGATGCTAGACTTTGTGAGGTCAATAGTGTGTTGGACATTGCGCAGGGCATGCAAAGTCCTATTATGATTGCTTCAGCCCTAACTAGTGTGGAGAATCTTGCAAATCATTGCTCCTCCCATCCTTTTGCTCTTACAATCTTACCGCCCCCTCTTCCGCAAGTGTCCCTGAGCTTCAGGATGGGGAGAGATTAGGCTCTCTATATCAACCACATAGAACTAGGCCAGCCTAGAATCGACCTTCTACCTCGTAAAACTCAGGTCTAAAAAAACCTCAAGGAATTGTAGGGACATAAAATTTAGGATTTTTTTAGTAAGTAATTTTGCCCCATTGCAATATGTCAAAAAATAAAAAGATATGTAACTGATTGTAAGTCTTTAATCATCAATTTTTGGGAGGTAACTGATGCAATTTGATTGCCAGCATTCCTTCCATATATTTATCCATACTTTTCACTCTTTAGGAAGAGGAATGAGTAAAACATAGGATCATGCTATAATTAACATAATGGAGGAAGGATTTATTTTGGATAATGTTTTGAGGGTATAGTCCATCATGGTAGAAAAGACAAGGAAGTATGAACAGCTTGTGGCTTTGTCAATAGGAATATATGACTGCTAACTGGGCAAACTAGGAAGCAAATAGAGAAATACCACTGATCAACTCACTTTTCCCATTTCCCTTTTTGTTTTTACTTAGTCCAGAACTCCAGTCCACAAGATGATACTACTACATTCAGGGTTTTATCACCTTAGCTTCTCTTTCCTATACAAACCCTTTAGGTACATCCAAAAGGATGCCTAACTAATTCCCTAGGAATTTATAAATCAAATCAAGTTGATAATTAAAATAGATATTCATACATATTACAGAAAAATCACAGTAAAGTGGAGGAGGAAATACTAACAAGAGAGAGAGAGAAGGAGGAAGGAACGAAGGAAGGAAAGAAAGAAGGAAGATGGATATTGTTCTGGTGACAGTAGTGATAGTGAATCATTGTGGAGATGAGAAGGGCTTGAAAATGAACTATCTGCAGCAAAACCCAAGTCCATCATCTAAATGAATGAAGCATTTATAGGTAAGAGATTAGAAGAATCTAGACAGTTAGATGTTCTTTACGCTACTAGCATGCCAGCAAGATTGTATCTAAGGTAGAGGATAGCTGAGGATTTCTTCTAAGTAAATTTAAATACTTTAGAATTCCAAGTTCTTTATGGACTCCATCAAAGCATTCCATCATTATTCATTGTGGGTCTCATGCTCTTAGTAATGGATATTTTCCTGAAAGAAATTTTAGGAGTAGCATGAAAAAAAATTTTGGACCCTTGTGAGACTTCAAAATGAATGTGTGACACCTGCTCTTGCATAATTTGTGGAAGTCATTTTCACTGAGTTTCAGTCGCCACACTTAAAAAAGCTTAATGTTGGTGTTGAATGTTTTCCAGGAAGAAGAATCACATAGCTAATGTATATAAAATGGCTTATGAGAATATAAAAGTCAAGAAAATATTGGTTATTATTATAATACCAGCTTAGTCTGACAAATAGCTTGATGCAACACAGACATGCCAAGAAGTTCTTTTGGGGATTAAATGAATTACTAATGTCAAAGTGCTTAGAAGAATTATGCTAGTGTACAGTGTTATGTGGGTGCTGTTTAATAATAATAATTATTATTATTATCACAATAATTTCATCAGCATAGCCTTAAAATTGTCTCCTTCATTTGGGCCACATCTAGTTTTTCTTCTACTTCTTTTCTTACTGTTTCTCTAAAAACGCTGTTGTTCAGTCATAACATAGCTACAATGTTGGTCAATTCAATCATGTGATAAAATATCCCTGTTATGTTAGCCTTCAACTAAAATGCCTTGCCTATTATGATTATTCACATATTTTCTCTTCTGCTTTCAAAAGCCATCTTAAGCTATTCCTCTCTTCATAAAGCCTTTCCTATATATTATACACCTCCCCTGTATTACATGCTTATTTCTTTTCATAATCTCAAGACTTTTTACACAATTCTGCAAGTAGGGCTCATATCTTGTATTCAATCACTTTATGGGAATATTTTTCAAAGTTATACCTTATAATATTCAATTCAGAAAACATAAGCTTGGTACAAAATAGAAGCCCCAAGAATGATGTCCAGCAAGACTTGAATGCAAAGCACTTTTAATGACTACTGAAAGTCTCTGAAAAAACTTACATTCTAGCTAAATTTTACAAATGAAAAACCTGAGGTTTAGAGAGTAAAAGTGAATCAATGGTTCAACCAGTTAATGAGTAACAGAGCTTGGACTTAATCCCAGAACCTCTTACTCAAAACACTCTTTCCAGGACGAAAGTGTTTTCAGACAATATTTTTGTCTGTCTGATTTTATTAGTAGTAATGACGGCATTTAATAAGCATTTTCTATGTTTCTGTGTTCCAGGACTAAGCTAACCCTATATGACAGATTATCTTACTTAATCCTCTCAGCCTTCAACCTGCTATGATATCTATTTACAAATGAAGACATTGACTTATGGAGATGTGGAACAATTGCCCAAATCACAGATTTGACTCCAGTATAACTTCAGAGTTTTAGCTGTTATTTTCAATTGATTCTTAAGTGAGACTTTTAAAAAAGTTATTTCTTTAAGATTTTCTAAAAGGAAAATGTTTTTCTTTTTAGAAATATGAAATATCCCTCTAGTTTCAGTGCTTGATTTGATATGTGGGGCATGCAGCTACTTATGAAGTGAATATTTAAGAGGACTATATAGTTTCATGTCTCAGGGTTTTGTGATGAGCTTATGTTGTCTACACTGATGAGGACAGAAAGGCAGCAAAGTAGACATGAAATGGAATGTGATTGGGGAAAATTAGTTCCTAAACTAAGGTATCAGTCAGGGAACATTTCACTGAAACCATGTTTGTATCTTCTACTTATTCAGTGGTAATCTTCCTGAGACAAGTTTATTTTTAAGTAAGTAAAAATGAGGAAATTCATCATCTTGATTTTATTCTGCTGAAATCATTGGTAGTGGCCCAAATTTAGCTGGCAGTGATGAATAAAATGTGTCATCTTATCTCTCTCATATATACCCATCATGGGTACCTTTAGGGTCTGAAAGTTATGCATAAACATAGGAGAGTACAATAAAGAAAATCAGGATTTTGGAGTTTATTGGTTAGGAGAACATTTGCAAAGTAGGCAAAGGGATCCCTTTAACCAAAATATAGTGTAATATATAAAACAGAAGAGAGTCACAAAAATCAACCTAGCATAGTGCTTGAAGGGAATTTCTCATTATCTAAAGTCTCTGCAATGTTCTTAGAGTTCTGTGTCTACTCTTGGCAGGATTATCTATTTTGTGAGGAAACATGGGAATGAATTTAAACATACAAACAATTTTGGGTTTCCTTTGCAAGTTAGAGAAATCAATGTAAATTTCTTGGTCTAATAATATCAACTATATAGTAGAGATTCCCTAACTTTTCAGTTTACAAGTTAGGAAACTGGGGCTATGCCAGAATTTAGATTATTTAAAAGGATCTTTGACTCCAAGTTCAGTGTCCTGAACACTTAATCTTAGCTAGGTCTATTTGCTAATGATCTTTGCACTTGAGGGAAGAGAGGTTATACAGAGAGTATTTTAAAAGGTTCCTAGAACTTCTGTAACTAGGCAATAGAAAAAGAAAAAAAAAGTAAAGAACAGACCAGCTTTATTTAGACAACAATGTTTGATTGAAATCTTTTGATATTAGTCTGATCTTATCATTACATAAATGACACTAGAAGAACTTCAGTACATTTCTGCAACTTCATTTTTGCTTCTATATAATTAGAAGAACAAAATTTGTCTATTGGCACAGAATTGCATGTTTCCTGAGATAGGGAAAAGGTACAGAAAAATCAGTGAGTGACTAGGGATTACAGACCCATTCCATGCCGCTTTGTCCAAATATTTATCATTCTCAAAAAGATTTAACTTTTCCCTTCACATGACTTTTATTTCAAGGCCAAAAACATTTCTTATGTTTTATCCATGTATGGAATTCCATATTAAATGCAATGAGATGGGTCTTGATGAAATCAGAAAATATGAATAAAAATCATTAAGAAGAGGCAAATGAAAGATGGCCACTACTATAAGCACTGAGCTGAGATCCAATTGTGATAGAGGTTTGCTATGGGGTGTTTGTGTTTAGAATTGAGACATTTGTTCCTAAATACTGTCAGTTTCCTCCCTATCCACTGTTATTTAGACTGGTTTACATTGCAGGGCTTGTATTTCCTGTAATTGAGGGAAGGGGCTAGGGAATAGAAAGTAGGTGGTTAGTTACTAGGAGACTAATCCCACTCCCTACTGTCTCCTATTCTATGCTTTGGTCCTCTTAATGACTTTTCTTACATAAAAGTTTTTTTTTTAAATATTTACCCCATTCTTTTTTCTTCTAATTTCTTTTTTTAATTAGTTATTTTTTCCACTCATACAAGGTTAATAGATACCCTGGTCCGGTCCCCTCCCTCCTTCCACCCCTACCTGGACCCCCCTTGCTTCCTCCTCCCTTTTCCCCTTCCTTTACCCCCTCCCTCCCTTTCTCTCAGTTCCCCCTCTCCCTGGAGCATCCTTTAGTGTGAATGTCAAAGTTCTCCCTGGGTCCTCCACTCTAATAAGGTGTAATTTCTGCTCTTTTATGGTCTTCCATCACTTCCCCCCACCCAACTTGAGTTCCATTGAATTGTGGGTGTAATAAGAGTATGTCTTTGATTACAAAAAAACAAATATTTAGTGCTAGGATACACTTATAAGAAGAACTTATAATGTCTGTCTTTCTGCGTTTGGGTTATTTCACTTAGTATTATATTTTTTCAGTTCCATCCATTTGCTGGCAAATTTAATTAGTTCATCTTTCCTGAGAGCCAAGTAATATTCCATTGTATACATGTACCACATTTTCATTAACCATTCGTCAACTCTTGGATACCTAGGTTTGTTCCATTTCTTTGCTATTGGGTAAAGAGCTGCTATGAACAAGGTTGCACACATGACTTTGTTACAGGCTGCAGTGTTCTTTGGGAATATCCCCAGGAGTGGTATAGCTGTGTCACATGGAATTCCAATTTTCAGCTTTTTTAAAAAAAACTATTTATCCAATCGTGTGTGTGTATGTATGAATGTGTGTGTGTGTGTGTGTGTGTGTGTGTGTGTGTGTAACCACCATGGACCGCCTCCACCTCCTTCTTGTTTACTCTGCCCCGGGATTCACAGGCTCCGCCCTACCAGGACCAGAAACACAGGCCGCTCTGCTTCCACCCAGCATCTGTACGTGGGGTCTAGGATCCGAACTCAGGACCTTCCACCTGCAAAGCAGAGGGTTAACCCCTGAGCCACCTCTCCAGCCCCTCAGTTTTCAGCTTTTTAAGCAACCTTTTGGTCTTCAAAGAGATTATACAAGTTAACAATCCCACCAGTAATGTTTGAGAGTCCCCTGTCCCCAAATCCATACCCACATTCGCTTTTGTTTCTGTTTTAGATCATAACTATTCTGAATGGAGTGAGATGATATCTCAGAGTGGTTTTAATTTGCATTTCCCTAATGACTAGGGAGGTAGAACATTTTTCAAAATATTCGTTAGACATTTGAATTTCATCTTGTGAGAAGTTTCTTTCAGCTTTATAACCCATTTTTAATGCGGTTGTTTATTACATTGATATTTAATTTTTGCAGTTCCTTGTGTACTGTGGATATTAGATCTCTATCAGATTGTATAGATAATGAAGATGCTCTCCCATTCTGTTGGGTTTTTCTACTTGAATAACAGGCTCTTTAGCTGAGCAAAGGCTTTTTAATTTCACATGGTCCCATTCACTTAGTGTTGGATTTATTCTCTGTGCCTTTGGTGTCCTACCTATTGAGGAAATTTTTATCATTGCCAATCAATTTGAGTTTATTTTTTTTCCTCTAGGAGTTTTATAGTCTCTGATATAACATCGAGGTCTTTGATCTATCTGGAGTTGATTTTCATGCAGGGAGACAAATGAGGTTCCAGTTTCATTCTTCTGCATGTAGATATTCAATTTTGTTAAAACCACTTTTTGAAGATGTTGTCCCTTTTTCCAATGGGTTTTTATTGAACCAATGTCAAAGATCAGTTGACTGTAGATGAGTGTGTTTATGCTTAGGTCTTTGATTCTATTCTGTTGGTCTATATCTCTCTTTTTTGGTGCAAGTTCCATGTTATTTTTATTACTATGGCTTCACAGTAGAGTTTAAGTTATGGCATGGTGATACCTCCCACAGAGTTTTTATTACTCAGGATGTTTTTTGTTATCCTGAATGTTTTATGTTTCTATATGAAGTTTGAAATTGTTTTACCAATTTCTGTAACGAATTGAATTGGAATTTTGATTGGTATTGCAGTGAATCTGCATAGTGCTTTTGGTGGAATGTCATTTTAACAATGGTAATTCTCCAGATCCAGGAGTATGGAAGGTCTTTCCATCTTCTGGTGTCTTCTGTATGCTCTTTTTTAGGATTTATAAATTTTTGTTGTATAGATCTTTCATGTCCTTGGTTAGGTTTATTACAAGGTGTTTCATTTTTTTTTATCAGCAATGAAACAAGTGGTATTGTTTCATTCAGGTCTTTCCATTTTTGTTTATCCTTGGTGTATAGGAAAGCCGCCACTGATTTTTAAATGTGAATTTTGTATCTTCCAACTCAACTGAAATTATTCATTAGTTTCAGGAATTTTCTGGCAGAATCTTTAGAGTCCTTGAGGTATAGGATCATGTCATCTGTGAATAGGAATAACTTGATTTCTTCATTTCCAAGTTGTATCCCTTTTATCTATTTATTGTCTTATGGCTCTAGCTAAGACTTCTAGTATAATGTGAAATAGAAGTGGTGAGAGTGGACTATCTTGTTTCGTACTGATATAAGTAGAAATGCTTCTAGTTTTTCAGCATTTAGAATGAATTTTGCGATAGGTTTGTTGTATATGACCTTTATTATGCTGATAAATATTCCTTCCAACCCTATTTTCTCCAGAATTTTCATCATAAAAGGGTGTTGGACTTTGTCAAAATATTTTTCAGCATAAATTGAGAGAATCATGTGATTTTTGTCCCTTCAGTTGCTTATGTGGTGAATTATATTTATAGATTTATGTGCATTGAACTAACCTTTTACTTATGAAATAAATGCAACCTGATCATAGTGGATCATCTTTTTGATATGTTTTTCTATCAGGTTTCCTAGAACTTTATTGAAATCTTTGCCTCTGTGTTCATCAATGAGATTAGCCTATAGTTTTCTGTTTTGTTGGGTCTTTCTTTGGTTTTAAGATCAGTGTAAAATTTTGGCTTCATAGGAGTTTGGAAGTGTTCCTTCCTCTTCTATTTTGTGGAATAATTTAAGAAATAATGGAGTTATTTTTTTTTAAATATCTGGTAGAATCTGCACTGAATCCACCTGTTCCTGGGCTTTTCTTGATAGAGAAATTCATTTTACTACTGCATCAACTATATCCCTTGTTATATGACCATTTATAAAATTCAGTTCCTCATGGTTTAACTTTAGTGTCTTTAATATGTTTAGAAATTCACCCGTTTCTTTGTGATTGTCAAATTTCGTGGTGTATAAATTTTTAAAGGCAACTTTTTGATTTTCTGAATTTACTTGACATCTATTGTGATAGCTACATTTTCATCTCCAATTTTATTATTTTTTGTTTTCTCTCTTTTAGTTTTAGTTCATTTGGGTAAGGGTTTCTGAATTTTGTTAAGTTTTTCAAAGTACCAACCTTTTGTTTGATTGATTGTCTGTATTACATACTTTGTCTCGATCAATTATTTTTCCTTTAATCTTACTAACCTCTGCAAGTCTACTTCTTTTGGGGATGGCTTGTCCTTGTTTCTCTAAATCTTTAACTTGCATTATTAGTTTGTTAGATCATAATGTTTCCATTTTTGATGTAAGAGATGTGCTATAAATTCTTCTGTTAGGACTGGCTGCATTGTATTCCACAGGTTTGGACATAATGTGTTTCATTATCTTTGGGTTCTATGAATTTTGTGTTTTAAATTTTTTTTTATTTCAGCTCATACAAACTTATTAGGTACACCAGTTCCCTCCCTCCCTCCTCCTCCCTCCGTACCCCCTGCTCCCCCTCCCCACCCCTCTCCCTCCCCATCCCCCAGTGCCTCCCACCCCAATTCCTAGAGAGTCCTTTCTTATGTATGTCTGATTTTCCTCTGGGCCCTCCTTTCCGATGACGTACAAGGACCCAGTGGCCTTTGTTTTAAATTTTACTTCTGTCTTGACACATTCCTTATTCAGTAGCATACTGTTAAATGGATATCCATTTTATTCTCTGGTGATCAGATAGATTACAGATGGTGATTTTGATTTTCTTGAAATTTTATAGGCTGGTGTTGTGGCCTTATGTGATCTATGTTACAGAAAGTTCTATGGGCTACTGAAAAGAATGTATATTCCTTGTAGTTAAGATAGAATGCTTATTAGATGTTTGTTAGGTCCATTTAGTTTATGGTTTCATTGAGTTCCAGTGTATCTTTGCTAAGTTTTTGCTCTGTGACTTGTCTGTCAGTGAAACTGGGGTATTGAAATCCTTTATTATTATTATGTTTGGATTGACTTTTTGTTTTACATGTTGTGGCATTTATTAAACAAATGTGGGGGAGTGAATGTTTGATACGTATACACTTAGAATTTTGAATTCTTCTTGGCATATTATTCCTTTCCTGAGTATGTAGTATCCTTCTGTATCTCTTAAGAGTATTTCTGGTTTGAAATCTATTTCATCAGTTATTAGGATGACTACTTTTGCCTGTTTCCTAGTTGCATTTGCTCAGAGCATCTTTGAACATCCTTTGACCCTGAGATTGAGACTACCTTTCAAAGTAAGGTATATTTCTTAGAAGTGGCATGTTGATAGGTTGTGCCTTTTAATCAATGCAACTAGCCTGTCCCTCTTGATTGGTGAGTTGATCATACTGAGGTTTAAAATTATATTAGAGAAGCTTTTGTTGATTCCTTTTGTTTCTTGTGTTCATTGACTTTTTGTGTTGGTATATTTCTGCCTGGGAGTTGTATAGGCCTTGTTTTTCCCTTTCATCATCTTAAGTGAGTTGATCAGTTTCATCTGTCTTGAGAATTTTTTCTTGTGTTTTCTATAGGCCTGGTTTTGTACATAAGACGGACTTTATTTTCGTTGGGAAATATTTTTCTTTCACCTTCTGAGTGATAATTTTGCTGGATAATAAAGCAGTCTTGGTTAACATTTGTCATTTTTTGTGATTTGAAAAATGTCTTTCAAAGTTCTTCTGGCTTTTACTGTTTCCATTGGGAAGGCAGCTGTTATTCTAATAGGGTCTGTCTTTAAACATGACTTTGCTTTTCAATCTTATAGCTAAACATTCTGCTAATGTATCACTCCATCTGCCTCTCATTCATTTCCCAATATATTCTCTGTTTCCCTCTAGACCATCACAAACTGGCCTTCAATTGTTCTCATCTCTAAAACATTACTCTTTTACAAGCTCTCAATAAAATGGCTCCATAGAAATTATAGCAGTTTATAATTGTTCTTGGTGTCTGCTCAGCCATAGGCATTGCATTAGAAGCATTAGTGACATGGCTCAATCCTTTTTTGATTGTGCATCTACTTTATCCACATTCAAAAATAAAAACTGTAACTGTTATGACAAAAAATGAGTCTTTAGGCCCTGTCTCCAATATGCAAAGACTTTCCCAGTGTAAGTCTGAAAGTTCTCCCCCCCCCAATTGCCGAAGGCTTACAAGCCATATCATGGTGATGCTATATATACTTCTCTACCTTTGTGTGTCAACTTTTCTCAGCTTCACTTTCTTGCACTGGATTCTCAATTTCACATAGCAACATCCCACTACTGTGGTATCTATTTCTGTAGTGGATTCTCTTCTCTACCTCTGTGAGACAACACTAAAGCTCAAGCAACTTAAGGGAAAAGGTGAGAATTATTTGGCTTATGCTTCCAGAAGTGAGATACAGTCCTTCATGCAGAAAAGGCAAGGTTGGCTGGTAGATACTAGAGACAGCCTAGGTCATGTCCATCATGGAAACTGAGAACTACTAAACTGCAAGCTGCAAGAGTAGACTTGTTATCTGAAGCAGGGAGGGGCTAGCAAACCTCAAGACCCGCACATCCTTTGACTTCCTTCCTCCAGAAAGGTTCCACCTCCTAAATCTTCTCATGATCATCCTGAAGATGAGCCTGTGGAGGACAACTCACATTTTAAACCATGACATTGACTGATGAAGGTCCTAAGTCACAAACCTAATAGACATGACATGGTTACCATCAGACTAACTGTAAGAAAGTTATTTTTCTTTATTGTATATTGAGAACTTTTTACATACAAAAAATGAGTTCTTGTCCTTGTACCAACCCCTTCTTCTTCCTCCTCCATTTCATCCACCTCCCATTTCCTCACTAATATAGTCATGTCCTTCCCACCCTCCTGTCCCTTAGTGTGTATGGATCACAGGGCTTCCTTTGGAAGGTTTATTCAGCTTATGGTTCCAGAGGGAAAGTACAGTATCTCAAAGCAGAGGCGGCAGGGCTGGCTAGCCAAAGCTGGAGGAGGCTAAGTCACTGCAGACATCTTGGAAGCTGAGAGCTGCAGACTTCTTGCAGCAAAAGCAGACTTCTCCTGGAGGAAGGGTGGGACTAATCCACCTCAAGGCCCATCCCTTGTGACTGCCTTCCTCCAGCAAGGCTCCACCTCTCAAGGTACCATGACCTTGCCAGACACATGAGACTGTGAGAGACACATTTCAAACCATGACATTCCACCCCTGGCCCCCACAGGCTCATTACCATCTCGTTATACAAACCATACTCAGTCCAACTTTAAAAGACTTCATAGACTACATCAGTAGTCCCAAAAGTCCAAAGTCCAAAGTCTCTTGTAAAATCAAAAGACAAATTACATACGTCCAACATACAATGGCACAGAATAAACATTCCCATTCCAAAAGGAAGGAATGGGGGCATATCCAGGAAAGATTGGTCCATAACAAGACTGAAAACCAGGAGGACAAACTCCAAATCTTGTAGCTGCAAGTCCAACAGGTGAACCTTTTGTTGAAATCATCTCAGTTCTAAAGGGCTATGGTTTCACCTCTCCAATGCAGCTGCCCATAGAATAAGTTTCTCTCTTGAGCTGAATCTTCCCAGAGTGTACAGCTCTCCTTTGCAGGTGTCCCACATTGTATCTGGAATCTCTAAAATCTTTACTTCTCAATGACAAACCAGGCTTTAACTCCACAGCACAAACTGCCCTTCTTGGGCCTCTAAACTGCAGACTTTCTGCCACATGATGCCTGGCTTCCATCATTTTTTGAAATCTTGGAGGAGGACTCCACGATCTCCTCCCTCTTGCATCCTTGATGCCTCTAAAACCAGAACCACGTGGACCACTTTGCCAAGACTGGCCCCCTTGAATCACAGCTGATTCTGCTTCTCTATGCTGACCATGGGGGAAAAACTCTTTCACACCTGGACAGTTGTTTTATAGAGGTGGATCCTTGCTTTGGAACTCCACTCTTTAGCTCCAGTCTTCTGAAAGGATTTGCATTCTTAAGAATGGGAGCTATCCCTGAGGAGCTTGCCCTCAAGCTAGGGCCTCTCTTATTATTCAAATTGGATTAGGCTTTGATTTACAAATGAGGCTAACCATAATTCAGAACACCAAAGACCCTATCCTGAAACCAAACCAGCCAAATTTCTCCCCATCTTAAAGATCAAGGAAACTTGCAGAGGAGGGGCAGCAAGATTGTAAGAGCCTAAAGATGGGGAGGACCAAGGATATACAACATACTCCACACATGTTAAGGCTGCAGCAGCCAGAATTGGACTTTGCCTGACTTGTACAATGGCTGACATGTCAATGATCCCTCCCCAAGTCTAGCATGGATCACAGGGGAGAAAGCTCTAGGCAGTAAGATCCTAGAGGCAAAGGATTAACAGTCGTAATAGAGTTCCCACACTAACTGTGAGTGAAGAAGGGGCTCCAGGCTATGCCACTGAGACCTGAACCCTGACTAGGGTGGAGGACTCAGAGGGAGGTTTAGCATTCACACAAAAGGGTGCTCCAGGTGATGGGAGGAAGGAAGGGCAAGGCACTGAGAGAGGGGGAGAATGAGAAAGGAAGGGGAAGGGGGGGAATACAAGGGGGGACAACTGAGGAGGGGAAAAGAGAGGGAGAGGATGGAGGTACCTATTGAGCTTGTATGATTAGGAAAAATAATACACACACACACACAAATACACTAGATAAATGATCAATTAAAAGAAGAAAGACATCTGTCTCCTTTAGTGAGATATTTTTCATTTACCAGGGAATAGTTTTTTTTGTTTTTGTTTTTCTTCTGGATTCTAGGAACTTAGTCAGCAAAGGGTGGACAGACAGATCAAATAACAATTATCTAGGATACCTGGGATTTGTATTCATACCTCTAATTATTACTAGGTACTTCATGGGGAGGAAGATTCATTCTCTCTCTAAGTCTTCTCCAATTATAGTGTTATAATTTGCAAGTCTACATTTCATACATTTTCCAGTCAGATTATTAAGTTTTGGTAGATATTAATTTTACTTCAAAAATCTCATCTGTATCTTTTATATAGCCCAGTTTATAACAAAGTATCTTATTGCAATGTAATTTTTCCAAATATTCTTGTACCTCCAGAACACCCATTCCAGTCCAAAAATCATTGAATTAAAAGAAATCTATCTCTTCTGTGATATTTCATAAGTTCATTCTCTTAAATACAACGTATTTTGTATCCTGTCCAAATTATGGCTTAAGTTCATGGTGAGAAATAACAGAAAAGTAAGAGAACATAGAAGGGGTAAATAAGTGAGTATATTTTCTGAACCCCTAAGATTCTTTCTCATTTGTAGATAAGAGAAATCAGGGTAAATTTGAGAAATGCCATAGAAAATAAGCCTTAATTTTCTACAAACAAATAAGTAACTTTTGAAACATACATTCGTATCTAAGATAGTTTAATCATTCAATATCACTGAGGAGATGAAGAAATCAAAGAAAAAATATAGGCAAGACATTGTCCGAGGTCATATCACCTTAATAGTGAGTTCTGGGCTAAAATTGTAGCATTGCATTACCCCAGTCACGTTAAACTACTAGGTATCATTTCCACACTTCCAAAATGAGAAGGAAAGAAATTTCTGTGTCCCAGAATATTTTTTATCTCTTAAAGAAATAAATGTGAGCATATTTTTTGTTGTACAACTCTTATGACTGGGGAAATTGTAGGGAATACCTATATTATTAGAAACCTGAAGAGGGATCAGTATTCTAATAATGGTACAGATTAAAATTTAAACCAAACAAAGTTAAGTTGCAGAAAGGAGAAGTGGAACTCTCTAAGATGGAATTGTTTTTGCTACAGGCAGATTTGGACTATTGGATAATTAACTAAAACACTTTGTTTAATCTATTCAACAAACACTTATATGATATTTACTTTATGACAAGCACTGCTATAAGCATATTACAAATATTAATTTGGATAATCCTGCTGACAATCTTATTAGGTAGATTATAACACCATGCCCATTTTGTACATGAAAGATAGAGGCAGCATAATTTAATCAGGTTCACACAGTTATTTAATGACAGATAATAAATTTGAACACTTATCATTTATTTAGGATGCATTTAATTTCTAGATATTATCTAGTTGACAGTAGTAGATTGTATGCAAGCTGACGTTATGGAAATATGATTAAAAGTACTGTAGCAGTGGGTCACAAGAGATGGATCTGTAGTTAAAGGTGTCTATGCCCCGTGCTGAACTCAATTCAGTTCCAGAGCCCACTTGATTGAAAGACAAAACTGATTTGAAAATTACTCTATTTCTCTCTCTCTCTGTGTATGTGTTTTTCTCTCATGTTCTGTTTGTCTAAAATAAACAAAATGTTTAAAGTAGTTAACTCTTCATGTTTTTTCCTATGCCTACAAGAGATTTCTGCCCCATCAAAAGCATTCACTTTCTTTTTCTACTCCAGAGAAATTTTTCAATCAACCATTATGGTTTTCTTCACTTAGTCCTCCTCCCAATTCCACCTGACTTATTATCTCCAGAAGATTCACTAAAACATACAAAATTTTACTTTTAGAACCACTATACACTTTGGCAAGAGCAGAGCTCCAGGAAAGTTCGATTTTCTGCTGTTCGTTTAAATTTAATAATATAATTACTAACTTATTTAAATATTATTGGGTTATTAAAAGCATTAACAGTTTCCTTCTTTCATGTTTGTTTACTGTCTATTTGGGAACAGAGTGTGATTAAGCAAGTATTTTCTAATAGATTTCTTTTGCACTACAAATATCCAGCCAATTTTGAGAGACGGCTCAAGACATGGCCTCTATTTGTCTACACAACCTGGAGCACACAGAAAATGTGAAAATGAGAAACTAACCATCTAGGATGTAGTCCTCTTGATTTCCTGAACAAAGACCTTTCTTTTAAATAAAAGTGCAGTTTTATTGGTCCAAAATAAACTATTATGTATACCAGCTCTCACCCTTTATCTAATGGGGAAATTGAAGGCAGAGATGAATCCGCTGTGATTGCTCAATTCTGAAGCATAATTATTACATTGAAAGGCATCTGAGTACAAGTGCTAGATCTAGTGTATTTTTCACAGATTCCTTAATATACAACCTAATACTAGGCTAAATGATAATAATTGCAATCTACTGTGGATTGACTTGCTGACATAATATGGGTCTCTTGACTTTAAGTATGAGGTCCTTCTGTTCAAAAATACTTATAAGCAACTTCATCAGTTAACATAGTAGTAGAAGCCCAACTATTAAAGAAGTTGGGATATAATAAGATGTTTCTTTTTTGAGTTGAAAATAGGAAAGATTTCTGTCTATCATACTCCTCTCAATGCTGCTTTTCTTGTTATGGAATCTTAGGACCCCCAAAATATTCTTATACCAAAAATGTTGGTGAAAATTGTAACCTGCATAGTATTTATATATGCTGTTAAGAAGAAGCATTCAGCTAAAACTTATTGAAGAAACTGATTTGATTTTCAAGTCTGCTTTACTGACCCTTTGAAGTTTAGAGTGCTCCAAATGACACTCTATGCTGCTCAGAAAAGAGCACCCTTGTTTGCTGATAATTCAGGAATAGTCACAAAAATGAGACATTATTCTAGCAAAAATGTTACTTGCCTTGACCCTCTTGTAAGGTACCAACAAATAAATATCTGCCACATGTAGGCTTAAGGTTAGATAATCTCAATGATAATCATTACATAATTACATCTTTACATCATTACATAATTACATATTTACATCATTACATAATTACAACTGCTTCTACAGTTGAGAAAATCACGATCTAATATTTAGGAATGGATTTGTCTACTATTACATAATGAGTAATAAAATAAAATAACATTTCACAGTGAGTGAGTGAGATAAGGTGAGGGGTGCTTTGACTGTTGTGGATGATATCAGTAGAGAAATATTTATACTTCTCATCTTCTTGATAGTTCACTAATGTGTAGGGAACATTATTTTACTATCTTGTTAGTTCAGTATTAATCTATGTGTCCAAAAACACAGCCACAAACTTCAATGGAGACACAGTAAAGCAGGTCTTGAACATAGGGAAATAATTAATATGATGATTTAGATCCCATGAGGAATGGTTGAATGAAAAGATGTTTGCATGCAAGAGAAGAGTATATGTGTTATGATATCTAGGACATTACTGAAAGTCTCCTCATAGGGTAAAGGAAATATTGTGAATCTAGGCAGTCTCAAGGGACAGAACAAATAAGTGAGTAGATTCCATAGTGGGTCAAACTTTGGTTTAATGAAAAAAAGAGAATAATTTCATTTCCAAACAGTTTATGGTTGAAATGAACTTTGTCTTAATGCAAGTAAACCTCTGAGCAGAGGACTAAATGATACTACTTCAGCTATTCAGAAACCCTACCCATTTTTAATTGTCTGTAATCATACAACTATTAAGACATGGACCCAGAGTTTGAAATCCATGAATTCTGATATATCGTGTTGTTCCTTTGATTATTCCTGCCTTTTGATTAGGGTAGGTAATGTGGTTTATCACTAAGTGCTAGAAAAGGTAGAGATTATGGAAGAGTTCATCTTCATGTAATCAATTCCATTCTCTCAACTCAGAAAATATCTATTCCCAACATCTCTACCATCCTGTTCCTGTTCCAGGAATCCTAGAAATACTCATGGCCAAATGTTCAGAGGTTCTCTTGGACCCTCTGTTTTCTTTCCCTTCACTCTGCCAGCTTTCCTTTAAACGGTAGCTACTACAAACTGTATGTGTCTGTGGGTTGTGGCATAGTGGTATGAGGCAGTAATTTCTCTCATGTAAGCTGGCCTGCAGGCAAGCTGAGCACCTATATGGCACTTCAGAGAAGGGGACTTGCCTCATGTGCACTCAGTACTTTAAAAGCTTTGGTTTTCACTTATTTTGCTCAAAATGTATTTTTTTCTTGTTTTTGACAGGAAAAGAAATTAGGAGGAAGGGGATAAAAAGGGGAAACAACCTAGAAAAGGCTGAAAAGAAAGGATAGTGGGGGCATTAAAACCACAGCTATGTAACTAGCCAACAGTGATACTGCATGTTTATGGGCTTCAGTTGCCATGGAAACCGTTACGTAACTCCAACTGGTAGTGAAATTTCATACTGCTTGTGGTGGCGAGCGATATTTCAGTCACTTAGGGCTACTTTTAAAGAGAACAAATAAAGTAGCTGAGGGGCCCTTTGTCTTGCCGGCTACAACCTGCACTGTTTCAGCCCCACACTCCAGTCATTTTCCAGCTTTCTGTGTGAAGCAAAATGTTCCCAATTATTCTCCTACTAGAGCTGGGCACTTACTCCTCTGCTCAGTCCAAAATCACTAGGCATAAGGCTCAAAGCAAAAAGAAAAAAAAATAAATAAAATGTTCCCTTTGGGGTGGAAAGCCTGTGTGGAAAATTTCAACTTGGAGAGCTTGTTTTCTGGGAAAGTTATGAGTTGAAGGGAGGGCATACATTCACTAGCACAGAGATCAAAAACTATATATCTTCTATGTGTTCAATCCTCTCTCTCTCTTTTTACTCTCTTTCTCTCTCTCTCTCTCTCTCTCACACACACACACACACACACACACACATGCACACTTGAACTCACATGTGTTTGCAAGTACATGTCACTGTCTCAACCTTCTGTGTTAGTCATATTTATATGTATATTCACACAGACTCATATTTACATGTTTTTCAGTCACCTATATTCCATTGCACATAAAGTTCATTCATGACAAAAGGTCATTTGTTTGAACATACACATTCGTTCACTCATGTATGCACTGTGGCTTGTTCATACAAAATTCATTTATTCTTTCCCAGATATACATGCATTTTGTGCACATATAGTAAGCTGAAGTGTAAGAAATTGCTAATGTCAAAATGTTGTGAGTCTAAAAAATGGTGATTTCGTATGATCCAACTATACATAGTCATTTGTATATAAACACTATTATGACACTCATTCTCTCACAAACGTACTGGTATTTTCACTAAGTCTTCCAAATTCCCACTAGTGAATTTCCAAATAGTCATGTTAACTATAACTCAAATACTCTCACATCTTCATATTTCACATGTTCATTTTCAGTCATGTCTTCACATATATTACTACCATTCCTTCCTCTATATTCTCCCGTGTAGTTAGTCATATTTTTACACACATGCTGACATGCTGAAAGCCTCTCACCATATACATATAATTCACTCAGTCACTCACATATACTCAATGTAGAAGAGGCATAGAACCAGAATGCTTCAATATATCAGTTACTGTAATTAAGAAAGGCAAAATTTTGGACAATTATTTCCATTAGATTAACAGGTTAAAGGACAAAGATCAAAGAATGGCCCTACACATAGCAAGTCATGAGAACAAATTGAAATCAAGATATTTTGTTACCAAATTCACTCAGGTTGTCTTTGTAGCACCTGTGTGCCTTGGCTAGAGTAGAAACATTTCAGGTGAAAATACTGTTCATGGAGAATGGAAACTTAAATAATCTTTCTCTGGTGAGCAATGGAAGAGGTCAAAGGAGGTCATCAGACTATGCTCTTAGCCTCTGTATTATTTCATCTTAGCACAGGAGGATAAAATTATTATTTTCTTCTCACTTGGGGCTCTAATATTTCATTACTCTTGAAACAAGTCTCCAAATCTGTCTTCCTGGTCTCATTAGTGAGAAGTAGAATTCCCTGCTTGGTGGCACTCATATTTTATGATTAAATACATTACCCACCACATGCCTTTCTGATACACAAAGGAGCTAAAACTCAAAATCATAATCAAAACGGAATCAATTCACTTGTGCAGCCTACTAGGCAAATTGAGAGGGAAAGAGTATTTCAGGGTTATCTGGATTTGCACCAAACATTCTTAAGAGGATTCTGGGAGAGTATAGCTCTGAAGTAAAAGATGCCTGGGGATGTCTTATACTAGAAAGTCTGGCAACTACAAAGTTTTAGTTGGAGACTAAGAGTCTGAAATCAGAACATTGTATCTGAAGGATGTTAGAATAAAGGTAATGAAAGAAATAAAATACACTTTGTCATAGGGGAAAGGTGGCATTAGGAAGCTGCATTCATCACCCAAACTGAGATGGTTAATTTCTTTATTTTTGGGGGGGGAAGGGTTGGTTTGGATCCATTCTTCACTGTCTTCCAATCTGTTATTTGGCTTACTTGTATCTCAACAGCTTTCAATGCCCTCTGGTCTTTCAATTGGATTTTTCTTAAACAAACTTTTTCAGTATAAATAATAGTGAAAAGAATGAAGCCAATGTCCTTATTCTGCCCTCCCTGAGTTGCTACCTGGAATTAGACAAGTTCTTCATTTCAACTCAAAACCAATGTTCCTCTACAATAAGCCCTTTTGCTTTGTAAATTTCAGTAACTTCCCTTTCCCATCCATCTAAGCTTAAGGGTGGTGAGAAAGTCCCACTATGAATACAGCACTAGAAATTTTTGCTTGCCTACAACCCACTCACACCTTTGTAAAAATCTTATTAAACTTTTCTTGGATTCACTTAATTTTGCATGTATTGTCTGAATATTGGACCAAAGTGCATGGGAACTTAATGGAAAATTCAATTACTGTTCTGATTTATACACTTGAGTTAGATAGAATAAAAAGTTGTATATTCATCTGTGATGGACTTAAATATCCTGTCATTGTTTCCTTGGTGCCCTCACATTGTGGCCCTTAGGCAATAATCAAGACATTTTGCTAGGGCCGTTCCTAAACCACAAGCCCATTTTAAGAGACACAGACCCACCCATTGGGAAATATGTCCTATTAAATTTTAAGTCTCTTTAACTAAATTGAAAAGACACAAGTATTTTGATTATCAAATCCACATAAGTCCCAGAAAAAATACATTGATGACACTTCATAAGGAGCATTGACCAAAAAAAAAAAAAGTTTCCTGCTCCAATAATCAAAATTTCCATCAGTGTTGTCTGAGCCTGTCCATGAAATTGATTATTACTGCCCTTATAATGACAGAAAGGTGGCACTGGCCCAGAAAAAGAAAGATTTACTTGACAGTGATTGGACAGCAGGTCAGAGCTAGAATCAAAATTAGAACTCAGAAACCCTTGATTCTAACTACATGTCAGCATTCCCAGTTTGACCTCTTATTCTCACTCTCCAATGTCATTCATTTTTCTAGAGGAAGAGGTTGGAATGTAATTGACACATTTTGACTCCTCTCATCATCTAGCAATCAGTGTTTGTTTCCAACCTGAAGGAAGACTGAGAAGAAAAGTTCTACTTTTTGCTTTACTTCATTAATTTAGAAGTATATTTTTAAAATAATTGTTGCCTATAATATTTAGAAAATGATTGACTTACTCCAACTACTTTATTGAGCAGATAAGGAAATTGAAGCTCAGAGAAAGCAGTGATTTGCTCAAATTTAGACACAAAATCAGCAGCAGGTTTGGTAAGGCTAGACTTAATAGCAATTCTTTCCATATGAGCATAACCCAAGTACCATTTGGCATGAGTTTCACGCTTTTCTTGCCAGTAGACTATGGTAGATAGAGACAGGAACCAACACATTATGCCTTAGAGTCATAAAGAATACAGTTGTGAAAGGACAGCTACTATCTAGCTGCCCATGCTATCTAAAGGGAGGGGTCCCTACCAAGAAGCTGCTTGATATGCCTAGCAATGGATTGTGCAAGACCATTACTTCTGGCCTGGCAGATTTCCCCTCTACATCAAATGTCCTCATATCTTACAAAGATTGCTGTCCAACAAAATATATTTTCAACAAGCGTCAGTCATCCTAAGCACCTCATAGAGGCAGTCAGGGGGTACTGACTAACATCCAACCTAGAGAGGGATTTTGGCCCTTGTACATGTAAATTGGTGGCAGTAGCTTTGTTTGGGGCAAAGTACATTTTGGAATTCTTACAGATCATACTCCATTACCAGAGAACTGCAAAATGCTGCTCCCTTCTAAAACCCAAGTAATTGGAGACAAAGGTAAGAAAGGATTTCAGGAGTGGGCCAGGGACCTCTGGGCAGGATGTCTCTGAGCTCTGCATCTCTGAAAAGGCTCATAAGTATAACATTTGGGATTTTAAAGTTGTCATTTGTTCTTCTTAAACTATATCTAGTGTTCTAGACATAAAGAAGTAGAAAAACTATGAAATTCGTTTGCTCTGGTTCTAATTCTGGTGGTATTACTTACTAGCTCTGTACCGTGTGGAAATTTTGAGCCATGCTCTCCATGGTTACATTATTTGGAAAAAAGTTTTAAATTATGAGGATTAAATAAAACAACTCATGTAAATTATTTAGCTCAGTGTTGTGTCCCATAGAAAGTCCTAGGTAAGAATTGAATATTATTGTTATTTTCACACTGTAAGTTTGAAACCAAAGTCCTGAATGTCAAAATACAACCAAACTAGGATTAACCTCAAATGGAAATTTCCTGACAATAGTTAGATGCAAAAAACAAGATAGTTAACGGAAAAAAATAAGGAAATTTATCTTGTCCTTGTTCTCTTGGTGATATTTCATTATTGCATCAAAGTGGCAGAGCTAAATTTTCACACCAGAACTGCAAAACATATATAAAACTCCTCTCTTTCATATGAGTAAACTCTGTTTAATGAAGATAAATAGACTACAAATGTTTACCCCTAATTTTTTTATAAATATGCATATTGCTATGTATCACATCTTTGTATAGGGTCTCCATTTAAGGTCCAGTGGATGTGGTAGGGAACTTAGAAGACAGAATTTACATTGGCAATGTGAAGATGATGTATCAGAGATGGTCATTCTGTAGAAATGGAAAACATTGGAAATCTCAAAGGAAGAAATGATAAGAATCCCTTACATCTTGTTTTAGACTTTAAATAGTCTTGACTTTTTCCCACTGAGTTCAGATGGCCATGTATAGCTGTGAATAATTTGAAATGAAGTCACTGAAACAATCAATCATTTATGAGTCATCATAGAAGTGTGCCTGTGTGCCATATGCTCAGACTTTTCTCAAATATCAGAGCTAACTCCTCTAAAGCTTCAATGGGCAATTTTTTTTACTAACACATATCCCAACAGAAGCAGGAAAGACAGTGGCTTGGAAAATACTGTTACTTAGGACGTGAAACCACTAGAGCCAAAGTAGTGGAAAAATTTTGAGTTCTATGAATTTCTAAAGCACCACTGCTGGATATTGAGGGATCTAGGATTTGGAATGAAGATTTGCTATAATCTATAATATGAATTTGCTATTGGATTAAGGTACATCAATGTCTTTTCAGTAAATGAAAAAATAAAAGAGTCAAGCTGAAGAAACAATTGTAAACTGGGAATCAGATATCTAGCATTGGAAAAAGCAAGCAGAGAAAGAGTAGCAAAGATATCGTACAAACCTAAGTAGTTTGAACAACTAACCAAGCAATTAAATTATACTGACAATAGGCAAATATTCATGGCACAGCACAAATTGCCATGTGCAGGGAAAGTAAGAAAGAAGTAGACTGGACAAGTAAGGAGGGAATTTTGGCTGGCTAATAATAAAGTTAGGAAAAAACTTGCATTAAGCATAGAAATTATAAACCGTGGGGATACTTTGGTGTGAGTAAAGTGTATTTATGATTTTCAAAAGGGCGAGTGATCTGGATAAGAAAAAGGAGGCACTTGGGCTCAAGCTACAATTCCTTCACCAAGCTCACAAGTCCAAAGTGCTTTACAGTGTCTTGCATGCTGTTGGCATTCAGTAAAGGAGATTTATTGCTGTGCTCATTGGATGAGACAGGCAGGAGTCATGAGTCTTGGCAGGCAAACCAGGCCAAAAGATTTGCTTTGACTAAAAGCCGTATAACTTGAAAGGTTTATTGCTGAAGTGATTATGTAATGTAGCTTTGAAAGAGCAGTATTTAAGATAAAGATTTGAATCCCTCAGGCAGGTTTGGAAAGAGAGTTAGGGAATAAGCCTGAATGCATTAATAGCCCATTTAAAAATTACCTCCCTCTTAAACCTAATTTCAGAATGGGAAGCAGAAAGGCAGTGAGGTATGGTAAAGAGCACTAATTTGGAGTGTAATCTCAGCTTTCCTATTACCTCATTGTGATATTGGGAGATACCTTTCCCTTTGTGAACATCATTGTCCCATTCATATTGGTAAGTGTTAGGGTGTGGATCAGACCTGGATTTGAGAATCACTAATACACGACAAGTATAGCTTTACTTAGTATATCAAGACTTTTGGTTTTCTATAACCCAAGAGCTTATCAAAGGTCCTTATTGAACCAATCCTCCAGGTGGAAATTCCTCCATTGGTCCTTTCTGTCTTGGCTATATTCAGTTTCATTTGACCTAGAAGAGTAATTTTCCACTCTGGCAGTCTCTTCTACTATGACAGGAACTTTGAAAAATGCCAAGACTTAGGCTCTATCTCCCAGAATTACTGACATAGAAGATCTCTTGATAATTCTTATGTGCAGCCAGGGTACAGAACTACTGTTTAGAAAAACTACCTGATAGACTACATGTAAATTTCTGTGATTCCTCAGTCTTTATTTCCAGCCGTAGTTTGTATTTCTCATCATACCAGTTATTTATGTCTGCTGTGTCTCCTTGAGTATTCACAAACAAAGCATTTCTAATTCAGATGTGCTGTTTGCTTACATTTGAACACGAATGATTATTCATCACCCAACTAGCCTTATTCATTTTGAGGATACTTTATCTGAGATATTTCATTGAATTTGTAATGGTTTGTATTTATGGATTCACAGTTTTATAATTGTAATAAACTACTTCATTTGCACACTCCATATTCATTCAGCCTTTGTGATGTTTGACCAAACAAAGAATTTGTGTTCATTTTCAATTATCTTCTTTTATTCAATTATTAATACATTGTGTCTCTTAATAATAGCTAGATAGCAATGTATTTTGCAAATGATACAATTCACTCATTGGGTTTATAAAATTGAACAATTTATTGACATTACAAGCATACACAAATAATAACAATAGCATTCAGAAAATCATCAAGAAGAAATCCTTAAGTATCACCCACAACACCACTGCATTCCAGATTCTAACCCTACCTTATCATTATTTTTTTCTTTACATAGAGCTTCATATTCTAGAACTTCATGATTGGAGTTATATAGTATAGTGTATCCTGTGAGTGACTTTGTTCACTCAGTATAATGTTTTCAGAGTTCCTTTACATTGTGGGATGGTGAGCAGATCACTTGTTTATATTGATCAATGATATTATATTTCATGGTTATATCATATTTTCTTTCAATTTTCAAATACTGCGGATTTTCAAGCAACACCTCTGTAAACATTTGTGTATATGTCCTTAGAACTTTGCCCAATTTTAATCTATGTAATTTTTTGTGGAAGTTATGAGTTCTTTATATATTCTAGAATGCAATACTCTTACTGAACATGTGTTTCAAAAATATTTTCTCTCAATGTTGTCTTTCCAGGTTCTTATTTTTTTACCTTGTTTATTTATTTTATAGTGATTTAAATCAGATGTTGTAGTTAGTGTGTGTACATGTGCTTGTGCAAATTTGCATGTATGTGTGAGAGAGAGAAAGAGAGAGAGATAGAGAGAAATTGACAGAATAAATGCCATTGAATAGGTGGAAGCTAGAGAGTGATTCCTTTGGAAATAAGTTCTCTCCTTTCACCATAAGGATTAGCAGTGATCAAACTCAGTTTATCAGGGTTTTGTTCAGATAGTTTGTCCATTGAGCTATCTCCCCGGTTCCCTACTTTCTTGTTTTTGAGACAAAGTCTCACTAAGTGAGCATGGTGGTAAAATCATGATATGCATTCTTCAGACAAATGAGTATACTATCATGCCAAATACATCTTCATTTACTTATTTTGTCTTTATACACAAAACTTGTTGATAAATTCCATTTTATGCATTTTTGTTGCTCATGCTTTTGGTATAATATTTAGAAATGCTTTGCCAAGTATACCATCTTAAAGATTTATGTACATGGGGATAGCATGCTAGAAGTATAGCTAGAACAATAAAAAAGAGATATAGGAGAATAAAAATTGTAAAATAAGAAGTGCAAGTGTCCCTCTTTTTAAATGATATGATTCTATACCTGAAATACCCTGAAAATTCCAATCCTAAAACTAATAAACGATTTCAGAAAAGTGACAGGTCACAAAATTAATGTAAAAATCAGCAAAAATACCAAGGATGAACAAATGGAAATAAAGATGGATACACTCCCATTCATAATAGCCTAAAGAAAAATAAAATACGTTGGAATAAAGGTAGTGAGATATATATATATAATGAAAACTTCAAAACACTGATGAAGGAAAAAATCAAAGACACAAGAAAGTGGAAAACATTACACACTCATGGATTAGTGAGAATAACATTGTAAAATTGACCATCCTTCTAAAAGTAATATACAAATTCAGTGCAATCTCAATGAAAATCCCAATGTTATTCTTTAAAGAAAAAAATTCTCAGAACTCATATGGAAGCCATGAAAGACTACAGATTGCCAAAAACTATTCTGAGCAATAAAAAGATGGCTGGAGGAATCACCATACTTAATTATATGTAATTCTACAAAGCCATTCTAATAAAACAGCATAGTATGGCATAAAACATACACATTAATCAATGGATTATAAATGACTTAGAGATAGACAACCACGTCTACACACTTACACCCCCCTAGTTCCTGACAAAGTCTGCAAAAATAGATATTGGAGAAAAGAGTTCATCTTCAAAAAATGATGCTGGGAAAACTATGATAAATACATGCAGAAGAATGAAGCCTGACCTTTACTTTCACCATGCACAAAACTAAATTCCAAAGACCTCAATATCAAACCTGAAACACTGAATATTATAGACAAAGGAACAGGGAATACATTTGGAATAATAGGTCTAGACAATGGCTTTCTTAATAGAGCCCTATTCACATTAGTGATAGACCTACAATCAATAATGGGACTTCATGGAACTGAGAAGCTTCTGTTAGGCAATGAAAAGTGTTAACAGAGTACAGACAACCCTCAGAAATGAGAGAAAATATTTGCTAACTATAAATCTGATAGAGGATGATAGCCAGAACACACAAAGAACTTAAAAAAGGAAGCTGGGATGAATACCCAATATGCTTGTAAAAGTAGAAAAACAAAAGTAAAAAAAAAGAAAATCAACAATGAAGTTAATATGGACTTTGTAACTGAACAGAAAATTTTCAAAATAATTAATTTAAATATGCAAGCAATACCTAGAAAAAATTTCAACATCTATATCTGTAACAAAAATGCAAATCAAAGCTATCATAAGATTTTCTCTTATATCAATAAGTATAGCTAAATTCAATGTACAAATAACAACAAACATTAACAACAATGTGGGGGAAAAAAGAACACTTATTCACTGTTGGCCCAAATGTACCTAGTAAAACAACACTGGAAATCGTATGAATGTTTCTCAAAATGCTAAGAAAAAGTGGCATACCATATGACTTTGTCATACCACTTCTGGGCATATTCCTAAAAGACTCAACATTGTAGTACAAAGACACTTGCAAAATCCCCACAAGACTAACAAGTCAGAGGGAACCTTCAGGCCCATAGAAGTGGCCAGGTAGGAGGGTCAAAGGGAGTGGAATGGATTGATGAAGGGATTGGAGGGGAATGGGAGGGAGAGAGCAGGGAAGGAAGCAGGGATTAGTACTCAATATGCTTTATAAACCAAAAAATAAGCCAATTCATTAAACAATAAAAGTTGGATTAAAAGTTTCAAAAAAAGACACTTGCAAATCCATGTTAATTTCAATTCAATTCATGATAAAGTTTTCCTCATGGATTTGCTTGTCACTTGGGCATTTTTTGTTTTAACTCTAATGTCTTTCTTGAGTGTATTTTTAATTGATATATGTTAGACAGTATTACTACATTTGTGCAGTTATTGCTAATGTTTGCTTTGGTGTTGGATGTGTCTATCTGGCATTCTTTGATGCTGTTTCCTACATATGGCTATTAGACTGTTAGTATATAGGGATTGAAGATTAGTACCATAGTGCATTTTTAGCTTTTACTTCCTTGGCAATGTGTGAGGATGAATGGTTAGTCCCTAAAGTTACCTGGGCTTTTTGGTGGGCTAATCTTAAACTATGATGAATATCAACTGAGAGTAACAGGAAGGTAAAAAGGGTTTACTTATCTTAGAGCTGGAAGTGAAGATTCTCTCATGTTTGATGAGACCATTTTTGAAGTCCTCATTTCTATGGTGTTGGTCTGAGAGTCTGTTGGTTGAGTTTTCTCTGGACTCTGTTAAATTATTGAAAAGCTTTAAAGTTCTTTAATGATTACAGAGGAGAGTAAAGAACAGAACAAGAGGATGTGTAGGTGGCTTGGTGAAGGTTGCTGGGTGCGCAAGATGTGGTCTAGCAACCGCAGGCCAACTTTACAGTGAAATGCAGGCCCTTGCTGAGACCCAGGATAGCAAAGTTTTTAATAAACCTGAATGTTCATCAACTAATGAATACATGATGAAAATGTACATGATGGAATACTCTACAGCTTCCAAACAAAACAAAATTATGAAATTTTTGGAAAGCATATGAAACTGAAAATGATCATATTGATAGTAGTATTCAAGACACATAAAGACAAATGGATGTTCTTACATGTGGTTTCTAGCATAAAACCTTCAGATACATGTACCTAAATGGAACAACTTCAAAGCAAAAAATTATGTGAGGGTCTATTAAGAGGTGAGGGTATTGAGGAATGGGGCAAGACCACAGGCAGTGTGGAAATAGAGTAGGATATAATGGGAGGTATAGGTGAGGGTGATAAGAGGACAGGATGCGGGGGGTAACAAATAGAACTAAGGATGTAAACCTGAACCAGATAGAAACCTCCTATACCTACAAAATGGGAAACAAAAATAAAAGGCAAAAAACATCACATATAGTTAATAAGTACTTATAAGCCACAGATAACAAAATTCTCAGCACCAGAAATGTTATACTTCAGATGAGCTGTTCATCAAAATCATCTTAAGGACCCTCCAAACAATAAAGGTTTTTGCCATTGTTATTGGTTGCCCACCAGGAATTAACAGTCAGATTCTGTTGATGAAGTCATTGCATACACCAAGTATACGGTTTCTTCCTTGCTCGCGACCTTCATGTGTAAGACTCTGGGAAGAGCAAAAATCAGTATTTATGTCCAGCTATGATGTCTACATGTTATATCAGCAATCACCTTGGCAGAGGGTAGCCACTAGAAAAATAGTGGCATGAATAGTAGGGGATAGCCAATTACCTTATTTGATCTAAAACCAGATCTGTAGCAGGAAACAGATTTCTGATACAATAACTAAGATCAAAATTTTGCAGAAGGAGAGATTATTTCTCCTGTGAAGGAATATTTTACTAAGATGTAGATACAAAATTAGATATTAATCTACCTTCTAAATATTTTTCACTAGACCTATAGGTTGGAGGGGCTATCGGTCAACAACCTAAAAGCTTCCTGATGAAACAGAGAATTTCAACTGATCAAAGTACAGAGTATATCTATAGCACCACCCAACCCAGGTCTCAGGGAGTAGTCTCAAAGAGGTGATGGTTAGAGTTTAATTAAGATGTGGGGGTGATATGGCATTTCAATCTTTAACTTCTTTAAGAATCGCCAGACGGCTCACTCGAGTGGTTGCATGAGCCTGCATTGGCCAAAGCAATTATAACAGAACTCTGCATGATTTGCGCAATGACCAACATATCATTGACCCCTCAAATTCTAGCATGGACTAAAGGCACTAGGATCCTTAGAAGCAAGGGATTAACAGTCACAATAGTGTTCCTATACTTAAGGGGAACACAAGAAAGAGTTCTAGGAATTGCCACTGAGTCCTTACACCTCATCAGAGAGGAGGACCCAGAGGAAAGTTTGATATACTCATTAAAGGATGCTTCAGAGATGGGGGGAGGGGGCACTGGGAGAAAGGGAGGTAGGGGGGAAAGGAAGGGACAAAATGGGGAAGGAACAGGAAGGTCCAGGGAGGGGTGGAGGGAGGGAGAGGACAGGAGTTCCTATTATGTTTGTATGAACAGAAAAATAAAAAAAAGAAAAGAAAAGAAAAGAAAAGAAAAGAAATGTGGGCGTGAGTAGGTAGGGATGCAATCGGATGGTATCTTCCAGACAAGACACAATTGCAACCATGAAAGTACTACAGTGATATTTACTTCCATGACACTGGAACAAGATTGACACATCAACATTTCATCATATACAGTGAAAACTTCAAAAATCTAAAGAAATGACAAAAGATCAATGGATTAGAATTGAGGACAAATAAAAGTCAGCTAGCAGAATATGAAATAGAGATTGTTCCAGAAAACAAAAAGAACTTAACAAAATAAAAATTAAATAAATGTATGTTACAGGAAAAAAAAAGAATTGAGGACCCAGATATAAACTCATATAGTCTCAGTCAAATGAATTTTTACATATTCACCAAAAAGCTATTGGTAAGATGACAACCTCTTATTTCATCTGGTGTGTTATGTAACTGCCTTCCTTAAGATTTTGAAGTTCTTATTGTATAGATTCCCTATATCCCTGATTAGTTTTATTCCAAGATATTACATTTTTTAGGAGCTATGGCAAATGGAATTGTTTCTCTCTGGCCCCTCTTGCGTTATTAATCCTTGTTGCATAAAAAAGCTTACTCAACATATTTGTTAGTTCCTGAACATATAGTTCATTTTGATTTTAACCATTTTAACTGGGGAGACATGATATCTCATGTTGATTTTAATTTGCATTTCCATAATGGCTAGGGAAGCAGAACCTTTTCATTTATTTATTTTTTTATTTAATACATTTTATTATTATTTCAGCTCATACAAACTTAATAGGTACACCAGTTCCCTCCCTCCCTCCTCCCCCCCCCCGAACCCCTTGCTCCCCCTCCCCTCACCCCATCTTCCCCATCCCCAGAGAGTCCTTTCTTATGCGTGCCTGACTCTCCTCTGGGCCCTCCTCTCCGATGATGTACAAGGACCCAGTGGCATTTCCTTGAACCCTTTCCCGTGTTCCCCTTAAGCATAGGAACACTGCTGTGGCTGTCAATCCCTTGCCTCCAAGGATCTTGGTGCCTTTAGCAGATGCTAGACTTTGTGAGGTCAGTAGTGTGTTGGACATTGCGCCGGGCATGCAATGTCCAATTATGATTGCCTCGGCCCTAACTTATGTGGAGTATCTTGCAAATCATTGCTCCTCCCATCCTTTTGCTCTTACACTCTTACTGACCCCTCTTCCGCAAATGTCCCTGAGCTTCAGGATGGGGAGAGATTAGTCTGGCCTAGTTCTAGGTGGTTGATATAGAGTCTCTGAAGTTCTAGATTGTGGTTTGTTGATTTTCTTTTGCAGTTTTGCTGCTCCAAGCAGAACCTTTTTAAAGATAATTATTAGACTTTTGAATTTCGTTTTGTAAAAAAGTTTCTTTATAAGTTGAAAGCCCTTTTTTAATTGTGTTCTTAAGTGACATTTAATTTTTTGAGTTTTCTGTATATTCTGAATATTAGACTTCTATCAGATATATAGCTAGCAAAGATTTTCTCTAATCACATGAATTATTTTTTGGTTAATTGACCATATATTTTGCTGAAAAGAACAACTCAGTTTCATGAAATATCACTTCATGAGTGATAGTCTTATTTCCCGCATATCTGGAGTCCTATTAAAAAATGTTTGTCTGGTCATTCAGCTCAAGTGTACACCCTGTGTTTTCCTCAAGAATTTTTACAGTTTCAGGTCTAACACTGAGATCTTTGAACCATTTGAAGTTATTTTTTGTGGAGGGTGACAGATATGGGTCCATTTTCATTCTTTACTTAAAGATATCCACTTTTCCTGGAATCATTTTTATAAGATGTTGTCACTTTACCAATAGCTTTTAGGCAACTATGTAAAAATCATTTGAATAAAAGTCTATGAGTTTATCTGGGTCCTCAATACTTGTCCATTGATCTTTTGTCATTTCAATAGATTTTTGAAGTTTACTCTGAAGTCTTTCACATCCTTGGTTAGATTTATTCCAAGTTATTTCATTTTTTTGAAGTTATGGTAAATATAACTGTTTGTCTCATGTATTTTTCACTTTGTTCATCTGTGGTATACAGGAAAGACACTGACTTTTTTCTTTTTTTTGTATAATTTTTTATTATTTATTCAATTGCGCCTCTGTGTATGTATGTGTGTGTGTACGTGCATGCGTGTGTGCATGCATGTGTGTGTGTGTATTTATCAGAGGGCACAGCTTGAGCATATGGAAGCCAAAGAGTGACTTTTGAAATCATCTTGGATTCCTGCTACCTTTTTAGGTTTATTCTTGTAATTCCCAGGCTCAGTCTTATGAAGCAAGAAATATGGACTACCACCATTTCTGCCTGGTGTTTTTACGTGGGCTTTGTATTCCAAACTCAGGTTCTTCTGCTTATGAGGCACAATAATCACTCCTGAGCCATCTCTCTAACCTTATCTATTTGTATACAATTTATCTCCCTCTCTCATATTATAGCTCTAGCTAAGAATTCAAGCACAATATTAAACAGGTTGGGCGAGAGTGGCAGTCTTATGTAGTTACTGATCTCAGTGGAAATGCTTCAAATATTTCAACATTTAAGATGATTTTTACTATGGACATGTAGTACATGTCTTTATTGTCTTCCATATATACCGTCTTCAGAACTTTTAGCTTAAATGGATAATGAATTTTTCCAAAATTATATCTGCATAATTGAGAGGACCATGTGATCTTTGCCCTTGTATCTGTTTCTTTATTTTTTAATTGTTTTATTTTTCTAGTTTTATAGGCATATTGAGTATTCCTACTCCCTCCCACCGTCATGTCTGTCTGCTTCTATGTTCCCTAGGGTTCCTTCTGGCTTGCCTACTCTTGTGAGGGTTCTGGCCTCTTGTGGCCTTTCTTGGGGCCACCCCACTGATAGGAATATTTCCCTTCACTCATCCAACTTTAGTACCCCAAATTTCCACTGTATGGTCTTATCTCTCTTGAGTTCCTCTATAGTCTATGGGAACATGTTGGTATGTCAGTCATTATGCAGGTCCGGTAAGGACAAGCCTCACTGCAGCGAGTTGCTGGATGCATCAGTCCTGCTATGAATGGAATGACTTGTCCAATGGTGGTGAACCTTCCTATCTTTAGATTCTTATAATTTCACTGCCTCCCTCTTCTGTGAGGTTCCCAAAGCCTTAGTATGGGAAGAGATTAAGTTGGCATGATTCTGGATGACACTTGCTAGGTTGCTGGGACACTGAATTATGGTTGGCCATTGCTTTCCACTTCACTGTTCTTCCACTGCCCTAGGCTGCATCCTGTCAGGGTGTCGAGTTCTTCTACCTCTATGGAAGAAGAACATTTCTAGGCTGAGTGTTAAGTATTCTTTAAATCTGTGGATATAATAGCAAATATTTACAGAATAGTTTAGTGTACTGTTTTCCTAATTATAGGTTCATTGGCTGTTTTCCACTTTTAATTATTTTCCTTTTTTTAGGTTCTTGTTCTAGTTAACAGTCACAGAGATGTGTTCCATTTTGACAAGTGGTCTTGAGTCCAAACAGAAAGTTGTTCATTGTCTCCTTGATACTCATGCCACTATTACACTGGTGGTCACCTACTGTCATAGTGACTTTTATTGCAACTTGCAAATATCATGAGCTGATGGGGCCTGTGATTATTTCTCTCCCCTGTAGCTTTTACAGTATTGCTTGGTACTGTATAAGCTATACAGCAAGGAGGTTGTCAGACCAGTTCTAGATGATGTATTTTCCCCATATTCCATGATCCATATGCATTGCATCTTCAGCAACAGGTTCTTTTTTTTAATTTTTATTATTATTATTTATTCAACTGTGCGCATGTGCATGTGTATGTGCGCGCACGCGCGTGTGTGTGTCTGTGTGTGTGTGTGTGTCTGTATGTGTGTAGAACCACGGACGAATTGGCGAACCACCATGGACGCCTCCACCTCCTTCTGCCCGGGGATTCGTAGGCTCCGCCCTACCAGGACCAGAAGCGCAGGCCGCCCCTGCTTCCGCCTGGCGTCTATACATGGGATCTGGGATCCGAACTAAGGACCGTCTGCCTGCGAGGCGGAGGATTAACCCCTGAGCCACCTCTCCAGCCCCAGCAACAGGTTCTTACTGACAGTTTTTTTGGAGAGCAACCAAGAGCATTGGCAAAAACCTATAATGTTTGGGGGTCTTTGAGACCTCTCTGACCAACATTTTATTAGGAACTGTCACATTCCTGTTACTTCTAGTATATTTTGATCACTGGTTTCTAGTGGATCACCTCAGGGATTTTTTCCTATTTTCCTCACTCTATGCTCCTCTACATAGGGACTGCTCATTCTTATTCCTTTCTTTTAGACATTTTTTTTGACATATTACTAGCATCAGAATTTCTTTTGGTGTTACATCCCACAATTTTAGGTTTTTTTTTAATAAGTCCCTCTAGTGAATTACATTTATTGACTTGTGCATATTGGACCAACTTTGTGTTTCTGAAATAAATCCAACCTGATAATGGTGGGTGATCCTTTTGATATATTTCTTTTCAGGATTTTTGCATCTGCATTATCAATGAGATAAACCTATATTGTTTTGTTATATTTGGTTTTGTAGTCAGAGTAATACTGCTTCCATGTGCCTTGTGGAATAATTTAAACCATATTATTACCAGTTGTTCTTTAAGTGTCTCTCAGAATTTTGCTCTGAATCCAACTGGTCTTGGGAATGTATTGACTGTGAGATTTATAATTACTGCTTTAATTTTATCACTAGTTATCAGATTTTTTAAACAATTCACTTCTTCCTGATTCAATTATGGTTATTGTATGTGATTAGAAATTTATCCATTTCTGACTGTGAAATTTGGTGAAATACGCATTTTTTAAGTATTCCCTTATGAGTCTCTGAATTTCCTAAGTATCAGTTTTATTAGCTCCATTTTCATCTCTGATTTTATTAATTTGTGTCTTATCTCTTTTTGTATGTGTTAATTCAGCTAAGGGTTCATCAATTTTGTTTATCTTTACAAGTAACCAACTTTTTGTTTGATTCTTTGTATTGTTTCCTTTGTTTCAATTTCATTTAATTCACCTGTGATACTAGTATTCTCTGCATGTCTATTGATTTTGAAATTAGTTTGTTCTTGTTTTTCTACGACTTTACACAACCTTGTTATTTATTCGTGATATTTCGTTTTTGGTATAGGAATTCAGTGGTATAAACTTTCCTCTTAGGACAGCCTTCATTTTGTCCCACAGATTTACATGTGTTGTATTTTTATTATCATTAAATGTTATGTTTTTTCAAATTCAGTTGAACACATTCCCTATCTAATAACATGCTGTTTAATTTCCCACATTGTGATCAGATCAATAAGTGATTTCAATTTTCCTGTATTTGTTAATGCATCCTTTATGTTCTAGTAGGTGGTTTATTTTGGAGGAGGTTCCATGGACTCCTGAAAAGAATATGTATTTGATGATGTTAGGGTACAAGTTTTGGTGGATGTTAGTCAGGCCCATTTGTATAATGGTTTCATTTAGTTCCAGTGTGTCTCTCTTCACTTGCTGGCCTGTTGACTTGGCTACTGATGACAGTGGGGTGTTGGAATCCTCTATTATTATCATGCTTCTACTGATTTATTGTTTTATGCATTGTAGTGTTTGTTTAGCAAATGTAGTGCATGTATGTTTAGAACTGTGATGTCTTCTTGAAGGATTGTTCCTTTAACAAATATGTAATATTGTTCTAGGATTCTTACGATTTATTTTAGTGTGAAGCTTATTCTGTTGAATATTACAATGCCAACTTCTGCTTGTTTCCTAGTTCTTTGACCACTGTTTCAACCTAAGATATTTCCTGTCTTTCACAGGTAATCATGTTTCTCGAAGGTTTCAAATTGAAGGGATGTGATTTTTAATCCATGCTAATAGCTGATTCTCTTGATTAGGGAGTTGAGTCCAATGACATTAAAGGTTATTATTGAGAAATGTTTGTTGATTCTTGTCTTTTTGTCAATTCTGTGCTTTTGTTTTGGGGTTCTTTGCTATGTGGCTGTGCTGGCATTATTTTTCCCATTTATGCTCTTGGATGTGATTATTGTGATTATCTCTTTCTTTAGTTCTGAGTATCTTTCCTAGTATTTTCTGCAGATAAAACTTTGTAGTCATATAAGCCTTCAGTGTGTTTTTATCATGGAAAATTTTTGTTTTACCTTCAATCATCACTGAGTTTAGCTGAATAGATCAGTCTCCAACTCTTCTGGCTTTTACTCTTTCTACTGAAATATCAACTGTTATTTAGATAGACTTACCTTGTTCTCAAATCTAGTAGATTCTTTGCAAAAGTTTTAGAGTCTATGAAGCATAGAATCGTATTAGCTATAAACTTCTTATTTTCCAATTTGTATCCTTTTGATTGTCTTTTCTTGTCTAATTAGTTTTTATGTGATTTTAAGAACCATAGTGACCACATGGCATAAGAGGGGAAACTCATTTTGTTCTTAATCTTAGTGGAAATGCTTTAAGTTTTTCTCTACTCAAAATAACTGTGTATTTATGCTATGTAATATATGTTCCTTCATGTCTAGTCTCTTCAGTATTTTTTATCATGGATGACTATTGGGTTTTTGTCAAAATCTTCTGTGTATCTATTGAGATAATCATGTGTTTTTTTAAGTTCATGAGTGAGGCAAACTGTTTTTCATGATTTATATATGTTGGATCATCCTTGCATGTTTGGGATGAATCTAAATTGGTCATGTTGAATGATCTTTTTGGTGCAGTTTTGGATGTAGTTTGTAAGTGTCTTATTGAGGATTTTTAGATATGTATATATCAAAGAAACCAATTTTTATCTTCCTTTTTATCTTTAGTTTGTTTTGATATCAGTGTAATGCTGTTTCCATGAAAACTGTTTGAGAAACTCTTTATGTTTCTATTTTATAAAACAATTTGGGAAGTGTTGATGTTAGACCGTCTTTGAAGATCTGATAGAACTCTTCACTTAATCCATCTTTTTTGAGAGTTATTTTTTCTTAAGTTATTTTATTCCTTTAGGTTTCAAACGTAGATACAGTGAATTCATAATATTATCTCACCTTAATCCCTAATTATCCCAAATCACAACCCCTTTTCTTCATATCAGTCTTCCTTTTATTTTCATATAGTTTTCATACGTGCAACCTATAGAGTTCCATTCTTATTATCCTTAATTACATGTGATTGAGCACATGCTGAATTATGAATCATATATAAGTGGACAAACTATTGTATAAAGCATGTTTATCTTCCCCACAGTCAGCATTACCCCTCAACAGTTCCTCAGAGTGCTGTGATATTTCTTGATATCTTTGCCTTTTTATGGTAAAATGTTGATTGGTCAAGTTAGGTGAAAGGCCTGTGGAAGGACACATAGATGCTGAGAATTCTGCAATACAATTGTCCTGGCATATACAGAAGGTCATATCTGGCTTCACCCTTGCCAGGTTCGTCTTTTACAGTCTTATCACAACCTAGTCTATGATATTCCTTGAACTTTGGGCTGTGGTTTGGTGTCAAGTTACATGGTTTAGATGCCCTGTTTATGTCTGAGCAGTTTGTAATCATGTATTTTCTACACTTTGGACAGTCATTATTTTCTATAAAAAATATCTTCCATTGTGAAAAGAAGCTTTTAGGTTGAATTATGAGTACTCCTCCAATATATGGGTATAATAACAAATGCTTAGAAAGCAATAGTGTCTCTTTATAGTGATAAATTCATATTTTGCATCCCTCCCAGGTTCTAGGTATGGTTTACAATAACAACAACCTTTGTAAGACATGACCATCAATGCAACAGTGGCATGAATGTTAATGAGCACTCAGCAGCCTTCTGATTGGATTTAAGGCTCACTTCTGAGCAGAAATCATATTACTGGTGCTGAAAAACAGACAAAGAAACTGCATTAGAGGACTTTTTATTACTGTTAAACTCTTTGATATATCTAAATTATTATTTCTCTTCTGCTTTAACTTAGGTATAGGTATGTGTTAAGGAATTCATCTTTTTTTTTGTTTTTGGACTATCCAGTTTAGTAGAATATTATTGTCAGAATATATCATATTCTGAATTTCCTTTGCATCATTTATAATTTTATGTATTTTTTAACATTTTATCTTCTTTATTGTTTATTTCAACTAAGTGTTTGTCAGTCTTGTTTATTTTTTTATTATTATTTATTCAATTGTGCGCGTGTATGTGTGTGTGTGCGTTCGTGTATGTGTGTATGTGTGTGTAGAACCACGGACGAATTCGGGAACCGCCATGGACAGCCTCCACCTCCTCCTTGTTTACTCTGTCCCGGGATTCACAGGCTCCGCCCTACCAGGACCAGAAACGCAGGCCGCCCCCGCTTCTGCCAGGCGTCTATACGTGGGGACTAGGATCCAAACTCAGGACCTTCCGCCTGCAAGGCAGAGGCTTAACCCCTGAGCCACCTCTCCAGCCCCCTTGTTTATTTTTTAAAGAGCCAACTCCATGCTTTATCGATACATATAATTTTTTGTTTCAACTATATTTAATTTTTGCCCTAATCTTTGTTGTTTCTCATAATCTTCTGTTTTGGAGATTTATTTATTCTTCTAATTTCTTGAAGTACATGATCATATTATTTGTTTGTGGACTCTGATATTTTCATAAGGTCATTATAGCTTTAAATTTCCCTCTTCAGACTGCTTTCCTAGTTTACATAAAGTTTGGTGTGGTGTTTACATTTTAATGGATTCTGGGGATTTTTATTTCCTTTTTGATTTCTTTAGCAGGTCAATAATCACTCAATGATGTTCCTTTTTTTATCTATTATCTATTAGTTTGTATGTTTTCAATGGTTTGCTTACTGTTGATGTCTGCCTTTATTTTATTGTGATTTGATAGGATACATGTTGTCACAATTCCCTTCTATTTACTGAGACGTGATTATTATTTGTATGCTAATATTGCATCTAGTTTCTGAAAATCCTCATGGGCTCTTAAGAAGAATGTATTTTCTTTCTTTAATTCCATCAAGGAACCTTTTCTTCCTCCTACCCGCCTGTCTGCCAGACCATGCACCCAGTCCGCCATCCCAGGTGAGTTCGCCCAGCCCCCCAGGTGGCCATTGTCCCAGTGCCTCCCACAACCCAGCCCAAGTGACACCCAGGCTGCCTCAGGTTTTGCCTGGACCACGCCCTGGGCCCCAGCCCCTTTCTTTCTCCCTTCGGCCTGTCTGCCCGAGCGGACAGGACTTGCTCACGTTTCTCCATCCCTGGAGCTTGGATGGGCCACTAAGCCAAGTCCCAGGTGAAGAATTTTGCCATCGACATCAGACCCTCTGCCTCTCGGGCCCAATAGGGACCCAGTGGTCCATGGAAGACACACTGTTACTCAGAATTCAATAGAGTCCAAAAGAAACTCAAACAAAGTTCTAAGGGTAATAGGCCATACATCTGAAGACCTCTATAATCATCCTATCACATGGGAGAGATTCTTCACATCCAGCCCAAAGATAAGTAAACCTTTTTTTCACCTTACTGTTCCTTTCTAATATTAATCACTGTAGATTAACTTTTCCATACAGCCACCCCAAAAACATACACAGCTCCAGGGATTATACCACTCACCCTCACATATCACCAAGATACTAAATCATAAAAGTACTCTACCATAATAATATCCACCACCTGTCTACTTAACCTGTCTTAACTGATGTACTAACAGCCTAATAGCCACATCTAGGAAATAACAATAACAAAAGACAAATGTACCCAACTCAAAGGCAAGCACTAGCAATAACTGCCCAAGTGTAGCAATACCAACTAAATCAGTTCAGTCAAAAACACACAGAAACTGAAAGGTCCTAAAAGAAAAAACAACAATGCTCAAGTGAAAGTGAGGATCCATGAGAAACAAAACCTAAGAAGAACAATATCCAACCCCATAATGATGGACTCCAACCAGAAGAAATTCACAGAAAATCGCCAAGAAAGCCAGACCCAAGATAAGGACATTCATAGTATGATCATTACCATGATTAATACTATGAAAGAGGAAATCCGAGAGGAGTTAAACAACTGCATCAACCACTTTGAACAGGAACACAAAAGGCACCTGGAGAAGTTGAGAAAAACAGTTCAAGAAACAAAAATAGGCATAGAGCAGTTAAAACAGTCTCAGACAGAGTTTAAAGTTGAACTAAAAGACAAGTTATCTTCAACCCAAAACTCAACAGAGAGTCTTATCAGCAGAAAAAATGAAGCAGAAAATAGAATTTCAGATCTTGAAGACAAAGTGGAAGAATTAACGAACTCAATGGAAGAGGTTCTTAAAGCCAAAAAGATACTTGAGAAGAATATTGAAGAGATATGGGACACCCTGAAGAGCGTAACATGTGCATTCATGGAATACCAGAGAAAGAATCCCAAAATACCACACCTGAGGAAATATTGCAAACTATCATAAATGAAAACTTCCTTCAACTAAAAAATGAGAGGCCCATCCAAATACAAGAAGCATCTCGCACTCCAAACAGACATAACCAAAATAGAAAATTGCCACAGCAAATAATAGTCACACTCCACATTCAAGAAAAAGAAAAGGTGCTGAGAGCTTCAAGAGAAAAAAAGCAAGTCACTTTTAAAGGTAAACCTATTAAAATAACAAATGACTTCTCAATGGAAACAGTAAAAGTAGGAAGAGCTTGGAGAGATGTACTTCAAGTATTAAATGAGCAAAAATGCCACCCCAGACTGATATACCTGGCGAAACTATCTGCCATGATTGAGGGAGAAAAAAAAGTTTTCCAGCACAAAGACAACTTGAAGGGATACATGTCTACCAAACCAGGCCTTCAAAAAATGCTTGAAATGATACTCAAACTTGAAGAAAAAAACAAGTGTATCCAGGAGGACAGCAGGGAAGTATAATATAACCAAAACATAAATGTCAAACAATAGCTTACAAAATCCACTAAACATAAAAAATGTCCAGAATTAAAACTAATTACTCCATTATAACATTAAATGTCAATGGTATTAACTCACTGATCAAGAGGCACAGATTACAAACTTGGATTAAAAACCAGAATCCATCAATCTGCTGCCTTCAAGAAACTCATCTCACCACAATAGATAGCACATCTTAAAAATGAAAGGCTGGTCCAAAATTCTGCAAGCTAATGGAACCAGGAAACAGGCAGGGGTAGACATTATGCTGTCGGAAAAAGTGAATTTCAAACCAAAAGAAATCATAAGAGACACAGATGGATACCACATTTTGTCACAAGTACAATTCACCAGGAAAACTTCACCTAATACAGGCCCCTCCACATTCATTAAGAAAACCCTACAGTGTCTAAAGCGAGAAATCAACCCCCAAACAATAATTCTTGGGATTTCAACACTGTCCTATCAACATGGGATAGATCAATAGGTCCAAAGCTTAACAGAGATACTTTGGAACTTAATCAAACCCTTAAAGAAATGGACCTTACAGATCTCTATCAAACACCAAAGATTACACATTTTTCTCAGCAGCACACGGAACTTTCTCCAAAATAGATCACATATTGGGCCACAAAATGAATCTCCACATATACAGGAAAGTTGAAATTCTATCCTGTACCCTATCAGACCACCATAGTCTAAAGCTTGACATCCACAACACAGTAAACAACAGAAAATACACTAAGTCCTGGAAACATAACACTATGATGCTGAATGAGAACTGAATTCAGGAAGAAATTAAGAAGGAAGTTCAAGATTTCCTGAAAGCGAATGATAATGAAAATACAACTTACCAAAATCTCTGGGACACAATGAAAGCTGTCCTAAGAGGTAAGTTCATAGTTCTTAATGCCTACATCAAAAAAATAGAGACATCAAAAACAAATAACTTAACAATGTAGCTTAAAGCTTTAGAGAAACTAGAGCAATCCGATCCCAAAAGCAGGACAAGAGAGGAGATTAGCAAAATAAGGGGAGAAATATCTGAAATTGAGGTTAGGAAAACAATACAGAAAATCAACCAGACAAAAAGCTGGTTCTTTGAAAAAAATAAGATCGATATACCCCTAGCTAAATTAACGAAAAGCAAGAGAGAGAAAACCCAAATTAACAAAATTAGAAGTGAAAATGGAGTTATCACTACTGATACCAAAGAAATCCAGAGAATTATAACATCATATTTCAAAAACTTATACTCTTTGACATTTGAACACACAAAAGAAATGGATGAATTCCTAAGTAAAAACAACTTACCTAAATTGAATCAGGAAGTTGTGAATTATTTAAATAGTCCTATAACATATGAGGAAATTGAGGAAGTAATCTCGAAAATTCCCACCAAAAAATGTCCTGGACCAGATGGATTCAGCACAGTTTTCTATCAGACATTAAGGAGCTAATAACAACAATACTCCTTAAACTGTTCCATCAAATAGCAAAGGAAGGAATACTACCAAAGTCTTTCTATGGAGCTAATATCATCTTAATCCCAAAACCTAATAAAGACTCACTTAAAAATGAAAACTATAGGCCAATCTCTCTGATGAACACAGATGCAAAGATTCTCAACAAAGTCTTAGCAAATCGGATTCAAAAACATATCAAAAAGATCATTCATGGGGATAAAGTAGGCTTTCTCCCTGGCATACAAGATTTGATCAACGTAGGCAAATCAATTAATGTAATTCTCCATATACCAGTCCAAAGTTGAAGACGACATGATACTTTTGACAAGATTCAACAGCCATTTAATATCAAAACCCTAGAGAAGTTTGGAATGGAAGGAACTTTAGCGATACTATAAAAGCTGTATACAACAAGAAAACAGCAAGTATTTTATTCAATGGGGAAAAACTGGAACCATTCCTGCTTTGATCAGGAACTAGATAAGGCTGTCCACTCTCACCACTTCTATTCAATATTGTACTTGAAGTCTTAGCTGAAGCCATAAGACAAGATAGGGACATAAAAGGGATTCAAATCAGCAAGGAAGAAGTCAAGCTATCCCTATTTGCAGATGACATGATCTTATACCTGAGTGATCACAAAAGCTCCACCAGGAAGCTCCTGGAACTAATTGAGAAGTTCAGCAGGGTGGCAGGATACAAAATAAATGCACAAAAATCAGTGGCCTTCTTATATGCCCAGAATAAAAGAAGTGAAAAAGTCCTGAGAGAAACAATCCCATTTACTATAGCCCCTAAAAAATTGAAATACCTTGGTATAAACCTAACTAAGGAGGTAAAAGACCTTTACAATGAAAACTTTAAAACCCTAAGGAAAGAAATTGCAGAAGACACCAGAAGGTGGAAGGAACTCCTATGTTCCTGTATTGGCAGAATCAACATCATAAAAATAACCATCCTACCAAAGGCAATATAGAAATTCAATGCTATACCAATTAAAATCCCAAAGCAATTCTTCAAAGAAGTTGACCAAATAATCTCAAAATTCATATGGAGGCACAAAAGACCCAGGATAGCTAAGACAATCCTGAGTAATAAAAACATGGCTGGAGGTATCACCATACCAAACTTTACTCTATGCTACAAATCCATAGTTACAAAAACAGCCTGGTACTGGCTTCAAAATAGACACACAGATCAATGGATAAGGGTTTAAGACCCAGATATAAGTCCACACAACTACAGCCAATTGATCTTGACAAAGGGTCCGAAAAAATCCAATGGAAAAAGAACAGTATCTTCAACAAATGGTGCTGGCAAAACTGGATCTCCACATGCAGAAGATTAAAACTGGACCGGTGCTTGTCACCAGGTACAAGAATTAATCCCATATGGATCAAGGATCTTGTTATAAAGCCAGAGACTATAAAAACCATAGTTGAAAGGGTAGGGAAATCCCTCGAGCTGATTGGGCTAGGCCATAGTTCCTAAATGGACATCCAACAGCACAGTCACTGCTACCAACTCTCAACATTGGCATCTTCTGAAATTAAAGAGCTTCTGTTCAGATAAAGAGATTGTAACACGAGCACAATGGCAACCCACAGAATGGGAGAAAATCTTCACTAACCACATATCTGATAGAGCTCTATTATCCAGAATGCACAAAGAACTTAGAAAACTAAACACCAAGGAAACTAATGGCCCAATTAAAAAATGTGTCCTGGAATGTAAAAGAAACTTTACCAGGGATGAAATTAAAATGTCTAACAAATATCTTAAAAAATGCTCCACATCCTTAGCCATCAGGGAAATGCAAATCAAAACTTCCCTGAGATATCATCTCACCCCAGTCAGGATGGCAAAAATCCACAATACAAACCCACCAAATGCTGGAGAGGATGTGGATGCAGGCTCATACAACCACTCTGGCGAGCTGTCTGGAGATTCTTAAAGAAGTTAAAGATTGAAATGCCATATGACCCTGCTATTCTACTTTTGGGAGTAACCCCCCATACAGCAAAAATTCACCTCAATATTATGAGCACGATCATCATCATAGCAGCACTGTTTACAATAGCAAAGTCATGGAATCAGCCCAAGTGTCCAAGGGTTGACATGTGGATAAGGAAAATGTGTTACATCTCTACAGTGGAGTACTACTCAGCCATCAAAAATGATGAATTAATGGAATTTGCTGGGAAATCGATGGAATTAGAAACAATTATATTGAATGAAGTATCCAAGACACAGAAAATTAAGTGCTGTATGTACTCCCTAATAGGTGACTCCTAATACCAAACCACTTAGAGACACTGAAGGATAAATCTCTGTAATACCTACAGTAATTGCAAAGATTTTGAACAGGAGGGATAGGGAAGGAGGGACACAACATAAACAAGGAGAGAGGGGACTATGTTACAGCAGAGAAAATAGGCCTCCATCAAGGACTGGAAGTAAGTAATGCGACATCTGGTTAAGTTCACAGACTTTCCTTCCTGATCATTTGCAACTGATGGGATATGATCTTACCACAAGGGGAGGGCATATAGTCTGGCAGATAGAAAGTAACCATTATGCAAATGGGTGATTGTCCCCTCCACCACGGTTTCCTACTTTTATTACATCTACCTTTGAACATACTCTTATAACAAGACTCTAGTTTAACAGGTTTTTATCTCTGGCCAGGGGGTGACATCCAATATCCATCAGGCTGGAATGAAGGGCATTGCAGGAGCAGCAAAACTGAAAAAAAAAATCAACAAACTGTAATCTAGAACATCAGCGACTCTAGATCAACCATCTGGAACTAGGCCAGCGTAATCTCTCCCCATCCTGAAGCTCAAGGAAATTTGTGGAAGAAGGGGTGGTAAGATTGTAAGAGCACAAGGATAGGAGGAGTAATGATATGCAAGATACTCCACACAAATTAGGGCTGTAGCAATCATAATTGGACTTTGCATGCCCTGCGCAATGTCCAACACATTATTGACCCCGCAAAGTCTAGCATGGGCTAAAGGCACTAGGATCTTTGGAGGCAAGGGATTGTCAGCCACAGTAGTGTTCCTATGCTTAAGGGGAACACAGGAAAGGGTTCTGGGTAATGCCACTGGATCCTTGCACCTCATTGGAGAGGAGGACCCAGAGGAGAGTTTGGCATGCACATTAAAGGATGGTCTGGGGATGGGAGGGGGAGGCACTGGGGGATGGGAAGGGAAGGGAGAAGGGAAGGGGGCACAGAAGGGTGGGGGTTGGAGAGAGGGAGGGGACCAGTGTACCTGTTAAATTTGTTTGAGTGGAAATTAAAAAAAAATTCCATCAAGGAGCAATTCATCATTCAGTTGTATGCTCTTTAATTCCCATGAGTTTTTTGATTATATGAGGTTTCTTTTTCTGTTAATCTTTAGTCTTATTTCATTTTTTAACACTTTTTATTATTATTTGCGTTCATACAAACTTAGTAGGTACATCAGTTCCCTCCCTCCCTCCTCCTCCCCCCAAATCTCCTGCTCCCCCTTCCCTCATCCCTCCCTCCACATCCCCCAGTGCCTCCCCCCCAAATCCCCGGAGAATCCTTTAATGTGCATGCCAGACTCTCCTCTGTGCCCTCCTCTCCAATGACGTACAAGGACCCAGTGGCATTTCCCTGAACCCTTTCCTGTGTTCCCCTTAAGCATAGGAACACTACTATGGCTGTCAATCCCTTGCCTCCAAGGATCTTGGTGCCTTTAGCAAATGCTAGACTTTGTGGGGTCAATAGTGTGTTGGACATTGCGTGGGCATGCAAGATAATTTCAATTTTTTGTATTCGAAATTGCGTGTTTCGTATTCTAATATATGAATTTTTTTACAGAAAATTCTGTTGGGTGATAAGAAAAGCATATATTCTGCAGTGGTTGTATTGAATGTTATATAGATACATCCATTAAGTTCTTTTTTCAACAATATAATTAACTCTATATATTTCCTACTTTAGTTTTATCAGGATGATAATTGGTGATCAATATCTATGGTGTCTTTATAAATATGGTCTTGCTATCAGATACTTAATTACAATCAAAAGCACAATAAAAAGTTTATATTTTTTGTGGTTCTTGATAATTCTCTGAACAACAGCTCGTTAGGAGCTAGAAGATATCTTCTGATGCTGGAACATTTTTAAATCACTTATTATTTTTAGTAAGAACATCTCAGGAATGTTTTTTAACCCTCCTCTTCTGTGTAACAATCACATAGCTACTGGTCTTTTAAAATAGTCCTCTTGATTCAACTTTGATAAATTGCAATATACTTAGATTATTCATTCTTTTTGATTATCCAGTTGGTTGCAGTACAAATTTTGAAGTTTATTATCAAGAGTGTCTAAATTTTCCCATTATCTCTTTCATTTTTTTACATTTGATCTCTATGTTGTTATTTTGCTTCATGTCTGTATTTCTTTTGGTTAATTTGTTGTCTATCTTGTTTGTCTGTTCAAAAAACCAATCTTTTATTTATTATTTAATTCTATTGTTTTGTTCATTTTATTTCACTGATTTATGCCTTAATATTTATCATTTTTCCTGTCTTTGTTTTTAGAATGAGTTTGCTCTTGTATTCCAAACCCTTAATGAGCATCATTAAATTGCTTATTTGTAGTCTTTCTCTTTTTCTGATACAGACATTTAGTGCTATAAACTCCAATTACAATAGCCTTCATTGTGCCCCACAGATTTTAATATATCAATTTTTCATTTTTATTGATGTCTGCGTTTTTATTTCTTTCCTGGTTTGTTCCGTGACTCATTTATCATTCTATAAATTACTCTTTATTCTTCTTGACTTTATATCCTGTGTATTTTCCTTGCTGTAGATATCAGGCTTTTCTTTTGATCATTAGAGAATATATAGGATGTACTTTCAATTTTCCTGAATTTGTGGAGGTTTGTTTTGTGTCCTAATGCATGATCTATTTTGGAGACAGTTTCATGGGCTGCTGAGAAGATTGTTAATCCTTTCATGTTTAAGTGGGACATTCTATAGATGCATTTTAGTTTCATCAATTTAAGGTTTCATTTCACTTCATTGTATCTGTTTGATTTTTTTTTACTTGTTGCCCATTCTACTCATGACCTTAAGGTATTGAATTCTGTATTATTACCATAGTAGGGGATATTAAGTCCATTTTTGTCAGATACTAAAATATCTACTGTTGTTAGTTTGCTGATTTATTTGCTTGGAGAATCTTTACCCATCCTTTCACTCTAAAGCAGTATCTATTGTTTATGTTAAATCTTATTTTTTAGGCAGAAAATTGATGGATCCCATTTTTCAATCCAGTCTCATAACGTATGTCTTTTGTTTGGGAAATTGATAATTTTGATATTAAAGATTTAATGAAAATTTTATTATTTCCTATTATGTTTTCCTATACCCACTTGCATGTGATTTTTTTGTGTGTGTGTTCAGACTCTATTATTCTTCAGAGTGCCTTCTGTAGACATGAATTGGTAGTTGTATATTCCTTCAGTCTTATTTTTGTGGAAAATTTTTATTTCTCCTTCTTTTATGCTCATAATTTTTCTGAATATAATATCATTTATTGGTTGGTGCTCATAGTCCTTTAGAACTTGATATATGTCTCTACTAACACTTCTCTCTTTTAATGTTTGTATTGAAGGGTCAGCTGTTATTTTGTTTGGGTGCTTATCTTTATATGTGACTTGATCATTCTCTCTTCCAACAATTAAGATATTTTCGTGGGTTTGTAAATTTAACATCTTGACTATTATGTACTAGAGAAATTTCTTTTCTGCTTCTATGTATTTGGTGCTCTATATGCTTCTTGTTCTTCCATGTGGATCTTTTTCATTAAATATGGGAATATTATTGAATGTGCATTTTTCTTCAATAACATTGAAAAAAGTGAAGAATTTTTTCTCAGTATTTTCTTCTTCATTTGTCCATACTCTATACTTTATATCTTTTTGTTTGTTTGTTTCTGCTCATACAAACATAATAGGAACCCCTGTCCTCTCCCTCCCTCCACCCCTCCTTGGACCTCCCTGTTCCCTCCCCGCTTTATCCCTTCCTTTCCCCCCTCCCTCCCTTTCTCCCAGTGCCCCCTCCCTGCATCTCTGAAGCATCCTTTAATGAGTATATCAAACGTTCCTCTGAGTCCTCCTCTCTGATGAGATTTAATAGGTTTTTATACTTTTTTATCTTTTTATGGTTTCCCAAAGCTTTTGCATGTTCTATTCATGTGCTTTTATTAATTTCTCATTTTTGTTCAATTACCTAATTCTTCCATCTTCTCAATTCCTGAAATTTTCTGTTTCATTTATGCTACTTGTGAGTAACTTCAGTGATTTTTTCAATTTTTTAATTAATTTTATTATAAATATTTTATTAATAATTTTTCCTGTGCAAACTAAATGTTTATGTCCTTTCCCCCTCCCCCAAACTCTCATCCTCCCTCACATTACCCTCCCTTCACCAATACAACCATGTCCTTCCCATGCTTTTATCCTTCTGCATGTGTGGATTACAGGGCTCCCCCTTCAGGGAGGGACACCTGTATTATCAAGGGCCCAGACTTCTGTGGTTAAATAAGTGATCCATGCTTGGGAAAAATCACAGGTATGGATTTTCCCCTTTTTTTGTCCAGTACCTGCCCCAGTAATTCTCTCGAGTTTATTTGCTTCTTCAGAGATTCTCACTGATCCAATGGAGGAATGTTGATATGTCAGCTATTTTGTAGATTTGATGATATGAGTTCTCATTTTTGCGATCTCCTGAATGACATAATCCTGTCATGACTGGAGTATCCTTGGCAGCAGTACTTTTAGACTCTTAAAATCTTACCTTGGCCTCTTCAAAAGATTTCATGAGTATTAGGATTGAGAGAAATTTTGATGGCCTGATTAGGGCTTTTTATTCCAGGGTTGATAATAGCCAGCTGCTGCTTTCTGCTTCACTAATCTTGTATTGCAGTAGAACATATCTTTGTTAGTGCTGAGAAGTTTTCTTATCTAAGGTTATAATAAGTGTTTAGATGTTGGTTTACTATCAAGTATTTATAGTTTACACTAAGCCATCTGGTCCTGTCTAGTATCTATTTATTTCCCTTCCACTGTTATTTGGACAAGTTTATAGTACCAGGCACGTGTTCCCTGACAGTAAATGGGAAGAGGGGATTCTAAAACCCTTTCAGTGAGTAATTGATTATTCATGAGTCTTATATAACATTAATACCCCACTGGATTCTTCTTACCAGTGTCATACTTTGCAACATTCAAAACTAGGTGCCTTCATTGATCACTTTTTTCCTTGCTTTTGATTTTGCTCTCCCGCCCTTTACTATATCTTATCTCTTTTTCTCGCTTCCTTTTAAAGCTTTTTTTCTGTAATTGCCTTATTCATTTATTTCCCTATGTTCTTTTGTCTCAACTGTTTTAGAATATTCCTTCATCCCCAATTTATATTTCTTTTTAGTTTGTGGGTGTTACGGAATTCTCCCTTTGATTCTATTATTCTGAAGATTCAATATCAGGTTACATTTGTAAAGGAGAACATGAAGCATCTGTCTTTTTGTATCTGGGTTATTTAGCTCAGTATAATTTCTAACTCAATCCATTTAAAATCACATTTTCATTATTTTTTTTCATTTTTCACTTTATCTTAGTATAAGCAGTACACAATAAAGGTGTAAAAATGGATATAAAAAGATTCATAATGTGAAGGACATATCTGCATTACAGAAATTTACATTTTAAGTTAAGAAAATAATTCACATGAATAATAACAATAGAATTACAGTATTTAAGTTGCTTCAATGATACATAATCACATTTACAAATGTTTCAGTGATGTATTATTAATACAACAAATAGCAAGATTCCATAGTCTGCAAGAACCAATTTTTCTGCTCTTCAGTTTTTTGAATTTATATCTCTAAATAGTTCACCTAAACCATTCACTTTTCACATATCTTTCAGTCATTTATGTTACATTGTGATTCATCTTGACTAGGAAAATATAAATGTTTCAGTCTCTGTGTGAAAGAAAGGAGCAGAGAAAATTGAATAGAGCAAGACCTTTCTCCTTTTCTTATTTAATGTACCTTATTGTTGTTATTATTTATTCTCTGAAGTTTTTATACATACACAATAAATTCAATTATTTTTATTTTTTTCCTCACCTCTCCCATTCCATCATGCAGGTTTTTCTTTCCAGCCAATTTCCCTCCCCCATTCCCATCTCCCTCTAGGAGTTTGGTCCCTGGGTCTCCAAGGCATTTCTGAATGTCATGTATGATCTTTCTCAGGCAATAAGCTTCCTTACAGTGTGTGTAGGCTTTACATGGGTATTCTTGAACATTTCATTGATAATTTTTTATAGCTGAATAATATTTCTCTGTGTGTATGTATGACATTTTCATTATCCATTCATCTACTGTTGCACTTCTAGGCTGGTATTGTGAACAGAAGATGCAATGAACATGGATGTACATATGTTGCTGTTGTAAGATGTGGCATTCTTTGTTAATATTTCCAGGAGTGATAGATTTGGGTCATAGGATATATTAGATTTTAACTTTTTAAAGAATCTCCACACTAATATGCAAAGGGGATGTTTAAGTTTTCATTCCCAGTAGAAATGAATGAGGGATCCTTTCTCACTGAATCCTCACCAACACATACTATTGTTTGTGTGCTGGAATGAGATAATATTTCAGGGCATTTTCAATTTACATTTCTTTAATGACTAGGAAGGTAGAACATTTTAAAATATATCTGTTCGACATTTGAACTGAGTCCTGTGAAAAATTTCTTTTCAGATAGATACAAGGCCCATTTTTTAACTGGGTTGTTTACCTCTTTTATGTTTAAATATTTGAGTTATTTTATACTCTGGATATTAGTCTTTGATCAGATACATGGTTAGTGAAGATTTTCTCTCATTCCATGTGTTTCTTTTTTTACTCAATTAACAATAACTTTTGCTGAATGGAAGCTTTTTAATTTCATGAAATCTGACTAGTTGAATATTCACTTTACTTTCTGTGCATTTGGGGTATAACTGAAAAATACTGACTTAGGACAATCAGCTTAACAAAATCTTTCCTTTAGGAGCCTTATCTTCTCCAGTCTAATGTTTAGGTGTTTGATGTATTTGGAGTTAATTTTGTTTGCAGTGTGACAGCCTTCTGCACATGGATATCCAATTTTTCTAGCACCATTCATTTAAGATATAATTCTTTTTTCCAATGTTTTTTAGCATCATTGTCAAAAATTACTTATACATTGGTGGGTCTTCAATTCTAATTCATTGAACTATATATCCTTTAAGGTTTATAATGATAAGGCTTCTAGCACATCATTGTTTGTAGAAATTTTCTTGCTATCCTAGGCCTGTGCTGCTTCCCTATGAACTTTGAGATTATTCTATCAATTTCCATAAGATTTGCATTGGAATTTGGATTTCTTTGTATTTTGTTAGCATATTGTTTTTAATAGGATGATCATTTCTACAATGTTAATTCTCCCCTTCCAGGAACATGAGAAGCCTTCCACTTTTTTGTATCTTCTGTAATCTTTTTCCTTATTGTTTCATACTTTTATTAATATTTTTTCCTTTACACAAACATAATGAATAGTTATCGGTGCTTCTCCTTCCTCCCTCTTCTCTTCCTCACTCTTTTCTCTTTCATGCTCTCCTTTCTTCAACGATCCATTTCTTTCCCTTCCACTCTTGTGCCTTTCTGCTTGTATGGGCACAGGGGTCTCTTCAGTTTCTCTGTTCTAGTGAGGGCAAGGTCTCTGTGGCAGTTTAAGAGGCCTTTCCTTGGGTAGACTCACAGGTAAGGACGCTCTCCTTTAGCTGTCTAGTTTTTACCAAGGTTCCCATTCCCTGTAGCTATTTCTACTGATATCCTTGGTGATCCATGAAAGAATACTAGTATGTCAGCCATTGCATAGGTCTGGAGAGGGCAGGCTTCACTGCAGTGAATTACAGGATGCAGGAGCACTGTAGTGACTGGAATAACCTATCCAACAGTGTACCTCCCCACCTTCAGATTCTAAGAATCTTACACTATAGTGACTGGAGTAACCTGTCCAACAGTGCACCTCCCCATTTTCAAACTCTGAGAATCTAATAATCTCTCCTTTTTCTGCAATATTCCCTGAGCCTCAGGATGGAAAGAGGTTTGGTTGGTCTTATTTAGGCTAAGTGCTTTACAGTTGCCTGTATTCTGTAGTATGAATAGATATTGCTGTCTATTTTACTACTCTTCCATTACAATAGGCTGTGTCTTATTTGGGTGTTGAGATCTTTTCTTACCTAAGGTTACCATGAGAGGTGTTCAGATGGTGGTTTACTATTAGGTGTTTGTAGTTAGTATTAAGACATCCAATCCTATCTAGTGTCAATTTTCTCCCCTTCTGCTGTTGTTCAGACTGGTTTACATTAACATGCACATGTTTGCTGATACTGAAGTTGGGGGATAGAAGCTAATAAGCAGGTGGTTAATTATCTGAAGGCTAACCCGACTCCTTACTGTGTCTTATTCCTATTTTTCCCTGTGCCTTTACAGTTTTATTTCATAAATTACTTGTTCGCCCATGTTCTCTGTCTCCACACATTGGAGATTTTCTTTCACTCCCCCCCGGCTTATGTTCCTTTATATTTATGATATTGTAAGAATTCCTGTTTGACTATATCAAACTGAAGATATAATGTTGGGATACACTTAGAAGGGAGAATGTGTGGTGTGTGTCTTTCTGCATCTGGGATATTTCATTCGGTACAATTTCTCCCAGTTCTATCTATTTGTTGACAAACTTTATTACTTTTTCCTGAAAATTGAATAGTATCTCATTGAATATATGTACCACATTTGCATTAATCATTAGTCAACTGTTGGATGTCTATGTTTGTTCCATTTCTTTATTATTGTGAAAAGACCTGCTATGAACATGGTTATATTCATGATTCTGTTGCAGGATTCAGCATTCTTTGAGAATATTTCCAGGAGTGGTATAGCTGGGTCATATAGAATTTCAATTTTTAACATTTTTTAAAAACCCCTAAATTGATTTCCAAATGGGTTGTATAAGTTTACATTAACAACAGCAAAGCATGAAGGTCCCCTTTTCCCCATATCCATGTCTGCATTTGTTGTTGTTTGTTTTGGATCTTAGACATTCTATATGGAATGAGATAATATCTCAGGGTGATTTTAATTTGTATTTCCCTAATGACAAAGGAGATGGAAAAATTTTAAAGATATTTGTTAGACATTTGAATTGCATCTTGTGAAAATTTTCTTTCAGTTTTTTGTATCATTTTTGCTGGGTTGTTTACTTCCTTGGTATTTAGCTTTTTGATATCTTGTGCACTCTAGATATTAGCCCTCTATTGGAATGTGTATAACAAAAATACTCTCAATTAGCAGTTTCTTTTGCTGAGCAAAAGCTTTTAATTTCATATAATTGCACTTGCTTAGTGTTGGACTTATTTCATGTGCATTTGACGACATCTTATTAAGGAAATGCTATTTGAAGCCAGTTAATTCAAGGGTATTTCCTATTTTTTTCTTAAAAGAGTTTTATAGATTTTGGTCAAATATCGAGGCTATTTATTCATTTGGAGTGGGTTTTTGTGCAGGTTGACAAATAAGGATCCAGTTTAATCCTTCATATACATATCCAATTTTGAAAACACCATTTGTTGAAGATGCCATCCTTTCCCAGTGGGATTTTTGCACCTGTGTAAAAACTCAGCTGAGTGTAGATGTATGCTCTTATATTTTGGTCTTCAGTTCTAATCCATTGGAGGCAGCAAATTGATGGGTTGTGCCTTTTAATCCATGCTGTTAGCTTGTGTCTCTTGATTTAGTTGAGTTAATTGATGTTTAAGTTTATAATTGAGTAGTTTTTGTTAATTCTTATAATTTCTTGAGCTTATTGGTTTTGTGTTAGCAGTTTTCTGCCTGGAAGTTGTATCTAGTATTTTTCTAGTATCTTCTGCAGTCCTAATTTGGTGGACAACAAAGACATTAGTTTACATTTATAAGGAAACATCCTTTTTTTTTCATCTTCCAGAATGACTGATAGCTTGGATATATAACTCAGTTGGTATTTGTGATCTTTCATAACTTGAAAAATATTTGTCCAGTTACTCTGGCTTTTACTGTTCCTATTGAAAAGTCATCTCTTATTATAATGGGCTTCCTTTTAAACAATACTTGTTTTTTCCTTTTTTGCACCTTTCAGAACATTCTATTTTTCTTGTATCTGTATTATTGTTGCTATTATTTGCCTTATTGTGCTCCTATTTTGTTCATACATGGATGATATGTCACATACATCGCATACTTAGATGGGGTACTCTTCAGGCACTGGAACTTCTAAATGTCTGAAAAATATGTTCTAGCATGGTTTGGGGGATTTTCTCTTCTGGGATTCCATGAATACATAGGTTTGGTTTCTTCATGATATCCCACAGTCTTGCATATTCATTTCATTTATTTTTTGCTTTTTTCCCAACTTCTTTAAATTAATGATCTTGTCTATGAGCTCACCTTCCAAATCTGGTATTTTATATTCTGCCTGATCCATTCTCTGTGATACTCTCTGCTGGGCTTTCAACGTCAGTTAGTTCAGCTTTGATTACCAGTTCAATTTTATTTTGGTGTTGTTTCACCAGTTCAAACTTATTCTTGTTTCCTCTATTCATCTCTTTATTCCTTTTTCATCTAAGACATTTTTTATTATTTCCTTTTCATATAAGTTCTTATGATTATTCATTTCCTATCTGGATTCTTAATGTTCATTCTTTTGTTCCTCATGTTTATTTTGTAGCACTTCTCAATGTTTGTCGATCATATTGATAATATACCTTACCAAGATATCTTGAGTTTTGCTTTCCTGGTTTGTATCTGGGAGATTATTGTGATTGGAATTCATCATAAGAGGATTAGTGTTATTTTGTAGGAGACATGTTTTCCTGGTATTTAATGTATTTTGTGGTTTCATGATGTAACTTATACATATTGTGTTAAGTCTTTGACAGCTTTTTTTGTGGTTTTCCTAAGTCAGATGAGGTTGTCTGACTTTGGCTGTTGTTGGAAAAATTCTATAGATTTAAATGTTATGGTTTTGTGACAATCTTTCCCCTGTTTAGTAATGTGATTCTTGTGGTCTCCTTTGGCTCTGGTTGGTCTGAAGCACCATTTTTGTGGTCCCTGTGTTCTCTAGTCTGTTCCTGAGTTTATAGGGAGTTGGGGCTGGTATGCGTGCTCCAAGACTAGGGGTACTGTGTGGAGTATCCTGTCTCACTGCATGAATCTTACTTGGTTCAGCACACCTGCTCTAGGGCTTGGGGTAGGTGGGCCTCTTTAGTGTTTTAAAGCTTTCATTGTACAGGTCTTTCTCATCCTTAATTAGACTTATTACAATGTATTTGATTTTTTTAGAGGTAAGGAAAATAGAATTGTTTCTTGCTTTATTCATCTTTAGTGTATAGGAAAGTCACTGACATTTAGGTATTAATTTTATAGCCTACCATTCCACTGAATATATTTATGAGTTCCAGGGGTTTCTGCTGGAACCTTTTGGGTCTCTCTGCTATAATATATCATCTACAAATAGGGATACTTTGAATTCTTCCTTTACCATTCATATCCCTTTCATCTCTCTCTCTTGTTTAGCTAATGCTCTAGCTAATGCTCCAACTGCAATAATAAACAGAAGTGGTGAGAGCGGACAGCCTTTTCTAGTTTCTTATCTAAGTGGGAATGCTTCTAGGTTTTCACCACCTATGGTGATTTTTGCTATATACTTGTTGTAGATGGCCTTTATTATGCTGATATATGTCCCTTCTATCACGGATGTCTTTAGTACCTTATCTTAAAGATTGTTGAATTTACCAAAATCTATTCCTGTGTTTAATGAGATCATATGCTTTTTTTCTTTGCATTTATTTATATGAAGAATTAATATTTATTGATTTTTATATACTGAAACAAAAGAGTTACTGGAACAAACCCAATCTGGCCATAATGAATGATCTTTTTGACACATCTTTGCATTTTGTTTGCTACATTGAGTTTAGAATTTTTGCATCTGTGTTCATCAGTTTGTTGTGTTTTTCGTTTGAAACTTTTGCAGGATTTGTTGTGAATTTTTATTTCATGTTAATCTTCAGTAATTCTGTTTTGAATTATTATTTATTTTTCTGGTTTTACAAAAACAATTAGTGGTTGTCCTTGCTTTCCTCTTTTCCTTCTCCCTTACATACTCTTCCTTTCATACCTACTCCTCCATTCACTAATCTATACCTGTCTACATGTATGGGACCCAGAGTTCTCTTCATATTGGATGAATTAATATGGGCTCAGGCTGCTGTTGCACATTATGTGGCCCTTCCTTGGGTAGAATCATTGATAGAGACACTCTCCTTAACCTGTCTAGCTCTGGCCTCTAAGTTTCCACCCTCATTTAATTATTTCTCCACAGTTCCTCACTGGTCTATAGGAGAATGCTGATATATCAATCACAGTGCAGATCTCGTAAGGATAAATCTCATTGCAGTAAATTCCTGGATTCAGCAGCCCTGTCTTTAATGAAATGTCCTGAGTAGCAGTGGATCTCCCTACCTTTAGGCTCTTACAATTTTACTGCTCCCTCTTCTACAAGATTCTCTGAACCTTAGGATGGAAAGAGATTTAGTTGGTCTGATTCTGACTGAGTGTTCTAGGGTTGCTGGTGCTCTGCACTATAGTTGGTTGCTGTTTATTTCACTGTTCTTTCCTTGCACTAGGTTGTATCCTGTTTAAGTGTTGAGATCTTTTGTTTTCTGAAGGTAAAATGAGAGGTAATTAGATTAAAGTTTACTGTCATGTGTTTGTGGTTAGTACTGAGGCACCTACTCCCCACTACTGTCAATTTTCTCCTTGCCCACTGTTGCTTAGACTGGTTTATATTGCTGGGCTTCTGTTCACTGTCATTGAAAGGGGGGAGTAATTAGGTATTGGTCGGTTATTTAGCAACTAACCTCACTTCCTACTATGGCCTATTCCTGTTCTTCCCTCCTCTTAATGATTTTTCTTACATAAAATAAAAATTTACCTGTTTACTCCTGTTCTTTTGTTACTCTTTTGGGGTGTCCTTCATCCCCCCATCCCACTTGTGTTGCTTTAGGTCTGTGGGTGTCGTAAGGCTTTCTGTTTGATAACAGCCAACTTAATGTTAAATGCTAGGATTCACTTATAAGTGGAGATGTATGACATCTGTCTTTCTTTATCTGGGATATTTTACTCAGTGTGATTTCTTCAAGTTCCATCCATTTGCTGGAAAATTTCATTAGTTCACCTTTATTGACAGCTGAATAGTATTCGATTGTATACACATACCACATTTTCATTAAACATTCGTCAACTTTTGTACACCTATGTTGGTTCCATTTTTTGCAAACGTGAAAAAATCTGCAATGAACATGGCTGCACATGTGACTTGGTTGCAGGATGAAGTGTTCTTTGGGAATATTCCCAGGCATGACATGGCTGGGCTAAAGGGAATTTCAATTTTCAACTTTTTTAAGAACCTCCAAATTGATTTACAAAGGGTTTGTATGAGTTTATAACCCCACCAGCAATATATTTGAGGGTTCCTTTCTCACCATATTCATGCCAGCATTTGCTGTTGCTTGTGTTTTGGATCTTAGCCATTCTGACAGAAGGGAGAATATATGTCAGGATGGTTTGACTTTGCATTTCCCTAATGAATAGGGAAGCAAATCATTTTTAAGATGCATGTTAGATAATGGAATTTGGTTTTGTGAGAAGTTTCTTTTCTGTTCCATAGAAAAATTTTAATGGGTTGTTTATTTCTTTGGTATTTAATTTTTGAAATTCTTTGTGTATTCTGGTTACTAGTATTGTATCGGGGCTGTGGTTAGTGAAGATGCTCTCCCATTCTGTAGGTTGCATTTTTTTCCTAATTAACAGTCTATTTTGATGAGTAAAAGCTTTTTAATTTCATGTAGTCCCATTTTTTCAATATTGGACTTATTCTCTGTGTCTTTGGGATCTTGTTGAGGAAATACTGGCTAAGGCAAATCAATTTCAGTATTCGCTATTTTTTTCTTCTTGGAGTTTTATAGCCTCTGATCTAACATGTTGGTCTTTGATCCATGTGGAGTTTATTTTCATGTAGGGAGACAAATAAGGGCCCATTTTCATTCTTCTGCATGTAGCTATATCATTTTGTCTACATCATTTGTTGAAGATGCTGTTCTTTTTATAATCGACTTTATTGTCACCCATATAAAAATGACTATTCATGAGTATGCTTAGGTTTGGGTAGTCATTTCTATTCCACTGGTTTATATATCTTTCTTTGGATCCAACAGCATGCTGTTTTTATTACTATTATATTGTAGTATAGTTTAAGGTCTGGGATGATGTTGCCTCCCACTGAGGTTTTTTTTTTTTTTTTTTTTTTTTTTTTTTTTTTTTTTTTTTTTTTTTTTTTTTTTTTACTCTGTATCGTTTTTGCTATCCTGGGTCTTTTATATTTCCATGTGAAATTTGAGATTTTTTTTTACCAGTTTTGGAAAGTATTGGATAGGAATTTTGATTTGTATTGCTCGGTTCTATATATTGCTTTTGTTAGAATGATTAATTTAACAATGTCAATTCTACCTATCAAGGAGCATGGGAGGTCTTTCCATCTTTCGATATCTTCTGTAATCTGCTTCTTGCTTCCCTCTAGTACTACCCATGCTTCACCCATCAGAGCAGGAAGTGCAGGCTACAGATGATTCCCCTTGGTGTTTTTACATAGGACCTGGCATCCGAACTCAGAACTTTCTGCTTGAGAGGCAGAGTCTTAATCCCTGAGCCATCTCACAGGCTGATTTTCATTTTTTTAAAGAGCAATAGTAAATGGTATTATTTCCCTCAGATCTTTCTCACTTTCTTTGTCCTTGGTATATAGAGAAACAACTGTTTTTTGAGCATTAATTGTATATCCTGCTACTTTAATGAACCTATTTATTAGTTCCAGGAATTTGGTAGCAGAATCTTTAGGATTCTTGAGGTATAGGCAAAAAGGTAATGTTATTTATTCTTTTACAAATTACATCTTTTTAATCTCCTACTCTTGTCTTACAGCTCTAGCTAAGATTTCAAATGCAATGTTAAATAGAATATCTAGTTCCTGTTTTGAGTTGGAATGCTTCCAGTCTTTCACCATTTAGCATGATTTTTGCCATATGCTTGTTGTATATTGCCTTTATTATGTTGATAAATGTTCCTTCAAATCCTATTTTCTCCAGGGTCTCTATCATAAAAGGGTGCTGGATTTTGTCAAAAGATTTTTCAGCATAAATTGAGAGAATCACATGATTTTTGTCCTTTTGTATATCTTGAATTTTATCTATAGATTTTCATATGTTAAATCTACCTTGTATTTCTGCAATAAACACAACCCAATGTTTTTTTATTTTTCTCCCACATATTACTATTTTTCCTGATTATACAAATTCAGTAAGTACCCCTGTCCTCTCCCTCCCCTCTCCCCTCCCACGATGTCTCCCATTGCACTCTCCAACTTCCTCCCTTTCTTTCACCCCCACTCCCCCTCTCCTGGTGCATCCTCCTTCTTTCCTTCCATCCACTGGAGCATTCTTTTGTATGAACACCAAACCTCCCTCTGAGTCCTCACTCTAGTGAGGATTCAGGACTCAATTGCATATCTTGGAGCCCCTTCTTGGGTTCCCTGTTAGTAGTTAGCATGGGAACTCTATGATGACTGTTTAATCCCTTGCCTCTAAGGATTCTACTGCCTGAAGCTTTCTTTCCTCTGATATATGCTAGATTTGGGTTTGTTTTTTTGACAAGTTAGCCATTGTGCTGGTCAGGCAGTGTCCAATTCTGGCTGCTGCAGCTCTAACCTCTGTGGAGTATCTTGCATATCCTTGGGCCTCCCCATCTTTAGGCTCTTACAATCTTGCCACTCCCTCTTCTACAAGGTTCCATGAACATTAGGATGGGGAGAGATTTGACTAATCTGGTTCCAGGTGATTAATGTAGGGTCTCTGGTATTCTGAAATATGGTTTGATGTTGTTTTTAGTTTTGCTTTTCCTGTACCGCCCTTGGCTGCAACCCGATTGGTATCAAAAGTCACCTCCTAACCAAAGATAAAAGGCTGTTTAAATGAATTTATATTAAATGTTTAATATAAGAGGAGACTCAAAGGTAGATGGAAGAATAGGAGAAAGACACAGCAGTGTGAGTGGGAGTGGAAGGATCAGTGTCCCATTCGCCAGATGGTTACCATCTATCTGCCAGTGCCTGTACCCTCCTTGAATGGTGAGATCAAACCCGTTCAGTCCCAAGTGACCAGGAAAGGAATTGAGAGCAAGCTACACTGATATTTCAATACTTACATGCAATACTTGACCATGGGTTATACTTTTGTTTGAAGTTTGCTAGAATTTTTTGAGAATTTTTGCATCTGTGTAAATCAGTGAATTTGGCCAACGGTTCTTTTTTTAAGTTGTGTCTTTCTTTGGTCTGGAGATTAATATATTGTTGCCATCACAGAAAGAATTTGGAAGTGTTCTTTCCTTTTGTATTTTATGGAATAATCTAAGAAGTTTTGGTATTAATTGTTCCTTATATATCTGGCCAAATTCTGTATTGAATCCATTTGGTCCTGGCTTTTCTTGTTATGGAGATTCATTATTACTGTTTTGACTTTTTCCCCTGTTAAAGAACTGTTCAAATAATTCCATTTATTGTGGTTTAACTTTGGTGTGTTGTGTTTAGAAATTCATCCTTCATGATTGTCAAATTTTGTGTTGCATAAATTTTTAAAATATGACCTTATGATTTTTTGAATTTCATTGATATCTGTTGTGATAGTCCATTTTCATCTCTAACTTCATTAATTTGGGTTTTCTCTCTAGTTTTGGTTAATTAGGGTTTGTTAATTTTTTAAGCTTTGCAAAGGAATAGTTTTTGGGTTGATTGTTTCTTGTATTCTTTTATTGTCTCAATTTCATTTTTTTCTCCTTTGATACTTCTAAATTATGCACTTAATCCTTCTTTTGGGGTTGGTTTGTTCTTGTTTCTCTAAAAATTTTATGCTGCATTGTTAGGTTGTTAACTTCTGATGTTTCCATTTTTTGATGTAGGTATTTTATGCTATGAACTTTCCTCTTAGGACTGGATTCACTGTATTCTACAGGTTTTGATAACATGTGTTTTCATTATCTTTAGGTCCTAGGTATTTTTGTATTTCCATTTTTAATTCTTTCCAGACCCATTCTTCAATCACTAGCATATTGTTAAGCTTCCAAGACTTTGTGTATTTTCTGTTGTTTACCTTGTTATGAATGTCCATGTTTATTCTCCGGGAGTCAGAAGATGTACAGGTGTTGATTTTGATTTTCTAGTATTTGTGAAGGCTTGTACTGTGGCCTAGTATGGGCTCTATTTTGGAGAAAGTTCTATGGACTGTTGGAAAGAATGTATATTCCTTTTTGTTAGGATGGTATGTTCAGTAGATGTCTGTCATGTCCATTAATGTTTTGGTTTTGTTTAATTCCACTGTGTCTCTGTTCAATGTTTGGCCTGTGACCTGTGTATAAACAAGAGTCAGGTATGAAAATCCCCTATTATTGTTATGTTTGGATTAATTTTTATGCATGCATTGCAATGTTTGTTTAACAAATATGGGTGAGACCATCTTTGGAGCATATATATTTAGAATTGTGAGTTCTTCTTGATGTATTGTTCCTTTCATAAGAATGTAGTATCCGCCCCCCCCCTCCGCCCACCAGGTCCCAGGTGAGAGAGTCGGCCCAGCCCCTCAGGGGGTGCCCCCTTCTCCCCGCGGCACCCAGGCGGCCTCCCGCTTTGCCTGGGTCCTTCCCCGGACCACATCCCCTTTCTTCCTAGGGCCCATGCCTCTGCCAGACAGGACTTGCTCACATTCCTCCATCCCTGGAGCTTGAGTGGGCCACTAAGACAAGTCCCAGGTCCCTGGTGAAGAATTCTGCCATCAACATCAGACTCTCTGTCTCTCCGGCCCACCAGGGACCTACGCGCATGGTCCAGGAAAGACACACTGCTACTCAGAATTCAATAGAGTCCAAAGGAAACTCAAGGAAAACTCTAAGGGACAAAAGCCATACATCTGGAGTCCTCTACAATCATCCTATCATGTGGGACAGATTCTTCACATACAGCCCCAAAATAAGCAAACTTCCTTTTTTTCACCTTACTGATCCTTTCTAGAATCAATTGCTGTAGATCAACTTCTACATACAGCCACCCCCAAAACATATACAACTCCAGGGAGTACACCACTCATCCTCACATATCACCAAGATACTAAATCGCAGAAGTGCACTACCATACTAATATTCACCCCTTGCCTACTTAACCTGACAACTGATGTACTAACAGCCTAATAGCCGCATCTAGGAGATTACAATAACAAGAGACAAAATACCCAATCCAAGGCAAGCACTAGTAATAACTGGCAAGGGTAATAATACCAACTAAATCAGTTCAGTGAAAAACACACAGAAACTGAAAGGTCCTAAGAAACAAAACAATGCCCAAGTCAAAGTGCAGATCCATGAGAAACAAAACCAAGAAGAACAATCTCCCACCGAAAGAATTAACCCCATAATGATGGATTCCGACCAGAACAAATGCACAGAAAATAGCCAAGAAAGCCAAAACCAGCATAAAGACTTTCAGAGTATGATCATTACCATGATTAATACTATGAAAGAGGAAATGCGAGAAGAGTTAAACAACCGACTCAACCATTTTGAACAGGAACACAACAGGCACTTGGAGGAGCTGAGAAAAACAGTTCAAGAAACAAAAATAGGCAAAGAACAGTTAAAACAGTCTCAGGCAGAGTTTAAAGTTGAACTAAAAGACAAGTTATCTTCAACCCAAAATTCAACAGAGAGTCTTATCAGCAGAACAAATGAAGCAGAAAATAGAATTTCAGATCTTGAAGACAAAGTGGGAGAATTAACCAGCTCAATGGAAGAGATTACTAAAGCCAAAAAGATACTGGAGAGGAACATTCAAGAGATATGGGACACCCTGAAGAAGCCTAACATGCACATTCATGGAATACCAGAACAAGAATCCGAAAATACCACACCTGAGGAAATACTGCAAATCATCATAAATTAAAACTTCCCACAACTAAAGAATGAGAGGCCCATGCAAATACAAGAGGCATCTCGCACTCCAAACAGATATGACCAAAATAGAAAATTGCCACAGCAAATAATACTCAAAACACTCCACATTCAAGACAAAGAAAAGGTACTGAGAGCTTCAAGAGAAAAAGAGCAAGTCACTTTTAAAGGTAAACCTATTAGAATAACAAATGACTACTCAATGGAAACGTTAAAAGCAAGAAGAGCTTGGAGAGATGTACTTCAAGTATTAAATGAGCAAAAATGCCAACCCAGACTGATATACCCGGCAAAGCTATCTGTCATGATCTAGGGAGAAAGAAAAGTTTTCTAGCACAAAGACAACTTGAAGGGATACATGTCTACCAAACCAGGCCTTCAAAAAATGCTCGAAATGATACTCAAACTTGAAGAAAAGAACAAGCATATCCAGGAGGACAGAAGGAAAGTATAATACCATCAAAACATAAATATCAAACAACACACTTACAAAATCCACTAAACATAAAAAATGTCCAAAATTAAAATTAATTTCTCCATTATAACATTAAATGTCAATGGTATTAACTCACCAATTAAAATCTTTATTTTTTTAATGTTTTAAAATTATTTATTCAATTTTGCGTGTGTGTGAGTATGTATGTGTGCGCGTGTGTGTGAGTGTCTGTGTGTGTGTAGAACCACGGATGAATTTGGGAACCACCATGGACGGCCTCCATCTCCTTCTTGTTTACTCTGCCCGGGGATTCACAGGCTCCTCCCTAACAGGACCAGAAGCACAGGCCGCCTCCACTTCCACCTGGCGTCTATACGTGGGATCTGGGATCCGAACTCAGGACCTTCCAACTGCAAGGTAGAGGCTTAACCCCTGAGCCACCTCTCCAGCCCTAAATCACCAATTAAGAGGCACAGATTACAAACTTGGATGAAAAACCACAATCCAACAATATGCTGCCTTCAGGAAACTCATCACACCACAAAAGATAGGCACATCCTTAAAATGAAAGACTGGTCCAAAATCCTGCAAGCTAATGGAACCAGGAAACAGGCAGGGGTAGCAATTATGCTTCAGACAAAGTGGACTTCAAACTAAAGAAAATCATAAGAGACACAGATGGATACTACAATTTAGTCACAGTTACAATTCACCAGGAAGACTTCACAATACTGAACATATATGCACCCAATACGGGCCCCTCCACATTCATTAAGAAAATCCTACAGTATCTAAAGCGAGAAATCAAGCCCCAAACGATAATTCTTGGGGATTTCAACACTGCCCTCTCAACATGGGATAGATCAACAGGTCAAAAGCTTAGCAGAGACACTTTGGAACTCAATCAAACCCTTAAAGAAATGGACCTTACAGATCTCGATTGAACTTTTCATCCATGTACCAAAGAACACACATTTTTCTCAGCAGCACATGGAACTTTCTCCAAAATAGATCACATATTGGGCCATAAAATGAATCTACACAAATACAAAAAAGTTGAAATTCTAACCTGTGCCCTATCAGACCACTACGGCCTAAAGCTGGATATCCACAACACAACAAACAACAGAAAATACACTAACTCCTGGAAACTTAACAATATGATGCTGAATGAGAACTGGATTCAGGAAGAGATTAAAAAAGAAATTCAAGATTTCCTGAAAGTGAACGATAATGAAAATACAACTTACCAAAATTTCTGGGACACAATGAAAGCTGTCCTAAGAGGGAAGTTCATAGCTCTTAATGCCTACATCAAAAAAATGGAAGCATCAGAAATAAATAACTTAACAATACAGCTTAAAGCTTTAGAGAAACTAGAGCAATCTGATCCCAAAAGTAGTAGAAGAGAGGAGATTAGCAAAATAAGGAGAGAAATATCCGAAATTGAGGTTAGGAAAACGATACAGAAAAATCAACCAGTCAAAAAGCTGGTTCTTTGAAAAAATCAATAAGATTGATACACCCCTAGCTAAATTAACCAAAAGCAAGACAGAGAAAACCCAAATTAACAAAATTAGAAATGAACATGGAATTATCACTACTGATACCCAAGAAATCCAGAGAATTATAACATCGTATTTCAAAAACTTATACTCTGTGAAGTTTGACAACACAAAAGAGATGGATGAATTTCTAAGTAAACACAACTTACCTAAATTGAATCAGGAAGTTGTGAATTATTTAAATAGTCTCATAACATATGAGGAAATTGAAGAAGTAATCTTGAATCTTTCCACCAAAAAATGTCCTGGACCAGATAGATTCAGCACAGAGTTCTACCAGACATTAAAGAAGTTAATAACACCAATACTATTTAAACTGTTCCATCAAATAGCAAAGGAAGGAACACTACTAAATTCCTTCTATGAAGCTAATATCGTTTTAATTCCAAAACCTAATAAAGATTCACTTAAAAAGTAAAACTATAGGCCAATCTCTCTCACAAACACAGACACAAAGATTCTCAACAAAGTCTTGGCAAATCGGATTAAAAAAGATCATTCATGGGGACTAAGTAGGCTTCATCTCTGGCACACAAAGTTGGTTCAACATGCACAAATCAATAAATGTAATTCATCATATAAACCAGTCCAAAGTCCAAGACCACATGATGCTCTCGATAGATGCAGACAAAGCTTTTGACAAGATCCAACAGCCTTTTATGATCAAAACACTAGAGACAATAGGAATGGAAAGAACCTTTATCAATATTATAAAAGCTGTATACAACAAGCCCACAGCAAGGATTATGCTCAATGGGGAAAAATTAGAAGCATTCCCACTTCGATCAGGAACTAGACAAGGCTGTCCACTCTCACCACTTCTATTCAATATTGTACTTGAAGTCTTAGCTGAAGCCATAACACAAGAAAGGAACATAAAAGGGATTCAAATCTGCAAGGAAGAAGTCATGCTATCCCTATTTACAGATAACATGATCTTATACCTGAGGGATCCCAAAAACTCCACCAGGAGGCTCCTGGAACTAATTGAGAAGTTCAGTAGGGTGGCAGGATACAAAATAAATGTACAAAAAACAGTGGCCTTCCTATATGCCCAGAATGAAAGAAGTGAAAAAGCCTTGAGAGAAACCATACCATTTACTGTAGCCCCTAAAAAAATGAAATACCTTGGTATAAAACTAACCAAGGAGGTAAGAGACATTTACAATGAAAGCATTAAAACCCTAAAGAAAGAAATTGCAGAAGACACAAGAAAGTGGAAAGACCTCCCATGTTCCTGGATTGGCAGAATGAACATCGTAAAAATGACCATCCGACCACAGGCAATATACAAACTCAATGCTATACCAATCAAAATCCCAAAGCAATTCTTCAAGGAAGTTGACCAAACAATCTCAAAATTCATATGGAGGCACAAAAGACCCAGGATAGCAAAGACCATCCTGAGTAACAAAAACACGGCTGGAGGTATCACCATACCAAACCTTAGTCTATACTACAAATCCATAGTTATAAAAACAGCCTGGTACTGGCTCCAAAATAGACACACAGATCAATAGATAAGGGTTGAAGACCCAGATATAAGCCCACAAAATTACAGCCATTTGGTCTTTGACAAAGGGGCTCAAAAAATCCAATGGAAAAAGAACAGTATCTTCAACAAATGGTGCTGGCAAAACTGGATCTCCACATGTAGAAGATTAAAACTGGACCCATACTTGTCACCATGTACAATACTTAATTCCAAATGGATCAAGGACCTTGATATAAGGACAGAGACTATAAAAACCATAGGTGAAAGTGTACGGAACTCCCTCGAGCTGATTGGGTTAGGCCAAGAGTTCCTAAGCAGACATCCAATGGCACAGTCACTGCTACCAACTCTCAACATTTGGGACCTTCTGAAATTAAAGAGCTTCTGTTCAGATAAAGAGACTGTAACATGAGCTCAAAGGCAACCCACAGAATGGGAGAAAATCTTCGCTAACCACATATCTGACAGAGCTTTATTATCCAGATTGCAGAAAGAACTTAGAAAACTAAACACCAAGGAAACTAATGACCCAATTAAATAATGGGCCCTGGAACTTAAAAGAAACTTTACCAGGGATGATATTAAAATATCTAACAAATATCTTAAAAAATGCTCCACTTCCTTAGCCATCAGGGAAATGCAAATCAAAACTTCCCTGAGATATCATCTCACCCTGGTCAGGATGGCAAAAATCCACAATATAAACAACACCAAGTTCTGGAGAGGATTTGGAGAGAGCGGAACTCTCCTACATTGCTGGTGGGAATGCAGGCTCATACAACCATTCTGGCGAGCCATCTGGAGATTCTTAAAGAAATTAAAGATTCAAATGCCATGTGACCCTGCTATTCCACTCCTGGGAATAACCCCACATACAGCAAAAAATCACCTCAATAGCACAAGCGCGACCATATTCATAGCAGCACTGTTTACAATTGCAAAGTCATGGAATCAACCCAAATGTCCAACAGTTGACAAGTGGATAAGGAAACTGTGGTACATCTATACAATGGAGTACTACTCAGCCATCAAAAATGATGAATTACTGGAATTTGCCAGGAAATGGATGTCATTAGAAACAATCATATTAAGTGAAGTATCCCAGACCAAGAAAATTAAGCACTGTATGTACTCCTTAATAGGTGGCTCCTAGTACCAAACCCACCCACCCCACCTAGAGAAACTCAAAGATAAATCTCTGTAATATCTAAAGTAATTGCTAGGATTGTGAACAGGAGAGGCGGGGTAGGAGGGCCACACCAGAAACAAGGAGAGAGGGGACCATGTTACAGCAGAGAAAATAGGCTTCCATTAGTGACTACAAGTAAGTAATGAGACATCTGGTTAAGTTCACAGACTTTCATTCCTGATCATTTACAACTGAGGGGGTATGATCTCACCAGAAGGGGAGGACATATAGTCTGGCAGATAAATGTAACCATTTTGCAAATGGGTGATTGACCCCTCCCTCACTGTGGTTTCCTACTTTTATTACATCTGCCTTTGAATGGGCTCATATAACAAGACTCTAGTTTAACAGCTTTTTGTCTCTGGCCAGGGGGTGACATGCAATACCCATCAGAATGGAGTGAAAGGCATTGCAGGAGCAGCAAAACTGCAAAAGAAAATCAATGAACCATAATCCAGAACTTCAGAGACTCTATATCAACCACCTAGAACTAGGCCAGCCTAATCTGTCCCCATCCTGAAGCTCAGGGAAATTTGCGGAAGAGGGGGGCGGTAAGATTGTAAGAGCACAAGGATGGGAGGAGCAATGATATGCAAGACACTCCACACAAGTTAGGGCCGAAGCAATCATAATTGGACTTTGCATGCCCTCCGCAATGTCCAACACACTATTGACCCTACAAAGTCTAGCATTTGCTAAAGGCACCAAGATCCTTGGAGACAAGGGATTGACAGCCACAGTAGTGTTCCTATGCTTAAGGGGAGCACAGGAAAGGATTCGGGGAAATGCCACTGGTTCCTTGTACGTCATCGGAGAGGAGAGCCCAGAGGAGAGACTGGCAGGGACATTAAAGGATTCTCTGGGGATTGGAGGGGGAGGCACTGGGGGATGGGGAGAGAGGGGTGAGGGGAGGGGGAGCGGGGGTTGGGGGGAGGAGGAGGGAAGGAGGGAACTGTTGTACCTACTAAGTATATATGAGCAGAAATAATAATAATAAATGTTGAAAAAGAATGTAGTATCCATCTGTATGCTTTACAATTTATTTTGGTTTGAAGTGCATTTTGTCAGATATTTGGATGACTACTCCTGCTTGTATCCTACTTGAATTTACTTGGAGTATTTTTAGCATGTTTTGACTCAGAGATTGATGTTTAAAAATGTAATTGAAATGTTTTTGTTTATTCCTGCCATTTTTTATGTTTATTGGGTTCATGTAAGCAGATCTCTGCTGGTAGCTTTTTTCTTATTAATTAATGAATTTATTTATTTCCGCTCATACATACTTAATAAGTACACTGGTCCCTTCATTCCCTCCACTGCTTCCTGAACCCCCTAGCTCCCTCCCCCCTTTTCGCCTTCCTTCCCCCCCTTCCTCCTTATCTCCCAGTGTCTCCTCCCCAATCTCTGGAGCATCCTTTAGTGTGCATGTCCAACTTCCCTTTGGGTCCTCCTCTCTGATGAGGTTTAAGGACTCAGTGGCATTTCCTAGAGCTCTTTCTTTTGTTTCCCTTTAGTATAGGAACACTATTGTGGCTGTTAATTCTAGCTTCTAAGGATCCTAGTGCCTTTAGTCCATGCTAGACTTTGAGGGGTCAATGATATGTTGGTCATTGCGCAGGTCATGCTAATTCCTATTATGATTGCTTCGGCCCTAACTTGTGTGGAGTATCTTGCATATCATGACTCCTCCCATCCTTGTGCTCTTACAATCTTACCGCCCCCTCTTCCGCAAATTTCCCTGAGCTTCAGGATGGGGAGAGATTAGACAGGCCTGATTCGAGGTGGTTGATATAGAGTCTCTAATGTTCTGAATTATGGTTTGTTGATTTTTTTTTCAGTTTTGCTGTTCCTGCAATGCCCTTGGCTCCATCCTGATGGGTATTGGATGTAACCATCTGGCCAGAGATAAAAAGCTGTATTAAAATAGAGTCTTATTATAAGGATAGATTCAAAGGTAGATGGAATAAAAGTAGGAGACCGCGATGAGGGGAGTATCAGTCTCCCATTTGCAAAATGGTTACTTTCTACCTGCCAGACTACATGCCCTCCCCTTCTGGTGAGATCATGAAAATGATCAGGAAAGACAGTCTGTGAACTTCACCAGATATCTCATTACTTACTTGCAGTCCTTGATGGTGGCCTATTTGCTCTGCTGTAACATGATCCCCCCTCTCTCCTTGTTTCTGGTGGGGCCCTACTTCCCCTTCCCTCCTGTTTATAATCTTTGCAATTACTGTGAGTATTACAGAGATTTATCTTTGAGTGTGTCTCTAAGTGGATTTGGTACTAGGATCCACCTATTAGGGAGTACTCATAGCACTTAATTTTCTGTGTCTGGGATACTTCACTCAATATAATAGTTTCTAATTCCATCCATTTCCCAGCAAAACTTATTAATTCATCATTTTTGATGGCTGAGTAGTATTCTATTGTATAAATGTACCACATTTTCCTTATCCACTCATCAACTGTTGACATTTGGGTTGATTCCATGTCTTTGCTATTGTAAACAGTGCTGCTATGAACATACTCATGGTTGTGCTATAGAGGTGAATTTTTGCTGCATGGGGCGTTATTCCCAAAAGTGGAATAGCAGGGTCATATGTCATTTCAATCTTTAACTTCCTTAAGAATCGCCAGAAGGCTCGCCAGAGTGGTTGTATGAGCCTGCATTCCCACCAGCAATGTAGGAGAGTTCCGCTCTCTCCAAATCCTCTCCAGCACTTGGTGTTGTTTATATTGTGGATATTTGCCATCCTGACCAGGGTGAGATGATATCTCAGGGAAGTTTTGGTTTGCATTTCCCTGATGGCTTAAAGAAGTGGAGCATTTTTTAAGATATTTGTTAGACATTTTAATATCATCCCTGGTAAAGTTTCTTTTAAGTTCCAGGGCCCATTATTTAATTGGGTCATTAGTTTCCTTGGTGTTTAGTTTTCTAAGTTCTTTCTGCAATCTGGATAATAGAGCTCTGTCAGATATATGGTTAGTGAAGATTTTCTCCCATTCTGTGGGTTGCCTTTGAGCTCGCGTTACAACTTCTTTATCTGAACACAAGCTCTTTAATTTCACAAGGTCCCAACTGTTGAGAGTTGGTAGCAGTGACTGTGCCATTGGATGTCTGTTTAGGAACTGTTGGCCTAACCCAATCAGCTCGAGGGAGTTTCCTATCCTTTCAACTATGGTTTTTACAGTCTCTGTCCTTATATCGAGGTCCTTGATCCATTTGGAATTAAGTCTTGTACATGGTGACAAGTACGGGTCCAGTTTTAATCTTCTGCATGTGGAGATCCATTTTTGCTAGCACCATTTGTTGAAGATGCTGTTCTTTTTCCATTGGATTTTTTTGGGCTTTTTTAGACTTTATTTTTCCCTTCCATCATCTTGAGTCCATTGATCATTTTCGTCTTTCTTTAGAACTTTTTCCTAGTATCAGTTGCAGGCCTGGTTTTATAGATAAGAAGGACTTAACTTTATTTTTGTCACAGAATATTTTTCTTTCACCTTTAAGTATTACTTAATGTTTGGCTAAATATACCAGCCTGTGTTGACATTTGTGAAATTCATGACTTAAGAATTCTTTTCCAAACTCTTTTGGCTTTTACAGTTTCCATTGAAAATTCAGCCACTATTCTAATAGACTTGCCTTTAAATTTGGCTTTATTTTTCTCTTTTTCAGGTCTCAATATCCTCTTTGTTCTGTATCTGAGATATATTACTATTACTTGCATTTTTGTGCTCCTATTTTGGTTGTATCTGGATGGTATAATTTGTGCCTTGTATTTGGATGAGGCACACTTTCCTTAATGGGGAAACACTCTGAACTGGAGTGTTTTCTTGGTTTCCTTATTCTAGGATTCCATGAATGCATAAGATTGACATCTTCAAATGTGTCCCACAGTTCTTGAATATTTCTTTCATTTTTTTGTATTTTTTCAGCTTTTTTAATTGAATGTTCCTATTCTGTCAGCTTATCTTTCAGTTCTCATTTATCTTCTATTTGATCCATTCTCAGTGTGAAACTCTCTGTTGGGCTTTTAACTTCATCTAGTTTAGTTTTAAGTTCCAATTGAATTTCAGTTGGAAGTTTTTCATCTGCTCTAATCTTGCTCTTATTTCCTCTATTTCCTTTTACATATTAGATAATTTATTTTTTTCTGTTGATGAAAGGTCACATGTTTACTCATTTTCTCTCAAATTTCTTCACATTCCTTTTTTCATTCTTCCTTTTGCAGTTTGGTCTCATTACATCTTAGTGTCAACTTGACAGTTGCAGACTGTTTGGGTCTCAGCTGAGGAGAATCAATGATTGGAGCAATCCCCTGAATAACTCTGCAGGTACTTGCTTCATTAATGCGGTAAACCCAGTCCATAGTGGGTGCTGCTTTCCAGTGTTGGACCAGATAATTGAAAGTACATGGATGAGGGACTTGTTCTTCCCTTACCTGTGTCAACTCTCTGTTGAGTTCACGCTAAGAATGCCATTGACTTTTTAGAGCATCATTGCCTTCTTTGTTGCTGTTGCCACTACTGCCTCCATCCTTGGCTGACACAGAACTCCATCCTTACAATCTTGATACTGTTCCTGCTGCCTTTGGAGCCTGGTCTCTAGGCCTTGCTGGTGTTTGCTGTTCATTGCTGATAATGGGAGCCCACCTGATCTTTACCAAAATTGGAGCCCAGCATCCTTGACCCTCCAGTGAAGAAGAGGCTTTAGACCTTCTCAGGATCTTTTGGCTTTGTGAGACTATCTGGTCAAGAACAAAGCAGCTATGGGTGGCTACTTTTTAGGACACCTTTTTGTTGTGAGTTAATTGTAAACTTATTTATGTACATTACATTCTGGGGATTCTTTTCTTCAGAAAACCCTGGCTAATACAGATTTTGGTGCTGAAAGTGGTTCTGGAGGAACAGAATTATGAGGATAAATTTCTCTAGTAGGTATGGGGCATATCTGGAGCTGGCTCTCCAACACAATGAAACCCTTAGCTACTAAACACTGCCTTAGCGATATGAAAATCACCAAACTCCATGGTGTCAGCTTATCAAAGAACTGATAAAAGTGGGGGTGATGAATAGTCCTGATACACCTGTGAGGAGTATGGTGTTTAGTGATTCTGCATATAAAACTTTTAGCAATCTAAGGAAAAATAAGGAAAATAATGATGCTGGTTGGTTGCTTTTAACATCTCTGCATAAAGTACAAAATGAGAATGAAAATCTCAGAAATCAAATTATCAAGCTGAAGATGAGCAAAACAATTCTAAAGGCTTCTAAGTGTGTTTTGGAAGTATCTCTGGATAAAATAGAGAAGGAAAAGTAAAATGTCAGAGATGAAAATAATCAGCTTCAGATGCAAGTAAACGACTTGGAAGTTTCTAAGAGTGCTCTAGAAGAGATTCTTCTCTCTAGCAGTAATAGGGCTCAAACTGCTGAAAACCAGACTCACGTTTTAACTATTAGATTGACTGAGTTGTAATATAAATTAAACTTCCAGCCTCAGAGGGTGTCAGCAGTTAAAGTCAGAGCACTGATTGGAAAGGACTGGGATCCTAAAAACTGGGATGCTGATATGTGGGAAGACTTAAAGGAGGCTGAGGACCTAGTGAAACCTCAAATTCTGATAGGCCTCTTTTATCTGGGGAAGTGGTCTCACCACCCTTGATAGAAAATGAATCCCCACCCCCACCTCCTAAATCATCTCTGTCTCAGCCTTTGCCTGAGGAAATTAGCCCTTCTTAGGCTGAGAGGGAAGTAAAGATTTTCCCTCAGGACAATGATGATATTGCAGAGTCCCCACCTGTGTTTGCCTCTAGGCTTGTAACCAGACTGAAGTCTAAGCAGGCCCCTAGAGACATAGTAAGTGCGAAACATGAGGATTGTTATTATACTCTTAGAAAACTTCACGAGTTTTGGAACATGTTCAAACAGCAATCTGGGGAGCATCCTTGGGAATGAATTTTAAGGCTGTGGGATACTGGTAGAAGGAGTATAAAACTGGATCAAACTGAGTAGAGATTCTAAGTTTAATGCTGTGGCTCATAGAGTTAAAAATAGTTCCAAGAATTTATTTGAGTGGGTGGCTGAAACATTTATTAGGGTTTGACCTTCTGAAAGTCAGCTGGAGATACCAGATAGTCCTTGATTTAGTGCCTATGGTTTCTTAGCCTGTTGAGATGCCTATTCCCATGTATGCACTTATGTTCCCCTTGGGTGTGCCCTATGATTGGTTAACTGAAGAAGAGAAGACTAGGGCCTGGTTCACAGCTGGTTCTGCATGCTATTCAGGTGTCACCCAGAAGTGGACAGCTGCAGCATTACAACCCCTTTCTGCAACAACCCTTAAGGATACTGGCAAAGGAAAGTCTTCACAGTAGGCAGAACCTCACGCAGTGTACATGGTCATACACTTTGTTTGGAAGAAAAAATGGTCAGATGTGTGATTGTATACTGATTCATGGGGAGTAGCCAATGATTTGGCTGGATAGTCAGGGATTTGGAGGGAACATAATTGGAAAATTGGAGAGAAAGACATTTGGGGAAGAAGTATTTGGACAGATCTCTCCAAATGGGCAAAGGATACAAAGATATCTGTGAACCATATAAATACTTATCAAAAGCTGACTTCCGCAAAAGAGACATTTAATAATCAGGTGGGTAGGATGACTCCTGTGGACAGCCAACCTGTTTCTCCAGCCATCCCCATCATTGCCCAATGGTCCCATGAACAAAATGGGCATGGTGGTAGAAATGGGGGGCATGTATGGGCTCAACAACATGGACTTCCATTCACCAAGGCAGACCTGGCTGCAGCTGAGTGTCAAATCTGCCAGTTTCAGAGACCAACACTGAGTCCCAGATATGGAGCCATTATCCAGGGCAACCAACTAGCAACGTGGTGGCAGGTTGACTACATTGGACCACTTACAAGATGGAGAGGGCAGAGCTTTGTCCTCACTGGAATAGATACTTATTCTGGGTATGGATTTGCCTCCCCTGTATATAATGCTTCTGCTAAAACTACTATTCATGGACTCACAGAATGTCTAGAATACTAACATGGTATTCCACATAGCATTGCCTCTGACCAGGAAATACATTTTATAGTTAAGCAAGTGTGACAATGGGCTTATGCTCATGGAATTCACTGGTCTTTCCATGTTCCCTACCATCCTGAAGCAGTTGGTTTGATAGAACGGTGGAACAGACCTTTAAAGACATAATTATGGCACCAGTTAGGTAGTAGTAGTCTAGAGGGTTAGGGTAAAGTACTTCAGAATGTGGTATATATTTTGAATCATCACTCAATATATGGTACTGTAACTCTTATAGCCAGAAATCACAGGTCCAAGAACCAAGGGGTGGAGGCTTAAATGGTGTCCCTTACTGTCACACCTAGTAATCCATTAGGAAAATTTTTGCTTCCTGTCCCTCCAAGTATGTACTCTGCTGGCTTGGAAGTTTTGGTTCCAGAGCATGGTTACTTTTACCACGAGAGACAGTAAACATTCCATTGAACTGGAAGTTAAAGCTTCCTCCTGACTATTTTAGGCACCTGATGCCTTTGAATTAACAGTCTAAGGAATAACTTTGTTAGGAGGTGTGATTGATCCAGACTATCAAAGGGATTAATTCTCCATAATGGAGGCAAGGAAGAATATAAATGGAGTATGGGAGATCCACTAGGGCAACTCTTGGTGTTACCATGTCCTGTGATTTAAATTAATAGGAAATTGCAACAATCCAACACAGGCAGGATGGTGGATGTCTCAGACTCTTCAGGAATAAAAGCATGGGTAACAGTGAAGAACCAAGACCTGCTGAAGTACTTGCTGAAGGTTCAAGAAATTGGAATGGGTAGTAGAGGAAGGTAGTTCTAAATACCAAATAAGACCACGTGACCAATTACAGAGATGTGGCTTATAACTAACTGCCCAGAGCACTTCTATTCTGTGAAGTACAGTTGGAACTGTCTAGAATTCTTTGACCTGCATAGAATTCTTTGACCTGCCTTGAATATATAATGAGGGACAGTGAACTATAGAATATATTTTTTCTTAGATGATGCTCTTTTAATCTTGAATTGATATTACTTTATTGAAACATAATGTTTCTATATTACTATTTATTCTGTGCTGAATTATTTAACTTGCACTGATATTGATAGGATTTTCACTTAATATAATTTTGGAATTTGAGGACTTATGAAATTAAATTGAACATATTTTATGAATATAATATCTATGCAAATAAGGGCTTGAAGGTCATAGTATAAAAGTTATGTGTTTGTGTCAGGTTAACAAGGGGTGGACTGTTATGGTTACTCTTTAGTGTTAACTTGATGGTTGCAGACTCTTTGGGGCAAAGCTGTGGATAGTCAATGGTTGGATAAGGCCTCTAAACAAGTCTTCAGGTACTTGCTTAATTGATGTGGAAAACCAGGCTATAGTGGGTGATACTTTCCAGTGTTGTACCAGATAATTGGAAATGCATGGATGAGGGACTTGCTCTTCCCTTACCTGTGTCAACTCACTGTTAAGTTCATGCTGAGTGCCATTAACTTTTTAGAGCATCATTGCCTTGTTTGTTGCTGCTGCCACTACTGCGTCCATCGTTGGCTGACACACACCTCCATCCTTTCAACCTTGCCACTGTTCTCACTGCCTTTGGAGCCTGGTCTCTAGGTCTTGCTGTTGTTTACTGTTCATTGCTGACATGGGAGCCCACCTTTCTTTACCAACATAGAAGCCCAACATTTTTTACCCTCCATTGAAGAAGGTTGAGATCTTCTCAGGATCTTTCAGCTTTGTGAGACATTCTGGTCAAGAACAAAGCAACTATGGTGGCTACTTTGAAGGACACATTTTTATTATGTTAATTAAATAAACATATATTATATATTATATTCTAGAGATCCTATTCTTCAGAGAACGCTGACTAATACAATAGTTCCTCTCTAAGCTTGTTGATCAAGTCAATATCATTTCTTTGGAAGTCATTATCCTGAGTGTTGTTTTCTTGACTGATATCTATGAGGCTATTCTGATTGAAGTCCATTATGTGAAGATTACTATTTTTTGTAGGAGATACATTTTCCTGGTACTTAATGTATTTTGTGATTTTACAATATGACTTGGGCATCTTCTGTTCAGTCTGTGACTGATTTCTTTGGTAGATGTTTTCGGCTTTCCTGAGTCAGATGAGTCTGTCTGGCTTTGACTGCTGTTTGGAAAGCATGTATAAATTTAAATGGGATCTTCTGGTTGTGTGATATGGCCATTCCCCAATTCTGAGTCCATACCTGGTGGGATTCTGGGTATCAAACTCTTACCTGGCATGAGCTATGTTTCCTGAGAGCCTGGGGCATGTGGTCATACTTCTCTTGAGTTTGTATGGTAATTCAGGATCCTACCTGGTGAAGGTAGTGTTTCTGGGGGCCTGCGATATGTGTATGTTCCCTCCCCTAGGTTCATGCAGAAACTCAGGTCCTAATTGAGGGTGGGTGGTAATTCCAGAGGGCCAGGATGTGTGTATGTTCCCTCCCCTGTGTCTGCATGGTAGCTTCATCTCTTACCTAGTGCAGGTTTTGACTACCGGGAGAACATGATGTGTGCACATTTACTCCCATAGGTCCATGCAAGGACCCTTTCCAATAATTTGCTTTCATGTCTTGAATTATCTTCCTCGTTTAAATCAGCTGATTGTTGTCTTTTGCTACTCATCATTTTTTCAGTTTTTCATATTTTGCTTAGAGTTTTTTTATCATACTCATATTTGTCATTTGGAATTAATAATTTTCATTGTTATGTTTTTAATTATCACCCAGTGAATTATTCTTATTGGTAGTTTAAGCCATAGGATGAGTGAATTTGGAAGGAGACATAATGCAACAACTGTCTGTGTTATTTATGTTTGTAGTCGAGTGTCTGGAGCTATGCCGTTGATTTGTGTTTTTGGTATGTGTGCCTGGCACAACTGTTTCAAACATGTTTGCAAGTCTATTTTTTGTTTGTACTATGCCACTGACTTTTAATAAATAGTTTTTTGCAAGTTCATCCTTAGGCTTTTGGACTGATTTATTGATGGAATATGACTATAGTTATCTTGGAATGTATGGACACAGTTCAGGTGCTAAGATAGCAGTGATAGGTTCTATTCTCAGATTTTGATTTATAAGGTTTGGAGTCAGAGAGAGTATATTTGGTTAAATTAGATGTCAATATTTGATTAAATTTTTAAGCAAAAGATAGCTGTGGGTAAAACATATTGGAGATCCTACAGATTGCTGAGAATGTTAAACCTATGTCTTATTGTGAGTATGAAGAAATAACAAGGGGAATGAGAAAAATAAAAGAGTTATGGGAACTGGAAAAGCAGTAGATGGTGTATTGGCAAAAAGTATGGTAAATTCTGTCTTATCACTGAGTGAAAACACAATCAGCAGCAATCTAAAAACTTAGCTAAGAAAAATGCATTCCAAACCCAAATTGTTGTGAAATATTCAAACATAAAAACGAAGTTAAGGAAAGTAAGTATTATGAAAAAGAAATAGTACTTTTCATGTTAATTGCTAGTTCAGCTGCCCTGAGTTTAAAGGTAGAATTACAGGTTTACACATTCAGGCATGTTCAGTTGATGAAGTGAGATCTTAAGGCTTGGTTCTGCATTGAGAGATCTGGGTCAAGAACTTGCTGTTCACTCACTACCACCCTAGGTCTCAGGTGTGGGCATAGGTGACTGTGCAGGTGATGAGATCATGTCTTTTGACTGCAAAAAGAAGAATCTAATTTATGTTTATATTTGCTTAACTCCAGAAACATTTAGAAATATTACACCTATTAATTGTATGTGGGGGTGTAGGTTATTGTTTTAATAGTCTGGTGGCTGAGAAAAGAAATTCAAATATTTCTCTTTAAGGATAGCCACTCACTGTGGCCTTTGCAGCCCGCCCTCCCTCCTCTTCCCCTCCTCTTCCCTCTCCTTCCCTTCCATGCCCCCCTCCTCCTCCTCTCCCCCCTCCTTCTCCCCTCCCCTCCTCCTCCTCTCCTTCCAGTCCCCTCCCCTTTTCTTCTCCTTCCCCTCCATGCTCCCTCTCCTTCCCCTACCCGCCTCCTCTCTCCTCATCCTGTGCTCTTCCCTCATCCTCTCCTCTTCCTCCTCTCTTCCCCTCCCGGCCCCGCCCCACGCGCGCCCGATGCAAATCAGTTGGATTCAGGCGAAGCTGGTCCCTGCCGCTGCGCGTGCGCAAAGGAAAGCAGAATCTACACCTTCCCAACGCGCCTTAGCAACTATGGAAGGAGACAAGCTTTCTAGACCCGGTGGAGAGGAGCGCGCGTGGGCAGAGGGGCGCCTGCTGCAGTCGACACTTCCGGGACGGTGTTGCGCGTGGACCCGCTGCTTTAGGACGACTGTTGACCAGAAGACAAGATGTTTGGTTTTCAGAAGCCAAAGATGTACCGGAGCATAGAAGGCTGCTGGATCTGCAGAGCCAAGTCCTCCAGCTCTCGCTTCACAGACAGTAAACGTTATGAAAAGGACTTCCAGAGCTGTTTTGGGTTACATGAAACCCGCTCAGGAGACATCTGCAATGCTTGTGTGCTGCTCGTGAAAAGATGGAAGAAGTTGCCTGCGGGATCGAAAAAGAACTGGAATCATGCAGTAGATGCAAGGGCAGGACCCAGTCTAAAGACGACATTGAAACCAAAGAAAGTGAAAACTCTTTCTGGAAACAGAATGAAAAGCAACCAGATTAGCAAACTGCAGAAGGAATTTAAACGCCACAATTCTGAGGCTCACAGCACCACCTCAAGTGCCTCTCCAGCCCAGTCTCCGTGTTACAGCAACCAGTCAGATGATGACTCGGACATAGAGATGGCTTCTGGCTCCAACAGAAAACCGTTTTTTTTTTTTTTTTTTTTCCTTTTTAGATCTTACATACTGGAAAAGACAGAAAATATGCTGTGGAATCATCCGTAAGGGCCGCTTCAGGGAGGTCCTCATCGACACCCACCTGTTCAAGCCCTGCTGCAGTAGGAACGCAGCTGCAAAGTCCGAGGAGCAGGACCTGTCTGAGCTCAGGACCGAGGCACCCCTCTCGGCTGAGGAGTGGGGACTCAGGTCCATGTGGAAGGAGCAGAACAGCGATTGACATTTTGCAGAGACCACAAAGCAACAAGCTCACCCTCCTATTTTTGACTCGGATACTCGCTATTCTGCCAAAAGACATTTTCTAGAATAGTTTTGAATGGGTTGTTTCCTCAGTTCCACAAACTGAAGCCAGTGTCTAGCTTACTGCAATAAAAGGAGAAGTGTACATAATATTTAAGATGCTGAGAATCTCATAGGAAGCTGAATGCTGCTGTAAAGTGCTCTTTACATCTTTTTTCAATCCCCTTCTAATGAATGACATTAGGGGAATCAGGGGACAGAGATGGGATTTGTTGTATGATAAACCGTATGTAGTTTTAGTCCTTCTGTGTGGAGAGGCAGTGGTTGAAGGTTTAGGATGGCTGGCTACACTTGTTTCCTCATGATGATAATTTTTCATAACTTAGATAGTTGACATATGCTGCGGTCTTCCCGCGGCTCTGATGGTTCAGACTTTTACTACTGACTGTTTGCAGGACAGACCCACTTCCTGGTGCAAGTAGCTTGAAGGAGGAAATAGTTTCTTAGCACAGGTGGTCTCTGTGCACGATGCAACGATGCAGCCTGTGTCTCCTCCCTTTGCCTGACATGTGATGAAAGATGTGAATCTTATCCAGCTGAACCAGAGCTCCTGGGGAGAGGCCTGTAGGATCCCGTTGGACAGAACTAAAGCATCACATGCAGTTAGAAACGGTAAGCTTGAAGTGTAGGGAGCACAAGTCCTGGAAGTCTGGAGCCAGGTGGACCCTCACACAATTTCTAAAGGATTTGCAGTGTGTAAATAGTTCACATTTGTGTTACACCATTGTCTGGAGGTTTCACTAGAATCTGAACAATTCGGTTTTAGCTCTGGATTACCTCAGTTGACATTTGTGGAGGTTTTATCTGTAGAGTAGCTATTTGACATGTTAGAACCTATTAGGGTTTGGGCTTTTAAAAAATTATTTTTTCACTATTTAAAGTTGACACATTGAAAAGAGGTATGCGATAAGCTAAGTCTATCAGTTCGGATTTGACTTATTTGGGTTGGGTTTCTGAGTGCGAAGATTGGCCAAGTTCTCACTACACCCTTCTTGAGTTGAACCCAGACCAAAGTTCCTTGGTCGCCTCTTCTTAAAGTTCAGGAAAAATAGAAGTGCCACTTGTACTTCCAATCAAGGGATAGCATGAGCTACCTTAGAATGCCAGGACCTGTGCTTCTTTAAAAACTAGATTTTTAATTTGCATAGTATATCACAATAAGGAGTGAGCCACTTTTTACGGCACCCAATAGTTTTATATTCTTAGTCTATAAACATTTTGTATTACTTCCTTTTGGGGAAAAAAACCTACCTAGTACAAACCACCACCTGCATAGACTAACCAGTAGCCGGCTGGCTCACCACAGCCCTTGAGGTTAGTACAAGAGTCCAACCGGCATCCCAAGTTGTTTAACATGGGGTTTTTCTGTGCGTTTTGGCTGCAGTGGGTGGTAGCATAGATGGCTCATCTCTACTTCTGTATTTATTTATTTATTACTAGACCTCAACCAGGCTTCTTCCCCTTCCACTCTCTGCCTGTAGGAAGTACTGTATGTAATCATGCACTTTGTATTAATATATTAGAAATCTACAGATCTGTTTTGTACTTTTTATACAGTTGGATGCTTATAATCAAAGCTTTTACTAGGCTATTGAATAAATTTAGTCTTACTAGAAAAAAAAAGGATAGCCACTCACCTAATAGGAAAATTATCAACAAATTACATGGAGAGGCCCTAAAACAACAATGGAAATAGAGAGAAGGCTATGTGAACTCATGTTCCCACTGATAGTTCAGGAATATCAGCAAAGTTATCTTGGACAGTCCTGACTAGTCTCCATGATACCTTGACTAATACCTACTGAACTTAGTCCATTATTAATAAATAAATGTTATATTTTAAAATGAATGTTATGTTTACCTTTTTGTACAATTGCTAGAAAATGTTACATCTGTTGTTATTACAGAAAGATACATTATTAAAATTTACTATTCATGTTTTATATCTTCTTAGCCCATTACACTTTTTCTCTGAGCACCTAATTTGTGATCATGCTTTCATGTTATATACCCAAGATATCATGTACATATTATTTTGTACAGTATTTTTATCTATATTCATATCAAGAAATAATGTGATACATTGTGATATTCTGATATATATGTACATTGTAGGAGGATAAAGTACACTAAATATCATATCTATAAACTCAGATATTTGTTATTCCTATGAATGAGAGTATTTAAGTTTCACCCTTATGACCACTTTGAATTGTTATCCAACATTGTCACTGTGCTGTACAGCTAAACACCAGAATTCTGATTGAAATTGTGTACACATTAATTGATATCTCTACTTTTACTACCCACATTCACTGAGACTTTGGTAACATTTCTACTCTTCATTTATATGAGTTCACCTTTCTTAAGTTATAAATATACGTGAGGTAATATAGATATTTGTCTCTTCGTGTCTTGATTATTCCATGTAGCTGACAACAAATGTCCTCAATGCTTATTTATATTGGCAAAAACGACAAACTCCATGTTTTAAAATTATATATATGTATATATTGGATAAACATATCTATATATATTTGCTTTGTTAATTTCTCATCTTATAAATTTACATACCAGTGTGCATGTGTGCTTGTGTGGACTTTTTTTTCACATGTACTTGAAACACAACCCCATATCAGTTGCAGCTTATACTTATCTGACTTTGGATACATTTAGATAGTCCCATATTCACAAGTCCTCTATGGCTTCATCTTTATGATAATTTAACTAACATTAATTGTTATAAAGTTGTACAGAACAGTTCATGACAGAATGATTTCAAAACAGAAATTACATGTTTTTCATGTACATTGAAAAAATAATTGTAATTTCCTTAGGAATTTCAGTAAGCTGATAATATATATTTAGTTCACAAATGTACTGTGGTATGAAAGTGATACAAGGATGGTAATAGATAGGTTATCTTGACCTTTAAAAATATTCATATCATCTGAGTGCTGTTTCTTGTTTCACTTATACAGCAAATAATCCCTACATTTAGTAGATTCGATCAAACTCCACTTTATTATATATCAAAATTTTTGTATTAAGAATTGTATCTGTCCTCAACTTGCAAATTTTCTGCATTACACATTATGGACCAAGTTCAGTAAGTATTAGTCAGGTAACATGGACAGTAGTCAGGACTATCCAATGTAACTTTGCTGATGTGCCTGAACCATCAGTGGGAACATGGTTCATATAGCCTACTCTCTATTCCCATGTTGTTTTAAGGCCTTTCCACGTACTATCTCTATAATTTTCTTGTTATGTGAGTGACTCTCCTTAAAGAGAAATATTTGAGCTTCTCTCTTCAGCCACCATACTATTAAAACAATGTTCTCCCCCCAAAATTAAAATTTCATCATAAAATGAATGTATGCTGAAGGAAAACTCCTGTGCCACTCAGAAAAAGGACTTGCCTTTCGGGAAGAGAGAATGCAAGTTCTTCTGACAACTTATTGGATCATTTCCTAGAACATTCTAGAGCTGAGCAAAGGATGGATCAATGATAGATTGAATCACCCCTTGATCCAGGTGTGTTAACTGTACATAATTCCTGCTGTCTATTTAAACCTAAGCCTCATATTTTTATCTTAAATATGAACTTTGGGATTAATTAATTAATTTGCTTCTATTACCACTGCTGCCACATTGGTAAAATATTTTTCTCTGCTTTTTAATGCCATATCTCTGGAGTAAATATTGTGGATGAGTGGTTAAGTCTAGCATGTTAAGGCTACTAGCACCCAAGATTTCACTCTGAAACTCCCAATGACAGCTCTCCAGGTATAGTAGGTCTGCTTGTATATTGTTATGTGTTGACTTGTACACACTAATAGTCTATATTGAAGTCCTCTTTTTGAAATCTCAAACTATAACTTCACATGAAAATGTGATCATGATCGATGTAAAGAAGTCCTTATGCTAATATGACTTGTGACATTATAAAAATAGAATAGTCACATAAACACAGGAAAAATTTCTTAGGAAGAAGAAAGCATAGAGAAATATGTTTAATCAGTTGCAGAAATTCCAAGGATATCAGAGGCTGAGAAAGTCAAAAAACAGTTTCTGCTCTAGGAGAGATAGAAGTAAAGAGAGAGGTAGGTACAGATAGATGAAAATAAATAGACTTTTGCAACATGTTGACTTAGGATTTGCAGCCTACAGAATTGTATGAATAAATTTATGTCTCACAAAACTAACCAGAACACTTTCAATAGAATCTCTTAATAGTTTTTTCAAAGTTCTCTCACAGATAGAGGGAGACAGGACTTGGAACTAACCTTTTTATAGAGAGAATACAGCAAGATCAGATAGATTAAACCCACTATATTGTCTATATTGCAGAATTTATATTTTTGATTGCTATATTTATCTGTTGCTATAGTTGAAATTCACAAAAATATCTTGTATTACAAAAAGGAAAGTCAGTGTAATTTAAAACAGATCTAATTAATTTACCCTCCTGTCCATTTAAATCTATCACATCAAGATACTTATTTTCCTAGTAATAGAAAATACATTAAACTGTTTTTACAACACATCTGTGAATACTTTCATAGTAAAAATTTTTGTTCTCTTTCAGTAATAACATTTTAGTATAATGATAAAAATTTTGATTTAATTCAGCATTAACACTGTTCTTTTACATAACTCCACTCTGCTTTAGGCTGACTGCTAAGAGATAAGGTAATATAAACATCTTTTTTCCCCATTCATGTCCTTATAACCCATATCTCACATGAAACTATCTGCAATTCTTTCAGATTTGGAACTGGGTGAATAAAGTGAAATAAAAGAATGATACTATATGTAGTTGTTTAGGTTGTACTCCAGTGGATATGTGCATATCGATCTTTCAACCTGAGTATAATATCAGACTATTATGGTTTATATGGAAAATGAGTCTTCTGGGCTCATGTTTCATACATGGACTTTATATGGGAGGGTTGGAACCACATGAGCAACTACTTTTAATGCTGTAATTATCTGAATCAGAAATATATGTATGTTCCATACGTGGGAATCATAATTGTTTCAGTACATCGGTTCAATGGTTAGCCACAGTTCACATCACAGTTAAAAAAAACACATCCCTTTCAAAATAGCTCATGGCTACATCATCTTGGAATGAGGTGAGTTCTTGCTTCAAAGTTGTTAATACATAAATTTTAGGCATTTTATCTCTTTATACTTGTCTCTCTTCTAGTGTTGTTAAACTTATTAATTTTGTCAATAAAATAAATACCACATAGTAATCTTTTGTGTTCTTCAACTCTTAGACAAGTATTTATGCTGCAATGAAAACATGTATTCTGAAAAATTTTTATGTATAATTTTTAGAAAATGAGCTTAATGCATTATTTTTGAACTAGGTTGTACCTTATGCCCCTTTCCTTTTTGAAAATGTCTGCTTTCAAGCAGAGTCCTGAGTTCAGATCCTTAGATGCCATATAAAAGCAAAGATCCTTAGATGCCATATAAAAGCAAAGAATCCTGAGTTCAGATCCCTAGATGCCATATAAAAATATGGACATGGAAGTGGCCTGAAATTCTATCCCTAGAAGGCAAAGCCAGTGAATGCCCAAAACAAAACAATAAGGAGGTAGAGGAATCAAGGATGATACCTGATGTCACCCTTTGGTCTCCACAGGCATACACACACTCAGTTTCCTCGCATATAAACTTGCAAAATACGAAAAATGCCTACTTTCTTTCACCACCACTTAAAGAACTACTCCAATGAACTATTAATATCTCACATCTATTTTTTCCATTTTCATATGTATGGGGTGGATGAGTAAATATGTGTATTCACATGTGTAGGCATACTTGTATGTCTGTGCATGTGTTTGTAAATGTGCATGTGTATGTTTGTATGTGCATGTGTAGTTCCCAGATTGATATTTGAAATGATCTTAATTACTTGTTGTAGCAGTTTACCTGCATAGTTGCTGATAAAATCATGACAAAACAGCTTAAGGGAAAAAGGGATTTATTCTCTTAAGATAGTCTGGTTTATTTCTTAGGAGAGTTGGCAGGAGAGCATGCACCATCACCAAAGGATCAAGGGAACTGGCCACATCATCTCCATGTAACAGCTGAGAGAAGTATGAGATTTATTTGCCAGACCAGCATGTCTGGCCAAGTATACACGAGGATGCCACCTTTCTTAAACAGTTTCCTCCATTTTATTCACCTGCTTGGGGATTAGTCCCATCCACCATGGGCTGGGCCTACCCCATCCACTAGACAATCTTCTGCAGGTTCTCTCTGGGATTAACTCAGCTACTAATTCTCTACAAATATACCCAGAGTTCAAATCCTCAACCATCAAGTTGACACCTGTACCTAACTATGACACTAGTTGAACTTATTCTTCTTGAGACAGAGTCTCTAATCAAATATAGAGCTTGCTAACAGTGTTTGTCTAGCCAGCTTACTCTGGTGATTCCTAGTCTTTGTTTTAGGAGGCAGTAATTACAGTCAAGAGGCTACACTCACTTGACATTTTAATATGTGATGTGTGGATCTGAACACAGGTCTTTTTGATTGTATGCTCACTGGTTTATCCATTGAAATATATCACCACAACAGAGTTTCTGTTTTCTTTTTTGCTGGAAGGCCTATGGACCAAACACAGTGTTAGGCAAGTTTTTTTTTTGTTTTGTTTTTGTTTTTGTTTTTTTTTTTTTTTAACCACTGAGTTACAACCATAATCCAATAAATACACTTTTTCTTCCAAAATTTAGAGCTACAAGTAACATTCATTTTATTTGTGATACTTGGGATCAAACTTGCATCTCTCTGCAAATTGTGATAAATCAACTTTTTTCCACACTGATGATATCCCAATTCTCTTCTATGATAACTTACTCTATTCAGTGAGAATTGTGATTTATCAAAGTTTCCTCTTTGGTTGAACTGATGAAAGATAGTCCTTGTTATGCCTTTCTAAAATCTTACCCTAAAGACATCTGAAAACATTTTATCCCTCAGTTGTGTGACAACATTTGGCAGTGAAGATTGTGAAGGATGAGGATGACTTCTCTGAATCTTTTCTTCCCCTGACAAAATATCCCCAGCTTCTACCGCATCTTATTAGAACTGTTTTCCATGTCTTTCATGTTATAAATTCAGTGCTTGTATCTAACAAATTAATATGTTGTGTCCTCAAACTATAACATGCCTGTGTTTAAAATAAGGAAGTAATTAAGATTAAATTAAATGTGAAGAACAAGTTTCTAGTCTGAATTTGGTGTATTTTAGGTTGAAAAAAATCTTTATTTTTTCAGAGCTATTTATTATTGTTTTTCTGTTTCATATATTTAGACACTAAATATTAGTCACTTTCATTATTTTGTCTCACTCTTTCCTTCCCATATTTGAAACCTTCTACTCTTTTATTTTCATGTTTGTGTGTGTGTGTGTGTATCTGTCTGTCTATATGTAAGTATGCATGTATGTATCAGAGGGCATGGTGTGTGCCTGTGGAAACTCAAAGGTAACTTTGGAAATCACCTTTGATTGCACTCCTCCTCTTTGCTTTACTCTGGACTTTCCCAGACTCCACCTTCCAGGATCAGAAGTACAGGCATTTTTATGTGAAATCTGGGATCTGAACTCAGGATTTTCTTCTTGTGAAACAGAGATTTCATCTCTGAGCCATCTCTCAAGCCAGGATTACATACTCTTTAAACCAATTGTTTCTTATTTTTTGAAGTTAGGAAATGTTGATATTTTATTGAGGATTTTCTTGCTATATCATTCTGTAGAAGAAGGATGAATATGAAGAAAGCATATGCAAGAAGGGCAAGGAGGGTTGAAAGAGGCAGAACTTAGCTTTTTTTTCAGGACTTTATCCCTGTGGTAGTGGCAATTCTGTCCTTTCATAAGGACAGCATTACCATGAACTATTTACCACTTACAGGATATTAAATTGGAACATAAATTTTTCAGGAGATATTCATGCTATAGTGCCTCTGTATATATCCATGTATGTGTATACAAAATAAGCAATGAGACAATATTTTGGGAATGATCACAATATATATGTCAAAGTCAAAAGTCCCTACCATTGTTTATCATGGTCTATTAGTCTCTAATATCACGAGAAAACAAGCTTTTATTGTATTCATTTTGTGGAATTTTGTTAATGGTAACCCAAGTACCAGGCTGCCCATATCTTTACAAATGGGGCTCAGTTTCTGTCTCTCTTAGCCCCTAAAGCCTAAAGGTATTCTGATAATGTTGGTCTGAGCAAAAGGAAAGAGAAGTGAGGATGTCAGTTCTGACAGTTAATACACTTTATTATTCTGTTATTTCTTAACAGTTCTTTTAACTCAACCCATCAGTTTTATCTTAAGTGAATGTCACACACCCACTCTACTTTCCAGGACATTGAAACTTAAATCAGGCTTTGTTTTGTTCTATTCTTTCACAATTAACTTTATTTTGTGAAAAATACTAGAAACGAATATTGAACATAGCTCTGAGGACTGCAAATAGAGCCATAAATGAGTCCTGAATTAAGTTTCAATGTCCTGGAATGTAGAGTAGGTGTGTGACACTCACTTAGGATAAAATGAACAGGGAGGAGCCCATATTAGATGCATATATGTTCAGTATTGTGAAGACTTCCTAGTGAATTGTTCCTGTGACTAAAATGTAGTATCCTTCTTCACCTCTTATGATTTTATTTGGTTTGAAGTCCATTCTGTCAGATACCATAATTGTTACCCCTGCTAGTTTGTTCCATTAGCTGGAAGAATTTTTGACCAGCCTTTTATTTTCAGAATATGCCTATCTTTTGTGGTGAAATGTGTTTCCTGATGGCAGCAGATGTGTGAGTTTTGATTTCTAATGCATGTTTATAACCTGTGTCTTTAAATTGGTGAGTTAATTCCATTGACATTTTGAGTTATAAGGAGAAATTACTTTTGATTCCTGACATATTTGTGTTTAGTAGCTTTCATAAATGTATTATTTAGCTTGTAGATTGTGGTGGTATTATACTTCCATTCTGTCCTCATGGATATGATTGTTCTTTTCTTCAAGTTTAAGTATTTTTTCTAGCATTTTTGAAGGCCTGGTTGGTGGTCATGTAAGCTTTCAACTTGTCTTCATGGTGGAAATTTTTTTTTTATCCTCAATCATGACTGATCACATTGATGGCTACATCAGCCTGGGTTGACATTTGTGCTCATTCAGTACTTGAAGTATGTCTCTCCAAGCTCTTCTAGCTTTTTCTGTTTTGATTGAAAAATCATTTGCTATTTTAATAGATTTACCTTTAAAAGTGACTTTTTTTTTGTTTTGAAGTTCTCAGCACATTCTCTTTCTCTTGTAGGAAAGTTGAAATTATACCCCGTACTCTATCAGACTACCATGGTCTAAAGATTAACATCCACAATGCAACAAATATTAGAAATACAATAATTCTTTGAAATTAAAATTAAATTAAATGCTAAAAGAGAAATAGGTGTAGAAAGAAATCAAGAAGGAAATCCAAGATTTACTGGAAGCAAACAATAATGAAAATATAACACATCAAATTTTCTGGGACACGGTGAAAGCTGTCTTAACAGGTAAGCAATCACAAATCTTCCCACCAAAAAATATCTTGGACCTGATGGATTCAGCATAGAATTCTACTAGACATTTAAAGAACAACTAACACTACTGCTCCTTAAACTATTCTATTAATACCTAAGGAAGGAACTCTTTCAAACTGTTTCTACGAAGTTAATATCATACTAATCCCCAAACCATCCTATACAAAATCTTAGCAAATCAGATTCAAAAACATATGAAAAAAATCATTCCAGGCATACAAGGTTCGTTCAACAGATGCAAATCAATAAATGTAATCCATCATATAAACCAAACCAAAATCCAAGATCATTTGATACTCTCAATGGATGCAGAAAAGCTTTTGATAAGATCCAACATCCTTTTATGATCAAAACCCTAGAGACAGTTGGAAAGGAAGGGGTTATGTTTGCATTTTGATGTCGACTTGACTGTTGCAGACTGTTTGGAGCACAGCTATGGAGGGATAATGGTTGGAATGGCCCATGAACAAGTCTGCAAGGCACCTGGTTAATTGCTGTGGAAAACTCAGCCCATAGTGGGTGGTACTTTCCAGTGGTGGACCAGAAATAGGCAGTGCAAGGAGGAGGGACTTTCTCTTCCCTTATCCTGTGTGGATTTGCTGTGGAGTCTAGTCTGCAAGCGTCATTCACTTTTAGAGCACCATGGCCTTTGTTGTTTCTGCTGCTGCCTGCATCCTTGGCTGACTCAGATCTTCATCTTTTCCACCATGTTGTTTCTGTTCCTGCTGCCTTTGGAGTCTGTCCTCTATGACTTGCTGCTGTTCTTGTTCATACCTGAAGTCAGAGTCCAGCTGTTCTTCCCCTAATTCAGAATCCAGTGTCTTCCACTCTCCAGAAAAGTAAAGGCTTGAGACCATTTTTGGATATTTTGGCTTTGTGGAACATTCAGGTCGAGAGTGAGGTGGCTGCAGATGGCTACTTTGAAGGACACTATTTTTTTTCTCCCGCATTTTCTTTCCTAATCATACAAGCTCAATAGGTACTCCCATCTTCTCCCTTCCTCCTTTCCTCCCTCGTCATCCTCCCTTGCACTCTCCCCCTTCCCACTTTCTTTCACTCCCCTCTCCCTCACTCCCCCTCTCCCAGTGCCTCTCCATTCCTCCCTTCCATCCCCTGGGGCATCCTTTTATGAAGGACATTATTTTTTATTGAGTTATTTTGATAATTAATAAGCTTATTTACATATATAACATTCTATAGATTCTGTTTCAGAGAATCCTAACTAATATAGAAGGAACGTATATCAACATAATAAAAGCTGTATAGAACAAATCAACAACAAAGATTATACTAAATGGGGAAAAACATGAAGAATTCTCGCTTCAATCAGGAACTAGACAAGACTGTCCATTCTCACCATTTCTATACTATACTGTATTTGAAGTCTTAGGTAGAGCCATAAGACAAGAGAAGGAGATAAAAGGGATTCAAATCAGAAAGGAAAAAGTCAAGATATCTCTATTTTCAGCATTTGTTGTTGTTTGTATTGTGAATTTTTGCCATCCTGACCAGGCTTGAGATGACATCTGAGGGTAGTTTTAATTTGCATTTTCCTGATGACTAGGGATGTGGAGCATTTTTTATGATATTTGTTAGACATTACTATTTCATCCCTGGAAAAGTTTCTTATTAGGTCAGAGGCTCATTTTATAAATGGGCTATTTATCTCTTTGGTGTTTAGTTTTTTAATTTCTTTGTGCACTCTGGATAATAGAGCTCTATCAGATAGGTGGTTAGTGAAGATTTTATCCCATTCTGTGGGTTGCTTTTTTGCTCAGTTTACAATCTCTTTATCTGAACAGAAGCTCTTTAATTTCATAAGATCCCATTTGGTGAATGTTGGTTCTAGTGACTGTGTGCTACTGGATTTCTGTTTAGGAACTGTTGGCCTAGCCCAATCAGCTCGAGGGGGTTCCCTACCCTTTCAACTAAGGTTTTTATAGTCTCTAGCTTTATATTAAAATCCTTGATCTGTTTGGAATTATTTTTTGTGCATGTTGACAAGTATGGGAGCAGTTTTATTCTTTTGCATGTGGACATCCAGTTTTGCCATTATCATTTACTGAAGATGCTTACACAACCACTCTGATGGTCAATATGGTGATTTCTAGAAAAGATAAAGATCGAAATGCCATATGACCCTCCTATCCCACTTCTGGGAATAATCTCCCATAATGCAGAAATTCACTACAGTGACACAAGCATAACCATGTTCATTTCAGCACTATTTATAATACCAAAGTCATGGAATCAACCCAAATGCCCAATAGTTGACAAATGGATAATGAAAATGAGAAACATTTAGACAATGGAATTCTACTCAGCCATTCAAAAAAAATAAATTAATGAAGTTTTCTGGGAAATGGATGGCATTAGAAAACATTTTATTCACTGAGGTATCCCAGACACAGAAAGTTAAATATCTTATGTACTCCTTAATAAGTGGATCCTAATTCCAAACCCACTTAATGACATATTTAAAGGTAAATATGTGTAATACCCCCTGTAATAGCAAAGGATTATAGACAGGAGGGTAGGAGAATGAGGACCTCAAAAGAAAGGAAATAGGGAATCATGCTTCAGTAGTGAAAATAGGCCATTGTCATATATTGAATGTAAGTAGTGAGACATCTGGTGAAGTTCACTATCACTTTCCTTCCTTGTTACTTGGGAATGAACAGGTTAGATCTCTCCAATCAGGGATGATATAGGGACTGGCAGATAGAGAGTAACCATCCAAGAAATGGGACACTTACCCTCTCGCTCACAATGCTGTGTCCTACTCCTATTCTTCCATCTACCTTTAGTCTCCTCTTATATTAAGATCTTCATTTAAACAGCCTTTTATCTTTGGTTAGGAGATGACTTTTGATACCAATCTGGATGCAGCCAGGCTCGGAGGTGCAGGAAAAGCAAAACTGAAAACATCAAACCATAATTTGGAATATCAAAGACCCTACATTAATAACCTGGAACCAGACCAGTCAAATCTCTCCCATCCTAAAGCTCAGGGAAATTTGTGGAAGAGGGGGTGGTAAGATTGTAAGAACCTAAAGATGAGGTGGCCCAAGAATATGCAAGATACTATACACAAGTTAGGGCTGCAGCAGCCAGAATTGGACTTTCCTTGGCCTGTACCACCCTCCAAAGTCTAGCATGGATCACAGGGGAGAAGGCTCCAGGTAGTGGGATCCCTAGAGGCAAGGGATTAAACAGTAATATTAGAGTTCCCATACTAAGGGGGAGCCCAAGAAGGAGCTCAGGGATATGCAACTGGGTCTTGAACCCTCACTAGGGTGGAAGACTCCGAGGGAGGTTTGGCCTTCACATAAATGGATGCTCCAGGGGATGGGAGGGAGGAAGGGATAGCACCTGGAGAGGGGGAGGGAGAGAAGTGGGTGAAAGGAGATGGAAGGGAGGAGAGTGCAATGGGGGACAAAGGGAGAGGGGATGGGGGAGGGAGAGGACTGGTACCTATTGAGCTTGTATGATTAGGCAAAAAATAAATTGTGGGAGGAAAAAAGAAAGTTCATTTTATGTATATACCAGCTTTACTAATCTTTCTTTGTTAACTTTGGATACTGCATGATTATCAAACATTTACAGTAGCTCTTACAGTTCTGCAGAATTTTGTGGGAATCTCATGTTTAAGACCTCTCTGGGCAAAAATAATTTCAATTTTTTTCTTTTTAAATTGCATGTAATAAATATACTTATTAATATACTTAAGTGTGGTATTTTTATACTTATATATAAGCATTTAGTGACCAAATCCAACCACCTTTTATTCTTCATTTTTATCATTATATTTCTCATAATCTTACCTATTAGTTTTGACTAGACTTTCCTTTAAAATATCATTAGAAATTATGAGAGTAATCCTTCTTCTGAAATTTTCAGCTTTTACTGCTGAGCTAATTCTGTGGGCTTTCTGCATGTGATCATCATTATATTGAGTGGAATTCTTTTTATATATAATTGCCAGGAATTTTTATCAGGAAAGAGTGCTTAAAATTTTTAATATTTTTGCATTATTTAGATGTTAGTTTTAATTTTATGATTAATTCTGTTTTTATGTCATATTTCATTGATCAGTTTTGGCATATTGAATCATTTTAATATCCTTTGATCACATGATTTGTTTAATGTACTATTCAATTAATCTTGCTAGAATTTTGTGAAAAATTTTAACACCTATTCATCATGTAATTAATTGTGGTTTTACCTTTCTTCCCTGACTTTTTTGTTATCTCTGACTTTATGAAATGGATTTGGAACTGTATCAGCCTCTGCATCTTTTGGATAAATCTGAGAAAGATTTGTTTTTTCTTTTTAATAAATATTTGCTGGATTTCACCTATGAAGTTATGTGGTCTTGAACTTTTATAGATTGTAAGGTTATTTATTGCTTTTTTTATCATATTAATAATCATTGATTAGTCTAAATTTTCTACTTCATAAGTTTGTCTTATAGATGGCTCAATAATTTGCCATAGTACTTTCATAGTACTTTTTATGGCTCTATTTATGTTTGGCATCACAATAAAATTTCATGAATAAACTTAAATCCCTAATGCAACTAGATATTTGTCACTTCTGTGTATCTTTAAACAATAATGGTTCTTTTATGTATCTCCTCTATAGTCTTTTTATCTTTTTACCTTTCAAGTCTACATTTAATCTTTTTTCTGTACAACTATATTTTTAAAGTTTATAACAGGACCTTTGTTTTTTAACATGTGCATTACAGGAAACAATATGCAAAAGGCAAAGAAAAAATTCAACCAATAACAAACTCAGGTGGATACATTCTAGATCCTACATGTGCACACAACAGTCCTTTAGGTAATGGCTTGGGCCATGTGTAGCATGTGTTCCTACATATAATGAACATTCACCAATTCAAGATCCCAGGCTACACAAGTACTTCAATAACCAAGATTATCCTATGCCATTTTATTCATTTATTTATTTATTTATTTATTTATTTATTTATCTGTCTGTCTATCTATCTATCTATCTATCTATCTATTTATTTATTTATTCATTCATTCATTCAAAAGAGTGAATGGAACTTCCATGGGTGGAGATCAGAGGAAAACTTTCAGATCATTTCTTTCCTTTCACCATGTGGGCTTCTTGAGAGTGAATCAGGTGTCCATATTTGTGAGCACATTCCTTGTTTACTCACCTATCTTATTGGCCCCGTAATCTTTATTATGCCCTTCATAAAACCTTTGGAGACATTTTGCTTTGTTTTTAGTTTACATTTTATCTTTAATTTCTTGCATTGCAGAGTTAGGTTATTTATTTATTTGACATATTTTCCTTTATGAATAACCACACATTTATTCCCTCTTAGATGTACTATTTCTACATTCTATGAGCTTTGCTATGCTACACTTTAATTTTTTATGCAAGTATTCTTTTTTGCTTCTCTTTAGATTTTACCCTTGGCTATATTGGGTTTTTAAGCTTGTTCTATTTAATATACACATGTGTCTGTGTTGTCAAAAATCCTGTTAGAGACATTAACATCATAACCTTGTGGTAAGAAAAATATATTTAAGAACTTTACCAGGCATTGGCTTATTGTGTATATCCTTTAATATGCTGAGATTTCTTCCTAACATTACAAGTTTTCAGACTGTTATTATGAATTGAAGTAGGATCTTGTCACAAGGCTTTCTTTTATCTGTTAGGTGAAAAACATGTGACATCTGTCCTTAAATCAACATTTCTTGATTTGTCTTACTGAACCATTCCTACATATCTGGAAAAAAGTCTTAGATAATGATCATTTTGATTGCTCTTGAATTCAGATTTTGCATATTTTATTGAAAATTTTTGTCATCTGCATTCATAGGGAGATTTGTACACAATTTAAATCCTTTATCTTTTTGATATCAGGGTACTGGTAGCTTCACAAAAATATTTCATGAATTTCCTTCAATTTCTATCTTGTGGAATACTTACAGAATCATTATTATTTCTTCTTTAAGGCTGGGTAAAATTTATCACCACTGTATCCATGTAGATATTGTGCTTGTTTTAGTTTGGAGATTTTTAATAAATGATTCAAAATCACTGCATGTTATAGATCCATTAAGTTGTTTATCTTATCTTGTTTTTATTCAGTAGTTCATTGTTAACCTACAAATTCATCCATTCCTTTTGAATTTTCCAAATTAATAAGAAGTATATTTTTAAGGTAGAGATTAATGATTCTCAGAATTTCAGCTGAATCTCTCCTAATGACCACCTTTTCATCTTTAATTTTATTAATTTGGGTCTTCTCTTTCTTTTGGTTATTTTTGGCAAGGATTTGTTTGTTAATTTTGGTTGTTAGCTTGACTGGATATGGAATCAATTAAGCCATAAACCTCTTAGTGCACTTATAAATGATTTTACTTATCAGGATATTTGCAGTGGGAAGGTCATTGTAGATGATGCCTTCAGGTGTCCACAGATGAATAGTCATCCAAGGAAAAATTTCTTTCCTTTAGGTGTGCTTGCCTTCATTCTCACTGAAAAGTCCTTCTATCCTCTTGCTGCCACTACTATTGCCTTATTTCTTTGTCTATATCCTAATTTGGTTTCATTAGGCTTCCAGCATAGACTGAAGGCCTGTGTCACTCCAGGAATTCTTCAACAGCAGATTGATACTGTTGAAGCACTCAGCCTAGTAAGTTGATTAACTTTCATATTCTCAATCTCTCCAGTGTGAAGACAGCTATCAGTGGACTACTAAGATAATATTGTTGAAGCCAATATACTAAATCTTATTTTAATATATATTCATTTTATCACTTCTGTTTCTTGAGGGAATGCTGAAAAAATTCATTTTGCCAACTTTATTTATCTTCTCCTAAAACTAAATATTGTTTCATTTATTTCTTTTTTTTTATATTGCATGAGTGTCTGCTCTAATCTTAACTATTTATTTTGATCTCATGATACAATATTGGGCTTATTTTTCTATTTCTGGGCTCTAAAATATATAATTAAGTTATTTAATTGCCTTTGGTTTATTAATGCATGTATTCAAAGCTCTTTGTTTTCTAGTTAGGGATGTATAATTGTATCTCACAGATTTGGGTATTGTTGGACTAACTCTGCTGCTGTGATACAACACTCAGAGTCAAGCAACTTAGAAGGAGAGAGGGAAATTTATTCAACTTAAAGTTCCAGAAGAGATATAACCCATTATGACAGGAAAGACATGGCATACTGCAGAAGTTAGAGATGAAAAAGGTCATTGTGGAAGCAAAGAGATGACAAATCAAAAGCAGACTGCTAGCAGAAATAAGGCAGGGCTATTCAGAGTCAAGGCCTGTGAACTCTATTATTACAAGCATAACCCCTTCTGGTGTTAAAGGCCAAGTCCACCTTAAAATGGTTCAAAACCAAGTATTCTACAACTTAATGTCAGGCAACTCTTAGATAAACCAAGACAATTTAGGGTGAAGGAATATTAAACATGAATCCAATTATTTCAACTCAGGTATGTCAGAAAATTTTAATGAATAAAATAATTCCAAAAGTAAATGCCCTAATGCAAAAACATAAGTAACATGAAAAGTCAAGAAATGTGTGCTCTAAAATTCACCAGTCCTACAGAAATGGATCAAATGAGAGTGACTCATGTTGAATCTCAGTAACAGAATTTCATCTACTCTTAGTTTAATTTTATAAGTATATTGAGCAATTATTCCTGTCCCCTCTTTCTCCCTTCTGTCCCCTTCCTTTCCCTCTCCTCCTTTCATTAATCTATCCCACTTCCTCCCACCCTACTATCTATCTACTTTTATGGGTCCTAGGGTTCCTTGTGGATCATCTGCTCTTCTGGGGTTTCGGGTCTCTCTGGCTGACCAAGTAGGCCTTCCTTGGGCAGATCTGCTGATAGGGACATTTCTCTTCACCTGTCTAGACCTAGTCCATAGTGTTTCCACTATATTTAATCATTTCTCCTGAGATCTGTGCAAGTCATTGTTGGTATATCAGTCATTGTGCAGGTCTGATAAGGACAGGTCTCACTGCACTGGGTTTCTAGATGCAGTAGTTCTGCCTTGAGTGGAATGTCCTGTCCAGTGCGGATATCCCCATCTTTACCCTCTTACAATCTTACTGCCCCCTGTTCTGGAAGGTTCCCTGAGCCTTGGGATGGGGAAAGATTTAGTTGTCCTGAGGACTGCAAGGTTACAGGTACTCTGCATTCTGCTGTGCTGTTACTGTCTGTTTCTCTGCTCTTCCACTGCACTAGGTCGCATCCTGTATGAGTGTTGAGATCCTGTCCTTTCCAAAGGTAAATTGAAATGTGTTCAGATGGAGGTTTACTCTTGGATGTTTGTGGCTAATATTGAAACATCTTATCCTATCCACTATCAGTTTATTCCCCTTCCACTGTCGTTACACTGATTTGCAGTGCTAGGCATGTGTGGTCCCTGTAATGGAAGGAGGGTAGGAATTAATATGCAGGTGATTGGTTACCTAGAGCTTAACCCCATTCTCTGCTGTGTCCTATTCCTGTTCTCTCCTTTAGGCCTTTTCTTATATACAAGCATTTTTAAAAAAGTTTAGCCCTGTTCTTTTATTTCCGTTCTTTTGGGATCTTCTTGCCTCTCCCCACCCCCATCTTGTGTTCTGTTCCTTTACATTTGTGAGTGTTATAAGGGTTTATGTTTGATTCCATCAAACTGATAGCTTAATGCTAAGATCCACTTATAAGAGTAAACAAAAAGCATCTGTCTTCCTGCTTCTGGGGTATTTCAAACTGATTTTTTCCAGTTCTATACATTTACTGGCAAATTTCATTAGTTCATTTTCCCTGAAAGCTGAATAGTGTTCCATTGTATATATACATACACATTTTCATTAACCATGTCCATTGTTGAATTTTCTTTGAAATTGTGAAAAGGGCTGCTATGAACATAGTTTTACATGTGTCTCTGACGTAGAGTGTGGTGTTTTTTAGAACTATTTCCTGGAGTGGTATGTTTGGATCATATGAAATTTTAATTTTTAGCTTTTTTTAGGTACCTCAAAATTGATCTCCAAAGGGGTTGTATGAGTTCAAAATCCTACCAGTAATGTATGAGGATCCTCTTCTCCTCATATCCACGTCAGTATTTGTTCTTGTTTGTGTTTCGGATCATAGCCATTCTGACTGGCGTGAGATGATATCTCAGGGTGATTTTCATTTGCATTTCCTTAATGATTATGAAGGTAGAACTTTTTTAAAAAGATATCTGTTAGGGGTTAGTAAGCAAGTGGTTGGTTTCCTGGAGGCCAAACTCTCTCTCTATTGTGTCCTGTTCTGTTCTTCCCGCTCCTTTAATCCTTTTCTTATATAAAGGCCCTTTTTAAAACAGTTTTTTATCTCTGAATAAGAGAGGATCTCAACACCCAGACAGGATACAGCCTAGTACATTAGAAGAACAGTGAAATACACAACAACCAATCAGAATGTAGAGTACTAGCTACCTTGAATTTTTCACCCAAAATCAAGCCACTCAAATCTGTCTCCATCCAAAGGCTCAGGAAACCTTGCTGAAGAGGGGATTGTAAGATTGTAAAAGCCTAAAGATGGGAAGGCCCACCATTAGATAAGACACTCAACGTATGGCAATGCTGCTGCATCCAGGAACTTAGTGCAATGAGAATTGTCCTTACTACATGTGCACAATGGTAGACAGTTTTGTATTCTCTGGTCTAACATTGAAGTATTTTATCCATTTGATGTTGACTTTTGTGCAGGGAAACAAATAAGGATCCAGTTTCATTCTTCTGTGTGCAAATATCTAATCTTTCCACCACCATTTGTTGAAGTTTTTGTCATTTTTCCATTCGATTTTTTTGCACCTATGTCAAAGCCCAGGTGATTGTAAGTGAGTGAACTGATATTTGAGTCTTCAGTTGTGATCCATTAGTCTATGTCTCCTTTTAGGACCCAGTGCCATGCTGTTTTTATTTCTATGGCTTTATAATATAGTTTAAGGTCAGAAATGGTTATATCTTCAGCAGAATTTTTATTACTCAGGATTTGTTATTCTGTGTCTTTTATGTTTCTATGTTAAATTTTAGATTGTTTTGCCAATGAAAAATAACTTTAAGAAATGATTAAGTTTAGATATTGGTAAAAGCATATGAGTTAACCCTTAAAGGAATTTGAAGAGGATGTAAATAATTTTCTGAATGAATTTCAAGAAAGGACAAAGAGTTGAATGTAATGGGAAACCAAAATGAATATGAAAAATAACTGTATAAGGACGTCATCGGAGAGGAGGACCCAGAGGAGAGTCAGGCATACACAATAAATGACTCTCTGGGAATTGGGGGGGAGGCACTGGGGGATGGGGAGGGAGGGGTGAGGGGAGGGTAGCAGGGGGTTTGGGGGGAGGAGGAGGGAGGGAGGGAACTGGTCTATCTATTAAGTTTGTATGAGCGGAAATAATAAAAAAATGTATAAAAAAAAGAAAAATAACTTTCTAAGGAAAACCACCTTAAAACAGATATGTTGAAGGAAATAAAAAATAAGAACGGTCAAATTTCACTGTAAAGACTCAAAAATAAAATGGGGCATGTGGAAGACAGAATATGAAGCATTGAAATCTAGTCGGAAAAATGGGTTTGGTTATTCAAGTCAATAATAATTTAAAACAATCATAGTACAACAGCTGCATATGTTCTTTTTTAAATTTTTTTTATTATTTATTCAATCGTGGGTGTGTATGTGTGTGTGTGTGCGTGTATGTGTGTGTAGAACCACGGACGAATTCGGGAACCACCATGGACCACCTCCTCCTTGTTTACTCTGCCCTGGGATTCACAGGCTTTGCCCTACCAGGAAACGCGGGCCACCCCCACTTCCACCTGGCATCTATACGTGGGGTCTAGGATCCGAACTCAGTACCTTCCGCCTGCAAGGCAGAGGCTTGTCCCCTGAGCCACCTCTCCATCCCCAACTGCATATGTTCTTAAAGCCCCATGTGATGCAAGGGCAGAAGTGGCACTAGGGTCCATCTGGACTGATATATCAACATGGGTCCCCTCCAGAGACAGAAGCACATTGAGTGCTTGCTTCCCCTATGAGAGGAAGCTTTCTGAGCAAGATCTGCAGCTGATTCATGAGGGATTCAGCACTTATTAGCTGGTCAATCTCTCAGCCCAGAATGTGAGTAGTCCTGTATTAAACCCAGCCAAAGAGGATATTCAGAAAAACATATGTGGAGTTAGTTCATTTTATCAAACAGTCCATTCCAGCCTCAATAGCAATTTCATTAATCGTTTGTGTGTGAGTTGGGGGGGGGTGAAACAAGATGATCACATGCAGATTATATTTTGAAGTTATATGCAACACAGGCTTTTCTCTTTGACTGTATAGCAAGAGGCAGAATGCATGAGCATATCAGTAGTTGAATGATGATGTCCTAGGAGAAGCAAAATTAAGGTACTAGGAGGAACTTGTCACTGTCTTCCTGAAAGAGACCTCTATAAAAAGTATCCAGCTTGTACTGGCTGAGAGGTTCATCAGTGCCCTTCCACTGACTTTTGTGTTAGAAAAATGGAAACATAAAGTTGATCTTCACCTATGTGGAGATGGAGCACTGCAGTAATCCTGAGGTTGGCCTGGGATATATGTGCTGGTGAAGGTCATTTCTGTCAGCTCTCAGACACTCAAAGGACCACTCTAAAGGACTCACAATCATGTTGCTGATAGACAATTGAACTTAGAAAACATTTGGCAGCCTTTCCCAACATGGAGGCATGACTTATCATTAACAAAACAAATAACAGGGGCTGAACAGGTGACTCAGAGGTTAAGCCTCTGCCTTGCAGGCGAAAGGTCCTGAGTTGGGATCCTAGACCCCATGTATAGACGCCAGGCAGAAGCAGGGGCGTCCTGGGTTTCTGGTCCTGGTAGAGCAGAGCCTGTGAATCCCAGGGCAAAGTAAAACAAGGAGGAGGTGGAGGCAGTCCATGGTGGTTCCCAAATTTGCCCGTGGTTCTACACACAGATGTACATACATACATGCGCACACACACATACATGCACAATTGAATAAATAATAAAAAAATTTAAAAAAAGAAAACAAATAACAATATGTTTGAGACAAGGAACAAGTGTCTAATGCACCAAAGGGAATAATGAATTTCCTCTATATAAAGCAAGTTTTGCAACAATACAATTTAATAAATTAAAATAATGAAATAGATAAAAAACAATAGAATATATAAAATTCTTCATGATGTCATGATAATACCAAATCATGACATGTCATGATAATACCAAAATATCTTCAATAAAATCATATAGAAATGAGATCTAAAGCCTATAACAGAAGTTCTATATTTGCTGTAATCTACCTTCCTGAAATTTTGACAAATGTATTCAAAAAGTGTCTTGATTTATTTGATTCTGTTTATTCTGTAACTATAAAACTTTACAAAACTGTTAGCACATTGGGACATGGAATTTTAAGTAACCTGATTCTAAACCCAGGCCATGGTTACTCATATTTGTTACTAGAGTAAGTTATCTCTTATCTCTTTATAGAAAAATTATTGAATAAAATTCAACAAATCCAGGGAAAATGATGCTTATTTCAGTACAAGAGACATACAGAACACTGAATAGTCAGAATCAGAAAAGAAATTTCCAAAGTCATATTTTAGTCAAAACACTAATAAAGTACACTGAAAAGTTTAAGAGAGAAGGCCAGAATCACAATTACAGACCCAATAAAATAGCATCTAAGTTTTCAGTGGAAATTCTTTAAGTCAGAATGAATTGAAAAGTAATGTACAAGTTCTAAAAGAACACACTTGGAAAAACAGACTATTACACACAGTTATGGTACACTATGTATCTTTATTAAAAGAAAGGTAAAATTTTACATGATTAAAAACAGGTTAAAATAAATTTTCTCTACTAGCTCAACTATGTGGAGGATACCAGAAAGAACAGTGAGGACAAAAGAGAAGACTAAAGACATCGAAGAAGCGAAAAACTGTTGAGAAAAAAGGATTGTGATGAAAGAGAGAGGGTTCAGCAGTTATAGTATCTGCTCACAAATCTGTCATGAGTTTGAACTCTGAAAACCTACATCATAGAAGGAGAGAAATTACTTCTGAAAATTTTTCTCAGAACTCCACAGATGCACTATGACTTTCATATATTTCTTTCTATATATTTATACTTCTCTCTCTCACACTCTCTCTACTTTTCCCTTTCTCCATCCCTTTCTGTTGTCACCCATTTGTCTCTCTCTCCTTCCTTTACCTTTCTGTCACATTCTCTATCACATAAGTAAGAAGAAAATATTAAAAAAGAAAAGAGGGTTAAGGATATCACAAATATAAAAGTTCTTGATTGACAAATGTAAAGAACATATCAGATTGGATGAGAAAAAACTATTTTTGCTGCTGCAAAGAGACATATCACACTATAAAAGATAAACATTATCTTATGTAGAAAGGGCAATCACTTATTCTAAACAAATGTAATGAAGAAACAAATAGTTACTCTTATTTAAATATCTGACAAAGAGAATATCAAATGAAACTATTCAAAAGAGATAAGTCGCTTCCATGATTAAGAGAGCAATTCCTTAAGAGGACTTTGTGATTATAAACATGTATATACAAAACATAATTTCTTTCAATTTATAAAACAAACATTCCTTTAAAAAGTCTTAGATTAGCCACAATATAATAATAGTGGGGTCACTTAAATGCTCTCTCTAATAGACAGGTCATCTGTAGCAGAGCTAGATGAGACATAGGTCAACTGCAGACATCATGGAGGCTGAGAGAGCAAGCTTCAGACTGTGAAAGCAGATGGCTAGAGAAAGCAGGTCTGGGCTAACCAACCTCAAGGACTACCTCCTGTAATGTGCCTTTCTTCAGCAAGGCTCCACCTTCTAAGGTTATCACAACCTTCCAAAACATCAAGTAAGGATTCAAATACATGAGTCCATTGAGGATAGCTCACATTTCAAACTATGATATCTTTATTCTTGGCTTCCATGGACTCATGGCCACCTTATTATTAAAACCATATTCGGTTGAACTTTAAAAGTCTTGTAGATTGCATCAGCAGTCTCAACATACTCTAAAAGTCCAGTGTTTCCTGTAAAATGAAAAGATGAGCTACATAGATTGGCACAGAATAAATAACCCCATTCTAAAAAAGAGTAATAGGGGCATATCCAGGAATGGTTGATACATGAGAAGACCAAAAAGTAGCAGAACAGACTGTAAATCCTGAAACTCCAAGCCCAGAAAATAATATCCTATTGAAATGAACTCAGTTCCAAAGGGCTTACATTCTATCCCTCCAATGCAGCTATTTGCAGAACACATCATTCTATTGGGTTGGCTCCTTTCATGGTATAAACTCTCCTACAAATATCACATCTTGACTCCAGCATTTCTAATATCTTCATGTGTCATTGGGATATTGGGCTTTAAATTTAGCATGAAATTCCCTTCTTGGACCTTTTTATGGCTTTTCCCATCCTGACAAATATTGCCTGCCTTAACTACTCTCCAAAACCTTGAAAGAGGGATCTACGACCTCTCACCCTTATATCTTTAATGCCTTTTAAAAACAAGACCACATGAAAAACTTTGTCAAGTGCTGCTATTAGCTCTAGTTCGAGACTGACCCCCTTGGATCACAGTAGGTTCATTTCCACTATGCTGATGCTGGTAAGAATATCTCTTATGTCTTTTTTTTAGAGAACAAGAGGCAATTTCTAGGAACTCTGCCCTTGAGCTCTTTCTTGCCTAAAGAATTTGCATTCTTATGAGTTGAAGCCTTCCATGAAGATTTTGACCTCGTGGTGCAGTCTCTATTGAAGATCAAATGAAGAAAAGGCTTTGATTCATTAATGGAACCTATTTGAAAATAATGGACAACTTATTGTTTGCCTTCTCCTAGCTCAAGTCTTCAAGTTTACCATCACGTTTTTCCTCATTAAGCCTCATAGTTTCTGTTTCTTTCTGCCTGATTCCTTACTGTTTTTCCAGCATAACACTAAAGGAGAGCACTGAAATGTGTCCTTGTTACAAGGTCAATATCACATCATCTAGAAACTTCTTCAAACAAAGACTTTAATTCAATTTCAGGCAAGGTTTCAGAACCCAAGAAAAACTTTATCAAACTATCTGCAAATGAATTACTTCATGTCACTTTCCTAGTTCTTAGTAAAATCTCTGTTCCTCTCTAAGAATTCCTCATCAAATCTGGCTTCCATTGTTTACTTCTCTCTCATCATTACTCTTTTCCAAGACCTCATTAGAATGACCTTTTATGACTCATCTTCAAGACAAATAATCTTTCTTAGAGCCCTTTCCCCAACCCACCGGCTGGAACGCACCGTGACCCAGGTAAGCTCCGCCCCCGCCCAACCCCAGAACCCCCAGGCAGCCCAAGGGACTCAGCTCCTCCCACCAGCCAGCCTGCCCGAGCTGCGCGGGGCGTGGGAGGACCCCATCCTCCCGGGACACGCCCCAGCTCCCCAAGTTATATAGAGCCCCGCCGACTCATCCTCCCTTTCCCCAACCCTCCTGCCGGGAGCGTGCAGTCCAGCCAGGACTCACCACGACCCAGGTAGGGCCCAGGGTAAAGACTTTCAAAACATGATCATTACCATGTTCAATACTATGAAAGAGGAAATCCGGGAGGAATTACATAACAGCATCAATTGCTTTGAAGAGGAAAACAACAGACACTTGGAGGAGTTGAGAAAAACAGTTCAAGAAACAAAAACAAACATAGAGCAGCTAAAGCAGACTCAAGCAGAGTTAAAAACTGAACTAAAAGACAAGTTATCTTCAACCCAAAACTCCACAGAGAATCTTATCAGCAGAACTAATGAAGCAGAAAACAGAATTTCAGACCTTGAAGACAAAGTGGGAATATTAACCAGCTCAATGGAAGAGGTTGTTAAAGCCAAAAAGATACTCGAGAGAAATATTGAAGAGTTATGGGACACCCTGAAGAGGCCTAACATGGATATCTATGGAATACCAGAGCAAGAATCTCAAATTACCACACCCGAGAAAATTTTTCACATGATCATCAACGAAAACTTTCCTCATCTAAAAAAGGAGAGGCCCATACAAATACAAGAGGCATTCTGCACCCCAAACAGATATGACCAAAATAGAAACTTGCCACAGCAAGTAATAGTTAAAACACTCCACATTCAAGATAAAGAAATGGTGCTGAGAGCATCAAGGGAAAAAAAAACAAGTCACTTTTAAAGGTAAACCTATTCAAATAACAAATGACTTCCCAGTCAAAACAGTAAAAGCAAGAAGACCTTGGAGAGACATACTTCAAGTATTGAATGAGCAAAAATGTCAACCCAGACTGATATACCCCACAAAACTATTCATCATGATCGAGGGAGAAAGAAAAATCTTCCAGAACAAAGACAACTTGAAGGGATACATGTCCACCAAACCAGGTCTTCAAAAAATGCTAGAAATGATACTCAAGCTTGACGAAAAAAACAGGCATATCTAGGAGAACAGAAGGGAAGTATGATACTACCAAAACCTAAAAGCGAAACAATACACTTACAAAAGCCACTAAACATAATAAATAAATAAATTAAAATAGTTTCTCCATTATAACATTAAATGTTAATGGTATTAACTCACCGATTAAGAGACAAAGACTACAAACTTGGATTAAGAACCACAACCCATCAATCTGCTGCCTTCAGGAAACTCATCTTGCCACAAAAGATAGGCACATCCTAAAAATGAAAGGTTGTTCCAAAATTCTACAAGCTAATGGAACCAGGAAACGGGCAGGGGTAGCCATTATGCTGTTGGACAAAGTGAACTTCAAACCAAAAAAAATCATAAGAGACACAGACGGATACTACATTTTAGTCACAGGTACAATTCACCAGGAAGACTTCACAATACCGAACATAAATGCACCCAATACAGCCCCCCCACATTCATTAAGCAAACCCTACAACAAGCAAAGTGAGAAATCAATCCCAAAACAATAATTCTTGGGGATTTCAACATCGCCTTCTCAACATGGGATAGATCAACAGGTCAAAAGCTTAACAGACACTTTGGAACTCAATCAAACCCTTAAAGACACCAGAAGGTGGAAAGACCTCCTATGTTCCTGGATTGGCAGAATGAACATTGTAAAAATGACCATCCTACCAAAGGCAATATACAAATTCAATGCTATACTAATTAAAATCCCAAAGCAATTCGTTAAAGAAGTTGAACAAATAATCTCAAAATTCATATGGAGGCACAAAAGACTCAGGATAGCAAAGACAATCCTGAGTAACAAAACACTGCTGGAGGTATTACCATACCAAACCTTAGTCTATACTACAAATCCATAGGTATAAAAACAGCCTGGTACTGGCTCCAAAATAGACACACAGATCAATGGATAAGGATTGAAGACCCAGATATAAGCCCACAAAAATACAGCCATTTGATCTTTGACAAAGGGGCCCAAAGAACCCAATGGAAAAAGAACAGCATCTTCAACAAATGGTGCTGGCACAACTGGATCTCCCCATGCAGAAGATTAAAGCTGGACCCGTACTTGTTACCATGTACAAGACTTAATTCCAAATGGATCAAGGACCTTGATAACAGGCCAGAGACTTTAAAAACCATAGTTGAAAGGATAGGGAACTCCCTCCAGCTGATTGGGCTAGGCCAACACTTCCTAAACAGACATCCAATGGCTCAGTCACTGCTACCAACTCTCAACAGTTGGGATCTTGTGAAATAAAAGACCTTCCGTTCAGATAAAGAGATTGTAACATGAGCTCAAAGGCAACCCACAGAATGGGAGAAAATCTTCACTAGCCACATATCTGATAGAGCTCTACTGTCCAGAGTGCACAAAGAACTTAGAAAATTGAACACCAAGGAAACCAATGGCCCAATTAAAAAATGGGCCCTGGAACTTTAAAGAAACTTTACCAGAGATGAAATTAAAATGTCTAACAAATGTCTTAAAAAAATGTTCCACATCCTTAGCCATCAGGGAAATGCAAATCAAAACTTCCCTGAGATATCATCTCACCCTGCTCAGGATGACAAATATCCACAATACAAACAACAACATATGGTGGAGAGGATGTGGAAAGAGGGAAACTCTACTATATTGCTGGTGAGAATGCAGGCTCATAAAACCACTCTGGTGAGCCGTCTAGAGATTCTTAAAGAAATTAAAGGTTGAAATGCCATATGACCCTGCAATTTCACTTTTGGGAATAACCCCCCTCCCAAACAGCAAAAATTCACTTCGATAGCACAAGCATGACCATGTTCATAGCAGCATTGTTTACAATAGGAAAGTCATGGAATCAACCTAAATGTCCAACAGTTGATGAGTGGATAATGAAAATGTGGTTCATTTATACAATAGAATACTACTCAGCCATCAAAAATGTTGAATTAATAAGATTTGTGGGGAAATGGATAAAATTAGAAACAATTATACTGAGTGAAGATGCAGAAAACTAAGTGATGTATGTACTCCCACTACCAAACCCACTTAGAGACACTCACAAATAAATCTCGGGAATAACTAAAGTAATTGCTAAGATTATGAACAGGAGAGATGGGGAAGGAGGGACACACCAGTAACAAGGAGAGAGGGGACCATGTTACAATAGAGAAAATAGGCTACCATCAAGGACTGCAAGTAAGTAATGAGACATCTGGTTAAGTTCACAGACTTTCCTTCCTGATCATTTACCACTGATGGGGTATGATCTTACCAGAAGGGGAGGGCGTATAGTCTGGCAGATTGAAAGTAACCATTTCGCTAATGGGTGATTGACCCCTCTATCACCACGTTTTCCTACTTTTATTACATCTGCCTTTGAATATACTTTTTTAACAAGACTCTAATTTAACAGGTTTTTATCTCCAGCCAGTGGGTAATATCCAATACCCATCAGGATGCAGTGAAGGGCATTGCAGGAGCAGCAATACTGAATAAAATAAATCAACAAACCATAATCCAGAACATCAGAGACTCTATATCAACCATCTGGAACTAGGCCAGCCTAATCTCTCCCCATCCTGAAGCTCAGGGAAATTTGCGGAAGAGGGGGTGGTAAGAGTGTAAGAGCACAAGGATGGGAGGAGCAATGATATGCAAGATACTCCATACAAGTTAGGGCCGAAGCAATCATAATTGGACTTTACATGCCCTGCGCAATATCCAACACACTATCAACCCCACAAAGTCTAGCGTTTGCTAAAGGCACTAGGATCCTTGGAGGCAAGGGATTGACTGCTACAGTAGTATTCCCATGCTTAAAGGGAACACAAGAAATGGTTCTGGGAAATGCCGCTGGGTCCTTGCACCTCATCAGAGAGGAGGACCCAGAGGAGAATTTGGCATGCTCATTAAAGGATGCTCTGGGGATGGAAGGGGAAGGCACTGGGGTATAGGGAGGGAAGGAGGAGGGGAGGGGGGCACAGGGGGTGGGAGGGGTGGAGGGAGGGAAGGCACCGGTGTACCTGTTAAGTTTGTATGAGTGGAAATAAAAGTAAATGAAATAAAAAAAAGAAAAAAATCTTTCTTAGAGCAAAGTTCCAAAATTCTCCATAATTTTCCCAATAATCATTTTCAAAGTAATATTAACTATGTACTGATTACTCTTCTCTGTTGTGTGAGATGCCACTGCAGCTCAAACAGCTTAAGAGAAGAGTTATTCAGCTTATGGCTCAAATGGGTAGATACAGTAATTTATGGCATAAAAGATATGATTCTGGAGGCAGAAGCTGGAGAACTAAGTCACTTCCATCATAAAAGCAAAGAGCTACTGCTACTAGCTCAAGAGCCGATTCAGTCACTGAAGCAAAGTGGGGCTGACCAACTTCAAGGTCTAAACCCTATTACTGCTTTCATTCATCAAGGCTCCAAATCCTAAAGGTGCCATGACCTTCCCAAATGCTGGCAACGGATAAGGATTCAAACACAATGAACCTGTGGGAAGGAGGGAAATTACAGTTCAAACCATGACATTATACTCCTAATGCCAATGGACTCATTACCATGATTTTGGAAACTACACTCAGTCTAACTTTTGAAGTCTACATAGACTAATCAGTATTTCCAATGGTCCAAAAGTCCAAATTCCAAAGCCTCCTGTGAAATCAAAAGACAAATTATATATTCCAACATACAAAAGGAATGGGGGAAGGAAAGCAAATAGGTCCATAAAAAGACTGAAAACTATTTGGACAAACTCTAAATCCTACAACTCAAAATTAAACAAATGAGATTCTTACTGAAATCATCTCAGGTCATATTTTGAAATGTATCTCCCACAGTGTCATGTGTTTGAGAAGGTCATGGTACCTCAAGATCAGGAGCCTTGCTGGATAAATGCAATCACATAGGGGGTGGACCTTGAGGTGGATTAGTCTCACTTTATCTCCTAGAGAAGTCTGCTTTTGCAATAGGCAGTCTTGCAGCTCTGTCTCAAGGATGGGTGTGATGTAGCCTGTCTCCAGCTTCTGCCAGCCAGCCATATCACATACACCATGAAAGACTATATATCTCTGCTCTGAACTGTAAGCTGAATAAATCTCCATTTATACTTTTAGTTGTTTGACTTTGAGTGCTCTATCACAGAGACACAAAAGTAACTAACTAGTACATCTCATTTCCAAAGGTTTTCAGCTCCAGCCCCCCCATTGCAACTTCCTATAAAACACACCATCCTCTTGGATTGGCTCCTTCCATAGTATACAGCTTTCTTTGACAGATGTCCCATATTGGATCTGAAATTGTAGCATTTTCAATTCACAATGGAAAATAAGACTTTAACTTCATAGCACAAACTGCCTTTCTTGTGCCTCTAAACTGCATTATCCCTGTCACACGTTGCCTGGCTCCTGCCATTCTCTGTAACTTTGGGGGAGAGATCCACAACCTCTTCTTCACTCTTGCTTCTTTTTTTAGTAGGTTTTTCTACTTTTACAAGCATACTGAGTACTTATCCTAGATTCCCTCCTTCTCTCCTCCCTTCCATGCACTCCCTTCCCTTCACTATTCCTTCCAACCCTTCTGTTGCCATGTCTCAATGGATCTCAAGGTTCACTCTGGCTTGTCTATTACTGTTGGGGTTCAGTCCTCCATAGTGTTACAAGTTACCTTTCTTCAGGCCACCACTCTTGCATCTTTGATGTCTCTGAAACCAGGATCATGATGACAACTTTGCCAAGTTTTGCTATAAACTCCAGGTGGAGATTGCTCTCTTGACTCACAGCTGTTTCAGATACTCAGTGCTGATTATATGCAAAATTTCTCTTGGGCTGATTCCTAAGAGGAGCAAACATTATGCTTGGAACTCTGACCTTCAGCCCTTCCTTTCCAAAGGAATCTGGATTCTTGTGGGTGGGAACCTTCCATGAGGAATTTGTCCTCACTGTAGGGCCTCTTCTATTACCTAAATTGAGAGCAAGCTTTAATTCACTAATGGAGTTTATCCTTTCAGAAATAGCTGCCATTTTGCTCTCTGCATTCTCTGTAGACTTGCCCTCAAATTTTTCTTCAAACTTTAGTTTTTATTCTTTTTTGCCTGATTTGTTCTTTTTCAACATAACTCTGAAGAAGAGTGTTGAAAAGTAGCCATGCCACATTGTCAAGACTATTTAACCTTGAAAATTCTTCTGTTAAACACTCAAATTTCTTTTCAGACAAAATTTCAGGAGGAGAGAAAACTTCACTAAATTTTCTGCCGACAGATAACTCTATTTGCTAATTGTCAAGTTTCCAACATAGTCTCTGCTTCCGTCTGGACCATCACGAGCTGAGCTTCCACTGCCTGTGTCTCTCATGACACTATATTCGTCCAAGCTCTCACTAAAATGGCTCTTTTGTCCCTGTGTCTAAGACACAAAGGCTTCTGAAGCACAAAGTCCCAAAGTTATCTATATTTCTCCCAATAAACAGTTCCAAAAGCACACTAGCCACATCTCAACAATGGCCATACTATTGGGTACCAACTTCTCTCAACTTTACAAACAATAGCTTCACTTTTTGAAACCAGAATCTTAGTCTCACATAGCACGTCACTTTTCTGATATTAATTTCTGTACTAGTTCTCTCTGCACTGCTGTGAGACAGTAATAAACATCAAACAATTTAATGAGAGAAAGGAAGATTTATTCTTCTTATGGTTCCAGAGTGGAGATACATCCATTTACGTTGAAAAAGGTATGAATCTGCTGGTAGAAACAGGAGAAGTTCTAAGTAATTTCCATTATTGAGGCAGATAGCTGCTGCTGCTAGCCCAAGAGCAAACTCACTCAAGCAAAGTGAGGCTAATCAACCTCAAAGTCGAAGCCCTTTAACTGTCTTCTTCCAGCAGGGCTCCAACTCCTGAAAGTGCCATGTGCTTCCCAAATACTGGCAACAGCTAATGATTCAAACACACAAGCTTGTGGGTGTGTGTGGGGGGGTAAATTTCAAACCATTACAAACTGTGGTACAGCAAAAGCCATAATTTTCAGTACAAAGTTCTCTCAGCTTCACAGCAACTCATTACTTTCTGGTACCTAGTCTCACAGCAACCAACCACCCACTGCTGTTTACAATTTCTGTACCAGTTACTCTTTCTGCTACTATGAGATGGTACTCATACACAAGTTTTGTGGAAAAAGGAGATTTTATTTGGCTTAAAGTTCCAGAGAGGAGACACAGTCCATTATGCAGAAAATGCATGGCCAACTGGCAGAAGCTTGAAGAGGCTTAAATCACTGTAGACATCATGGAGATTGAGATAGCTAGCTTCAGACTGTGAGAGCAAACTGCTAGAGGAAGCAGGTTTGGGCTAACCAACCTCAAGGCTCACCCCCAATGATGTGAGTTCCTCCAGCAAAGCTCCACCTCCTAATGGTACCACAACCTTCCCAAAAATCAACTAATGACTCAAATTTATGAGCTGATGGAGGACAACTTACATTTCAAACCATGACTTCATCACAACAAAAAGTGAACATTAGAATTTAATGATACCATACATCAAATGATTTAGCAAACAGCAACATAACAAATGAATGTACCACATTCAATTTACATATTCAATGACATATTCAATTTACCCCCCACACTATCTATCCAGACACTACAGAATACATATTTTTGAGCAGCCTACTCTAAAAATAGTTCTCATATTAGTAACACAAAGGAAATCTCAAGCAACAGAAAAAAAGGAAACAAAAAATCAAAATAATTGCAGAAAAATTGAATTAATATCTTGAAGTATATCTTACAACAATAATATAAAGCAAAAACAAAAACAAAAACAAAAAAAACCACAAAAATTTTGTTACATATACAAATTCAGGGAGATTAAATAACAAATTATTGAATTAATTTAATTTAATTTATTTAAAATAGAAATATGACACCAAAATATGGAGTATATTGAAAACATCACCTGTCAGAAAGTTTAGAGCTCTAAGTTCCCACATTAAAAAATCAGAGCTTTTAAATAATTAACTTAATGATGCACTTGAAAAGTCTGGGGATGGGAGAGCAACCCCCCCCTTCACTGTGGTCTCCTACTCCTATTCCATCTACCTTTGAATCTCCTCTTATAGTAAGATCTTCATTTAAACAGCCTTTTATCTTTGGATAGGAGGTGACCTCCAATACCAATCAAGATGGAGACAAGGGTGGTGCAGAAATAGCAAAACTGAAAACAACAACAAACCATAATTCAGAATTCCAAAGAACCTATATTAATCACCTGGAACCAGACCAGCCAAATCTTTCCTCATCCTAAAGCTCAGGGAAACTTGTGGAAGAGAGGGCGGAAAGATTGTAAGAGCCTAAAGATGAGGATATGCAACAATATGCAAGATACTCCACACAAGTTAGGGATGCATTAGCCATATTTGGACTTTGCACGATCTGTGCAATGACTGACATGTCAACAACCCCCAAAGTCTAGCATGGATCACAGGCACCAGGATCCTTAGAGGCAAGGGATTAACAGTCATAATAGTGTCCCCATACTAAAAGGGAGCCCAAGAAAGGACTCTGGGCAATGCTACTGAGTCTTACACCTCCCTGACTCAATGGGAAGTTTGGCATTCACATAAAAGGATGCTCCAGGGAATGGGGAGGCACTGGGAGAAGGGGAGGGAGGGGGTGAAAGGAAGAGGAAAAAGGAGAAGGATGCAAGGTGAACTGTGGAGGGATTGAGGAAGAGAGATTAGGGTACCTATTGAGGTTGTATAATTGGGGAAAATAAATATAAATAAAAAAGGAAAACTTTGGGGATGGTGGGAGAGGGAAACAAGAACAAACCACATTCCAAAATATTTGATGGTAAGATTATCAAGATTCAGGGCAAAAATCAGTGGATAAAAAAGAAAAAGGACAATAAAAATAAATAAATGAAACCTATAGTTGCAGTTTACTCCAAGAGACAGACTTAGATAAGGATTTTTAAAATAGGACCTATTTATGAAGGAAATAAAGCCAACAATAAAGTTGGACTTCATGAAATTATTAAGGCTTCTGTTCTGCAAAAGAAACTGCTAATTGAGCACAATGACAGTGTGCAGAATTAGAGAAAATCCCTTCTAGTTACATACATGGCAAGGAATAGATATCCAGAATACAAAATGAATGCAGGCTTATATAACCACTCTGGCAATCAGTCTAGTGATTTTTAAAAAAGCTAAAGATTGAAATGCCATATGACCCTGCTATTCCACTTCTGGGAATAGTCCCCCATAAAGCAAAAATTCACCTCAATGACAGAAGCACAACCATGTTCATAGCAGCACTATTTACAATGGCAAAGTCATGGAATCAACACAAATGCCCAATAGTTGATGAGTGAATAAGGAAATTGTGGTACATTTATACAGTGGAATACTACTCAGCCATCAAAAAAGATGAACTAATTAAATTTGCCAGGAAATGGATGGAATTAGAAAAATTACATTGAGTGAAGTGTCCCAGACACAGAAAATTAAGCACTGCATGTACTCCCTAATAGGTGGATACTAGTACCAAACCCACTTAGTGACATATTCAGAGATAAATCTATGTAATACCTACAGTAAATGCAAAGATTATAAACAGTAGGGTAGGAGAAGGAGGGCCCCCCAGAAATAAGGAGAGAGGGGATCATGCTATAGCAAAGAAAATAGGTTACCATCAAGTATTACAAGTAAGTAGTGAGACGTCTGGTTAAGCTCACACACTTTCCTTCCTGGTCACTTACACTGGAGGGTTTGATCTCACCAGTCAAGGAGGGCATAGAGTCTAGTAGATAAATGATAACCATCCTGCAAATGGGAGAATGACCCCCCTCACTGCAGTCTCCTACTCCTACTCCATTTATCTTTGAATCTATTCTTATAGTAAGACTTCATTTAAACAGCCTTTTATCTTTGGCTAGAAGGTGACCTCCAAAACCAATCAGGATGGAGCCAAGGGTGGTGCAGTAACAGCAAAACTGAAAACAACAACAAACCATAATTCAGAACATCAGAGACCCTACATTAATCACCTGGAACTAGACCAGCCAAATCTCTTCCCATCCTAAAGCACAGGGAAATTTGTGGAAGAAGGGGCGGTAAGACTGTAAGAGCCTAAAGATGGGGAGGAGCAACAATATGCAAGATACTCCACACAAGTTAGGGATGCAGTAGCCATAATCGGACTTTGCATGAGCTGTGCAATGACTGACATGTCAATGATCCCCCAAAGTCTAGCATGTCTCACAGGTACTAGGATCCTTAGAGGCAAGGGATTAACAGTCACAATAGTGTTCCCATACTAAAGGGGAGCACAAGGGCTCTGGGCAATGCCACTGAGTCCTTATATCTCATTAGAGTTGAGGATGCAGAAGGAAGTTTGACATTCACACTAAAGAATGCTCCAGGGAATGGGATGGGGGGAGATGGAAGCACTGGGAGAAAGGGAGGAAGGGAGCGTGAAAGGAAGCAGTAAAGGGGGGAGGAAATAAGGGGGACTAGTGAGAGGGGGAGGGAGGGAAGGGACCAGGATACCTACAAAGTTTATATGATTGGGAAAGATACATAAATAAATATTTAAAAAAGAAAAACAAACAATACAATTCAAATAAGCTGTGAAACTGAGGAAAGAGTTTTCAAAAGAAGAAATGTAAATATTTAATAAACACATTTAAAATATATTTCATATATTCAAATTCTGGAGATATGTGTATTGAAATAATTTTGAGATTTAGTCTTGACCTATTCAGAATGCCTAAAATCAAGAAAAGAAATAACACTAAAGATATGGGGAAAGGGAAATCATTATTTACTCCTTGGGGAGTGTAAACCAATGATTCTTTTTGGAAATTACTATGGAAGTTCCATAAAAAGCTAGAGATAGAATATCTATGTGCTGTACACTTCCTGGGCTTATTCACAAAGTACTCTTTATTCTTCTGTAGATATACTTACTCATCTATGCTCACTGAACCTTCATTTACAACAGCCAGCAAATGAAATCAGTCTATATAATGACTATCTACTGATGAATGGATGGTGAAAATGTGATCTATCTATCTATCTATCTATCTATCTATCTATCTATCTATCTATCTATCTATTCATCTGTAATAAAATACAGAAAGAACTTACACACGTATACCTGTATATATAGACACTAGAATTTTATTATGTTATTATGAAAATCAAATTATGAAATTTGTAAGTGAATTTATGTAACTGAAAATATTACGCTGATAAGTAACCTAGACCCACAAATTCTAATCATGCATGTATTTCATACATGTGGTCTATAGCATTAACCTTCAGGATTTGTGTATTTAACTTGAAATATAAGTAAAAGGCAGAATGATGGAAATACACCACTAACGGGCATAAAAAGGGACTTTAAAGCAGGGAAGGTATAAGAATGGAGTTGTTATGAAGGAGTAAAGGAGAATAATGGGGAGTAAGTCTTAATGGGGAAGTAGATGACAGGATAGGGTAGAGGAAATTGTGGGAGGGGAAGTATAATCAGTACTAAGTATGTATGGAAACCTATTATTTTATGTTTATTTAAAAGCACAATCTAACAAGTTTTGACACAAGTAGCCTATGAAGATATAGGTAGAGAGGGATAGAAAAGGGAAAGAAGAAACTGTCTTAAGATGGTCATCCCACTCACAGGCACTAGGATCCTTACAGGCAAAGGATTAACAGTCACAGTACTGTTCCCATAGTAAAAGGAAGCACGAGAAAGGGTTCTAGGCAATGCCACTGAGTCCTTATACCTCATTAGAGTGGAGGACCCAGAGGGAAGTTTGACATTCACACTAAAGGATGCTCCAGGGACTGGGGGGGGGGAGCAATGAGAGAAAGGGAGGGAGGGGGGAAAGGAAGGGGAAAAGGGGGGATGGAGCAAGTGTGTCTGGGAAGGGGTGGAGGGAGGGAGGGGACAGGGTACCTATTAAGTTTGTATGAGTGGAAAAAATAATTAATAAAAAAGATGGTCATCCCAGAAACTACAGATAGGTGATTAAAAAAATACTCTCAGTAGCAGATCTATGATAGTGCCATATGAACTGTTGGTCAGAGAAGCTTCAAAGACCCTCCAAAACAATACATATTATTCCCATTACTCTTGTTTGTCCATCAGAACCTGTAAGAATCTGTTGCTGAAGGTACCATACACTTTAGCCACAGGACAAAAAGAAATTAAGATGGAAATAATGTCGAAGATTCCTCTCTGATAGCTAGTTTTCATAGTACCTGAAGGTACTATGCAGGCTGTTCAGAAAGAGACGTCATTAACATTTTTTAAACAGCTGTCACTCTTATAAGCTACCTTAACAACTATTGTGGCAAAATGTTTTCATTGATGCAATAGTGGGATGAATGTTTTGAGGGCTGTTTGTTATAAAGACATGCTATCATAGTGACATCTAAATACTTATTATAAACAATGATTATTGGAACTCACATCCTTCACCCCAGATACTCCCTTTTGTGATTGAAGATGTTTAATGAAGAAAATAAGACAATTAGGCCTGGAAAATGTTTGGAGAATAATAAACTATCTAGTGATCCTCCACACAGAATAAACTAGAGTTTGGGGAGAAGGGCAGCTAAAAAGTATCTTCTACATATAGCAAAGCCTTTACACCCTTGAACTTCCTGCAGCTGTGTGTCAGTATTTCATCGTGGAATGGGGAAAAGCTCATGAGGCCTCAACATTCTCTATTTAGCTTATCTATGATTAATACTGAATGTAGAAAGGGAAACAATTTTTCCTAGGTAATGTAGCTGCTACATCATGCATATGTTAATATAGACAACCATTTTACATTCAGTGGGTCATACTGATACAAAAAGGCATCAAAGAAGGAAGGAGACTGGTTGGAAAGAAAGTTTAGGAGGGAGAAGGAAGAAGGATGAGACCAGGTAATCTGGGTTGAATTGAAATTCATTATACACATGTATTAAACAATTGAAGGTTTAAAAAGATAAAGAACACTGACAAACTTACATAAATTCATAGAAATTTTTAAAAAGGTGGAAATTAAAGGGAAGCATAAAACCAGTAACTGAAATGAAAAATGAATACTTATTTTGAAAATTATATATACCTACATTTGAAACTCTAAAAGAAATGGATCCATTTTTGTTTTATATAGCCTTCTAAAATTAATCTCACAGGTTAATCAATGTAAACAAACATATAACAAACAACGAAATAGAAGCAGACAAAGAAAATCTCTTGACTAAAAGCTTATATCCAGAGGTAATCACTGTAGAATTCTATCAAAACCTTAAATAAGAATTCAAATAAATTTTGCTCTCAAAATAGTTCATAATATACAATTTTAAAGAACATTTCCAACTTCTTTTATAGAGGTCAGAATTTCACTGAGAGTGAAAACAGATAAGGATACAACAACAAAACACAAAGTAAACCATAAGCCAATATTCTGAATGAACAGAGATGCAAATATTTTGAATAAATTATTTACAAATAAAATTTAAGAATATAGAAATCATTGACCATCCTCAAGAGTGATTCATTCCAGAGATACAGGGATGGCTCTACATATATAAATCAGTAAACATGACTTATCTTTGTCACATTAATGTCCTCAAAATCACATATCACATGATCATCTGAATGCTTGCACAAAAGGCTTTCAAAAAATCCAACATCCTTTTACAATAAAAGACATGAAGAGATTAGAGATGGAGGAACCATACCTCAACAAATTAAAAGCTATTGCTAGGCTTGAAAACTTCATTTCTATAATAAATAAATGGCCCAATAATTTATGGAAGGAAACATTTTCAAACTTTTTTTTTGAAATTTTCATGAATAAACAGAATGAGTTTATATCCTTGCCCCTTTTTTCCATTCCTCTCCTCTTTTACTTTCCTGATATAGTTGACTGGATTAAAATGGATTCTCAAATTTCTTTGCATTTCCCTAGTAGGTGATGACGTTTGCCACATTTTAAAATGTTTATTAGCCATTTGTACTTCTTGTGGATACTCTCATTTTGGATTAACAGCTCATTTTTATTATGTTGTTTCCTTGATTCTTAGCTTTGAAGTTCTTTATTTATCCTAGATATTAAAGTATCTGTCAGATGTTTAACAAGCAAAAATTTCTTGCATTCTGTAATATGACTCCTCATTTAATTGATATCTTTCTTTGTTGTATCACAGATTTTTAATTCATGTCTTCTTAGTCTTCTTAGTCTTCTTAACCCAGTCAAAATGCCTACTGTCAAGAAATACATAAAAATAAATGTCATTCAGATTGAGAAAAGGAAACACTTATTCATTGTTGGGAATGTAAACTGTTGGAGCCACACTGAAAATCAGTCTGGACTTTTCTCAGATAAACAAGAATTAGAAAACTACCATGTGACGCTTCTCTTTACTTCCAGGTATTTACCCAGATGAATTTGTACACAAACAGAGAGATTATTTGCACATCCATATCAGTAACTATGAATTAGAATTAGCATAGATATCCAAAACAGTTAAATAAATTACGAAAATATGCTACAGAAGCACAATGAAATTCTATTCAGTAGTAATAAAAAATAAATTATGAAAATATTAGGAAAATGGATTGAGCTGGTAAATATACTCAATGTGCTAACCCAAACCCATGATGACAAATGCTATGAAGCTCTGCCTCTTAAGTAGATGCAAGTTTTGAATTTTGTTAGATTTCTGTGTTTAAGTTACAGTGAGTATCTATAGAATCTAGGAAGCAAAATCATAAAGAGAATGAAAGAAAGACAGGGAAGCATGTAGTGAAATACAAATGACATGTATGTAGGGGAGGAAATACTAGGAATGGAAGTTTTAGATGGGGGATGGGCAGAAAAACATTGGAAAAGTTGGGATTGGGGGAAAAGTGTCTACCCATCCTTAGGATGCATGAAAAAAATAAGGAAACAGGCTCATTTGTACACTAGGTATAAAATTTAATTCAAATAAAAAGGCTTTGAAGTTGAAGTACCTTACATTTATGGAAAATGTTATTATTATCAGTAGCCATAAGTCTTTAATGGAAATCACAGTGTCATGTGCAGGCTAATATCTTGTGTTTTTGCTCAGGGAGTGTCCAGGTGTCCTAGAGTAGTACAAACTGTTGCTATTGCTCTTTGTTGCCCACGGAACCAGATGGCAGCACAGTATCACTGAAGAAAGGAAATACTTCGGGTTCAGGTTATAACAAATCAAGCCAGAACTAAGATGGAAGTGTCCTCACTGATAGCTAGCCTTCATGTGCTAGAAAGTACTGTACAGATTTTGGGGGAAGAAAATGAACCATCATTTTACTCAGGTATGATTTGTGTGATCTACAGTAGCAATCTACTAGGCAAGATGTGCCCAGTGGTGCAACATTGGAATGACTATTTGAGAGTAATCAACTTCTCTCTCACACTTCTCTTTGATGTCTACTCTAAGGCAAGGAAGACTTATCTGTTACTGTCAACCATATTATTGCTAGAGGAGTTCAAGCTCTGATGAAGGAATGTAAAACAGGTATTTTGTGAAATGCATGTGTAATCAAATGGCTTGTAAAAATTACTTTTTTCTGTACTAAAGTAAGCACAAATACATCCATATTTATTATGACAAAATTTAAAGAATGTCATTGGTACTTAACTATATATTTGTACTTATTTTTTTTAATTTTTATTATTATTATTATTATTTATTCAACTGTGTACATGTGTGTGTGTATGTGCTCTCGCGCGCGTGTGTGTCTGTGTGTGTGTGTGTGTGTGTGTCTGTGTATGTGTAGAACCACGGACAAATTCGTGAACCACCATGGACGCCTCCACCTCCTTCTGCCCCGGGATTCACAGGCTCCGCCCTACCAGGACCAGAAGCGCAGGCCACCCCCGCTTCCGCCTGGCGTCTATACGTGGGATCTGGGATCCGAACTGGGGACCTTCCGCCTGCAAAGCGGAGGCTTAACCCCTGAGCCACCTCTCCAGCCCTATTTGTACTTATTTTTACATGCATCTTTTTATTATACATTCACTTATTTATCAATTTTGTATTCTTTTAGAGTTTCATGTATGAATACAGCAAATTTACGATACTCCCATACCTTAATTCTCAATCCCTCCTACTGCCATTACAACCCTTTTTCCCCCCATGATTTTTTGCATTTGTGGCCTACCTACTGAGTTTCATATTGGTTGTCTTTGATGCTATGTACCTGAGCACTTGCTGGACTTCTTGAGATCTTTCCTCTTCTACTATGAAGTGCTCATAGGCTAAAGCCTGAGCAGGTCTTATGGAAGTACACATATCTGCAGTGGATTGATGTGTGCAACAACCCTATTATGTCCAGAAAACATTGGCCACATCCCTGCCTTACATCAGCTCTTACATTCTTAAAAATCCCTCTTATGCAATGTTCTCTGAGCCTTGAGGTAAGGTGATGGTTCGGAGATGAGCAGTCCACAGTCACTTATTTTCTCCCAGTTGTGATTTTCTCTAGGAAAAAATATTCTATTTCAAAATGAAGCCTCTAGGTTGAACTCTGAATTCTTAATGATAAATGTTTAAAACGAAATTTGATATAATGCCCTTATAGGTAAACCTGAATAATTTGTACTCATACCCTTCCAAAGGTCTGTGTTCTTCCCTTTCATATATTCTTTCCCTGTTTTACAGTACCAGGAATGTGATCCCCACTGAAAAGTGAACCTTAAACCTAATCAGAAAATTGTTGGTTGCTCTCTAACATGCATGTCACTATTAAACTGCAGCTTGATGGACTGATAACCTTGATTGCCTTTTTTCCCCAGCAGCTTGAATAGTACTTTCTGGTACTATGAATGCTGGCCAGCAAAAAGGCAGCTTTCCTTGGCAGATGTCCCATTTTGACCATGGCATCCTATACTTCACATCTCAATGCCAATCCAGGTTTCAACTTCACATGCAATGCCCTCCCTGCTCCTCTTTGCATATTTTTCAATCCTGGCACACACTGCCTGGTTCCAGACCCTCACTGAAACCATAGAGCAGGGATCCATGACTTCTTCATTCCTGTATCTTTATTTCCTCTAAAACCAGTGCCATGTGAATTATGTTTCCAGGTTCTGTTATAACCTCCAGATGGATATTTCCCCAATCTTGGATCATGGTTCAGCTTTTTTGTGCTGAAGCTGAGGAGTCACTTTCCTGTTCGGTAGTATTAGATAAGTTAAAAGGCTAGTCTTTGACTTATTTCCAAAAGAATTTGCGTTGTCATTGGTGGGAACTTTCCCAGAGGGTCTTGTTCTCAGGGAATGTCCTGTTCTGAATGAAAGAACAGACTTTAGCTCACTTATGTAGCTAATATGTAGCCACCATTTCTCTGTCTTCAGTCTCAAGTTTTCTCTCACATTTTTCTGTGTATTTCACACTTCTTTCTTTTTGTCTGATTTCTTCTTTTGTCATCAAAATCTGTATAAAAGCAATAAAATAATTTAACTATTTGTCTATAGGACAATTTGCACAACTGAAAATGTCTAGTTCTGTGGGAATCATGCCCACAATCCCTGCATTCTTCAACTCATTTCTTAGCCACTCCTGTGGCATGGCTTAGCAATGCCCAACTATATCCTCTCTTCCTTCCTGCTCTCCTACAATGAGCTCATCCCATAGCAGCTCTGCCCTCTCTTATCCATGTGTTTATGGTGTTTCTCCTTGTTCTCCCTGACCTTAAATTATTTCCTCTGTTCTGATGTTTCCCACCTTAAGACTATGGCTTCCTCCTTACTTTAATCAGACTAAGCATCAGAGAGTTTTTTCCCCTTCTCTTATTTTTCAATAAAATACTTATTTTAACCTCTCAATGCATTTGACTTTAGAACACCTCTCAATGCATTTGACTTTAGAACACAAGAACCCCAAAGAAGAAACCCCATTTCATGATGGAAACAAAAGAATGACTCCCCTGAGATGCTAAGAGGTATGTTCCACTAATAAGGTAATGGGAACTTTTTTCTCTGTTGATTCAACTCCTTTGAGCAGTCTTCTCAGGATAAAGGTGCTAGATCTTTTTAAAATGGACTCTTGGGAAGGGAGGAAAATTTTTCATGTGGAGTTGACTTTATGTACTGTTATTCAAAGAAGAGTACTTTCTCTAGTGATGCTCATTCTAATGAAGAGCACTCACAAATTCAGGTCCAGAATAACAGTCATTCATCTGTCTAAGGCTCATAGCATAGAAGAGGAAACTCCCATCATAGGAAGCTTCAGTCACTAATAAGTCATGCAAAATCCAATATTGAAACAGCATACACCTGTGTGAGGTAGAATCATGAAACCTGGCACTAGAGAAAAATCTCTTTAGTTGCTGATTCTCTGACACTAAAAGTTTCTGTGATCTCATAGGCACTGAGCCCTGGTACAGGGGGGTAGGTCTCTAGATGCTAATATATTTTAGTCACCGAATCCCTGGTACTAAAACATTCTGTGATCTCTTAGGCACTGAACACTGACACTGGGAGAATATCCACAGATTCTGATATCTCTGGTACTAGGAGAAGGCCATCCGAGTCCCCGAGACCCTGAAAAGAACCTTCCAAGACTGGGCAGTTGTGCAATATTCTGTTTCAGTTGGAAATTTCTTCCTGAGAGGAATCCACTTAAATGTAATTGAAAGTCTTTTTAATACCAAGACTCTTTAAAATATCAGCTTCTTTTTCCCTGTTCCTAAGTCTGGCCTTAAAACAATTTACAATGTCATCCTTGTCCTGAGAGAGTAAACAGAAATGAATGTTTAAAATGTAGCTCATGCCATGTATTTAGGTTTTTAAAGATGACCACACAAGTTTCTCTTTTCCAACAGAGATCAAAATGGTGGCATGATTTTCTGTTTTTTTTTTTTTTTTTTTGATGTTGTTTATTTTGTTTTGTTTTGTTTTTTCCAATAGAGATGAAGACAGCAGCCTGACTATCATTTTAGGTTCTTTTTTTCCAACAAAAACAAACAGTGCCTACTCCCAAAGCTTATACAGGGCAGGAAAAAACCCATCCTATGAATTTATGTTTTTTGCTTATTCGTTGCATGCTACTTCAGCATCTCACCTAATTAAGTCCCATGTTTCATCATGTGCTGGCCAGTTGTCATATGTGTCTCCAAGAGTCTTATCTGTGTTTTTTGTCTGAACTGTACTATGTTAAATATGTACATGTATAGATGTATATGAATAGAAATATACATATAATATTTTTGCACATATAAGGTTTTTAACTACAGGTTTACAATTTCTCTTTGACATATTTTTAAAGTATATATTTTTACTTTTTATTATTATTTATCCAATTGTGCATGTGTGCATGTGAGCACATGTGTGTGTGTGTGTGTGTGTGTGTGTGTGTGTGCGTGTGTAGACCCACAGGCAAATTCGGGAACCACCATAGACTACCTTCACCTCCTCCTTTCTTTGACATATTTTTTAAATGCAAAGATTTACCAAAAGTTGTTTCAAGGATTCCAGCAACAATTTATTTCCAGGGTAATATGTCATTAATAATTGGAAAAATTAAGTAATTAATGACTAGGCCAAACACAGTGTTCTTTTCTAACTTACTGGGTTTATTATCTCCATGGCTACTTCAGAAATGATTCAAACTCTTCTGCCTGTTTATTAATCTAGAAAAAAATCACTTTAAAATTGTAAAGCTAAAAGAGGTTCTTTTCACAAACATATGGGGATATATTTAAATTTATGGTTAGTTTTAATACATTTATTGCTTAATAAAAACCATTTTCAAAAAAAAAACAAAAAAAATTTCTTTCCAGGATACCAATTTCTGCATTATATCTTAATTCTCTGAAATCTCATTTGTTTATTGAGAGTTGTTCCAACAGGTGTTAATAATAAAGGTTATTTGAATTCAAATTCCTAGGAACAAAACTCTGCTCTGCAGAATAAGAAATGCCAGATTCTGTTTTTAATGTTTTCTTAAATGTCAATCTACTTTTGGTAATAAGTGTATCTCCAAATTTTCAATTGTTTGAAAGAGAAAATTTTGTTAAACAGTTTAGTCAAAGTAAGGAAGCTGTGCTCTGAAGGTCTTTGAAGATCCTGAAGGTCATCTCTAATGCAGGAATTATCCTGAAGGAACACACTCTATTTTAATCCTCCACAGAGACAAAGTTACTAACTTCACCCAGCCCTTCCTTTATGAAAGGATATGGAGGTGAGTTCTCCATTGCAGATAAGTTTAAGTGCCTCAAAACAAACAGCTACACCATGAGGTCTGCCACAAGGTTGATTGGGATGGACCCTCAACACAAACAGACCAGTGAGATGTAGGGGATCCAAAGCTCCAATCAGGTTTTCAGAAACTGGAGCTGACCAATAAGGAAGCCAAATTTCCCAGGAAAGCTTAACCTTATAAATACCCCTGACCCTACCAGCCATTAGATGGCTCTTTTGCCCTTTGTAGATTCAAAGTCCCTGAGTTCCCTTCTTTCTCTCTTATAACAAACTCTGCCATAATCCTCTATGCATATTCTGGTTTCACCTTTCAACTACAGAACACAAAAACCTGGACAACAAAGCCCAGAGAATCCACATCATCACTGCAATGTATCATAAATTAATAATTAAAAAATGTTTCCAAAGAAGTCTGCATGAGATCCCCTTCCAAGTATTGTCAACCATCAGAATTCACAGATTGAATATACCTACATCTTTATGTAGGTATATTGCCTCTTTTATAAGTCATTTTAACAAAATATCCTAAATACGAAGACTTTGTCCCAAATATGATGGCTGTTTCTTAGCATGCTTTTGTGAATCTTCCAAGAGATAAGAGTAGAGGCAATTATAATGCAAATAACTCATGGGAAACAGGATTACCAGCTTCAAAGTCACCTGCCTCAGAAAAGGGTCTTTCCAACCCATGAAATTCAGGCAAGAGAGAACTCAGTCCCATTCTTGAATTAATTTGGTTTGCTTTAGAAGCCTTGTTTTGTTTCTGGTTGATGTTTTTTAAGTTTTGTTGTGAAATTTAAAGGTATTTTGACCTTTTCGCTTCACTTTTGAAGATTTACTAAATGACTCCCAAATAGCTTTTGCCTCCTAACACTACTGCAATACAAGATTTCAAGGTAGAAGAAAGTTTGTGGAGAAAAATAGACAGTAGATAGGCTCACTTGATTTTTACATATGACAAACATTTTCAACTTACAAGTATTTAAAAAAATTGGAAACATTAACTAAAGATGGGTCAGAGACACCCTTACCTTGTTGATTTTTATTGGTACACCTGGATGTCATGTAGTCCTGTTATGTGTCTAACAACTTTGTGACCACTTCAAAATTTTTCATTTTTATTGCATACTTAATTTTGTCCTTCTCCTTTTTATGGCAAGAGATAGATTCACAGCCAAACCTCAAAACCAGAAACCCTACCTAAGAAATCTCCACAGAGATCCCATCAGATAGATCTGAGATGAAAACATGTATTCACCAAGAATGTTAATAGAATCAAACCCCAAATTCCTTCTCCCAGCACTCCGAGTATAAAAGTTTGCACCTTTGAACCCAAGTCAGTAGCAATTTCCATCTGGAAGAGAAACCTCGGCTCCCTTGGAAGAGGTTAAAGGTGTTTCCCAAACCAATTTTAGTCCTCATGGACAAAGCTTGGTTCTTGTTATATCTCCCTCTCCTGCCCTTTGTTCTTCTTCTTCTTCCCTTTTTCTAACAGCATGCTCAATTAAAATACATGTATGCATATTTAATTTTGGTAACGTCAAAAGGCCAAAGTATGTACTGACTAAAAACACTGTAACGTAATTGTTGTGGAGTTGACTCTCTAGGAGTCTGTATGTATCCAAGCTCTTGTGTTCAGATTCGGGAGATTAAAACCAGAAAATGTGTAGAGGATTAAGGTAGAGTTTATTGGAGGAGAGAAAGAATGGAACTCATGAATCCCAGATGTGGAATACGTGAAAGGTAGATGCCTAGAAGAACTCATGAACTCCAGGCACAGAATCCATGAGGGGCATGGAGATGGAAAAGAACTCATGGACTGCGGATGTGGATTGCCATGAGGGGCAGGCACCAAAGATGGCTGCCAAGGTCAGGTATATACATTTAGGCTAGCCCAAAGAAAAAGTGGCTTTTTCTCATTGGTTAGCTCATATTTATACCCAACCCAGTTGATCTTGTGCCCATGACTGGGTAGAGCTTATCTGTAAAGGAGAACTAATCTGCATATCCTTTCATAAGCAAAGAGTTGGGAGAAGTAGCAAAGGTATGTTCCTTCAGGGAATCCCATTCCAGCATGACTGATCTAAAACTGCCTAATTTCCCCTTTATTTTTATGAGGATTTGACTGCTCAAAAGATGAGGGGGTTGATCCTTCTGGCTACTTCCTGCTGAGTTGGGGTGAAGGAAGTGTAAGCAGTTACTGATCCTCATCTAAGAAATGTTGAGAAGGTCTAGAGGTCCCCACATTTGAAGCTTTGTGAATATTAATCAGGAAGAGACAAAACAGATAAATTAAGCCTTCAAGATCCAAACATAAGGATTAAAACCATTGTAATTGGGAAGGTAGATAGGATAAGCCAAAGGAGCTTATCAGACTTATTCTGGATACAGACAAGAGTTAGTAAAGAAAACCTGCTATCTTGCCTGGAATAGTCACCTTTGTTCTGTATAGAAAGCAAGAGCCACAAGTAGCCTAAACAAAAGAGGAGACCTTTCTCCTCTGGCAGCTGCAAAACTGCAAGGTCACATTTTTAAGGCCTGTCTGTGAATCCTTGGGCAGAATAATGCAAGTTAGCTCTCCTTTCCCTTATGGTTTCTTAAAAGCAAAGAGATGCAGGCTTTCTGGGACCAAAGGAATATAAATGAACACATCTTTTAAATTTTAAGTTGTTGAGAGTCTGAATCAGTCCTGTTCTAGTCTCTGATTATAGGGTACACTGTTTCATGACATGAAAAATTTTATGAGTCTCTGAGCATTATCCCATCCCTGAGATGGAGCTTGTATTAAAAATTTCTTCCAAATAACCTGATTAACCATACCATGAACGACTTTCTAACTGTTAAAATATTTCATAAATCTAAACCTAGGACATTCAAGCATTTGAGCATGTAAACAAAGGAATGCCTAAGGACAATATTGTTAAATATATAAGGAACTTTAATAGTTACTATGCTAAACCTCTCACTCTTCTGATCTCAATAGTTTTAGTTAAATCGAAGGTTGACAAAGGCCTAGGAAAAAAAGTTGAATACTCAGAATTGAGCTCCCTTCTCTATTAAAAAATGAATAAATTGGCTTCCCACTCTCATGTTAACCCTAGGTTCTCAAGGGATGCTGTATCAATCTGACATTTGGGCTCTCTTTCACTGAGCATCAATGGTAAACTTCTTTTTCATGGGAGGGAAGCTAAGAGCCTCAGGCCTTGTCTTTGGTCCCCTTCAGAGGAACTTGGTCCCTGGGCCCTAACAATCCTTCCTCCAGTGGAAATTCCCACAGCCAGGACATGGACCATGTGGAGGCTTTTTGCACTTGGTACACTTCCCCTCAGGTGCCCTACCTGATTATATTTAAATATTTTTTCTCTTTCCCTGTCAGAAGGAATTTTGAGTTGTTTGTGTGGATATGCTGATTATTATTGTTATTCTATTCCCTTAGGCCAATATCAAGCTTTGATTTCTTTGTTTCCTGGTTCTTTCCCTTTTTGCCCTTTCAGTTTTAAAAAGATCTTTGAATTTAACTGGGTCCTTAGAGAAACTCCCTAAGACCTTTTTAATTTCTGCCAGATCTTGTAGGGCAAAGGAAACCTGAACCTGAATTGACCCAAACACACAGGAATTCTCTTGAAGAATAATACTAGGGCCAGATTGCATGTATCCTTCTTAGTCTCAAGGGAAGATGGTTTGGCTGAAGTGGAAGGTTTTTGTGTGTCCTAGAGACTGAAGGAGGATTTTCTGTGAGGAGGATTAAGGTAGAGTTAATTAGGGGAGAGAAAGAACAGAACTCGGTAACTCCAGATATGGAGTAACATGAGGGGCAGGTGCCCAGGAGAACTCATGGACTCCAGTCATGGAATCCATGAGGGGCATGGAGCTGGAAAAAAACTCAGGGACTCCAGATTTGGAGTGTCATGAGGGGCAGGCACCAAAGATGGCTGCCAAGGTTAGGTATATTTATATATCTAGGCTATCCCAGGAAAAATGGCTTTTCTTCATTGGTTAGTTCATACTGAGGCCCAACCCAGTTGATCTTGTTCCCATGTCAATGTAGGGACTTATCTGTAAAGGAAAACTAATCTTCATATCCTTTCATAAGCAGAGAGTTGGGGCAAGTAGCAAAGGATATGTTCCTTCAGGGTAATCCTAGCAGTGGTGGATGGCTTTCCAAGACCTTCAAAGACTATCCAGTATGGTTGCTCTAAAACTGCCAAATAATTAACATTTTCTCAAGGAAATTTTTAAGGCTACTACAAAGTAAAGGCAACCACATGTATTCCCAGGCTTGGTCTTGATTTTAGTGAGATTCTGGATAAAGATGCCTATGTGTTTTGTTTCTTACTCTAACCAGGTTTTTAAATATTCCAAAAATTCCTTCCCCTTTAGGTTTCTAATGCCAGCTGCTGAAGGAGTCCTGATGACTCTTCCAAATTTCTGCCTTACTAGTGAGGCTCCAATATCCTTGTGGGGTTTTGCTCTCTTAATAGTACTAGTGTCACTTTTGTAATTTCTTTAAAGATTTTCCACATGTTCCCAAACTAGCAAAGTCACCTGTGTATATACTTGTTTATTCCTGCCATATCTTTTATTGAATTTTGTCTCAACAGATGCAGCAAGCAAGAAAAACATGCAAACGTTTTTAGAAGACATCATTGGAGTTTCCTCATTTCTCTTGCTGTAAGATATATGATTTCCCCTTCTTGGGTTATGACCATCAAATTCTTTGATTCAGTCTGCTTCCTTAACTACATGTCTGCCATGTATACTTTTGACCTCTGCTGCAGTCATGCTAGCCCAATTCAAATGTAATGATTTCTGAACGTTTCTACTTATCATGTAATAAACTTATTCTCCTAATTTTTAGATGTCATTTTATATAACACACCTAATGAGTCCTAAAGAAAACTTAAAAGATTCTCCTATAATTATGTTCAGTTTGTTCATTTGATATATGATAGTGTTTTTGTATCAATTTAGATGTGTACTCTCCTAAACAAGACAAGAAAAAATTATAGGAATTTAACTAACTTCTGCTGCACCTCACCTGTACATTTGGTTTTAAGAAAATATTCAAATTACTACACTTGAAATAAGGTTTTAATAAGTGCAAAATGATAAGTTGACATGTGTATGTTAAATTCTCTTTTCAAAATGGTTATTTAAAAAGTGTAATCCTGAAAACAATGACATTTGAATTTAGGTTTCTACCTTGTCTAATTCTAATAAAAAAAGAGCCATTTTAAACTCTGAGCAGGTACCATAAACTAAGTCTGTTTAGCTTTATCAATAGAAACATTATATTTTTTTGTCATAAGACAAACGTTTCTATTGTATTTATAAATGTACAAATTACTTAATGCTAAAGTAAATAAATAAATCAACCTTCTAACTTTATGACAGATAACCCTGGGATAGAGCTACAAATGTCATAAGATAAACTAATCCAAGAAATTAACAAGCTCAATTTAGCCTGTTCCCTTCTACCTTCCTGGATATATTGGTTTATATCATTTGTTGGTCATGGTTATATTTTAACTCCTTAAATTAGGACCTTACTTACTCAACACCCTTATTGATCTGTCATGGATTCTTGGACTGTACAGATACTTGGAATGAGGATATTTGACAGCTCACATCTTCAAATGCCCCTACTCAGCATGAAGCAGCTAGATTAGTCATGACCCCTTTTCCCTAGATCCTCAAAATATCCTTATGAGATAGAAGGGAGAAAAAACAGAATAATCTAATTTCTAGTGAATAGCTAGTACAGCTAGGTATGCCTGGTCAAATGGGAATCTCACCCATCTCCCCTCCAATCAATCTTTATCTCACTTCCTAGTAACTACTAGACCACTCCTTGGCAATGTCCCACTATAAAGGGATCATAGTTCCACCTATCCTCTCTGTCTTCTTCCTGCTCTCCTGCCATGGGTCATGACTTTGTGGCTCTGTTCTCTCCTAAACATGTGCTTATGATTGATTTTTCTTTTTTTCTGACTTTAAGCTATCTTTTCCACTCTAATCATCTCCCTCCTTAAGGCTATGACTTCCTCCTCACCTTCCTTGAGTAGAGCATCCACGTGTTACTTCCCTTTCCTCTCATTCTGAATAAAATCCCTGCTTTAACTTCTCAGTTTATTCTGGTTTCACTCTTCATTGCCAGAATACAAGACCCCCAAAGAAACAATCTTACTTCAAAAGCACTAAAAAGGATCTGTGTCAAGGTTTCAGGGCTAAATTTTCTTGAAATTTCCTCCACCAAACATTTTAACTTCAGGCAAACTTTCATGAAGAACGCAAAACTTGTAGAATACTTTTCAGTTGTTTAGTTGAAATATGTCATTTCTCTGATTTATTTGTCTAGAAGCTTTGTCATAAAATAAAATTAAAGTGGCTTCAGATGAATTAGTAAATCTTATGTGACTCTAAGACAGTATCTAATGGTCTCTTCTTTCTTCTCTAGGTTCCTATAAATCCATTAATATTGTAATCTAGAATTTTAATTTACATCTTTTCCTGGTTTCCTATTTCCAAGATCTGACCTGTATCAAATTATTTCTTTTTAAGAAAATCAGGTTATTTGCCAATAATTTGTCTTAAAAGACTAATAGGAATGTTCTTGGACAAAGTTACTCTTAGGAACAGTAGCCAAATTCCAGATCATAGACCTTTGACAACTTTAAGCCTCTGGCCTGAGACAGAATGCTCTGTAGACGTGACCTTTCTCAACTTAAACTCCTTCTAAGGTTAATAAACAATAGAAGAAAAGAGACTTCAAGGAGCAATCAGTTTTGATATTAAATGCAGTGGTTTTGCAAGTCAGCTCAGGGAAATTTCCATTGTTTTTGAAAAAAATGGAAATAGAACGTTATTTATCAGAATATGCTTACATTCAACAAAAGATTAATGCCAACTTATAAAGAGACAAGTCAGACATGGGTTTACCCAGTAAGCAGTCCAGAGAGAGGAGGTATAAAAGGTACATAACTGAAATTAAACTCTGAATTCCTTCCTTTGAAAAAAAATTCCTTGTTATTTTTGTAACCACATCCTTGAAGAGTACAGTACCAATGGAGATAAAAATAGAGAGGGATTTTACTACCATCAAGAGATAGAGGTCTTAATTTCAGTGCTACCATCATCTATTTAGGTGACCTGACAGCAGTTGCATTCTGTGTCTGTTAGTCATTCTTCCCATTTACACTCTAAAAGGTTGTAGAACATAGAAATAAAGAATCAGTTCCTTCCAGAATTATAATGGAAACCCAAATGTATTCCAACAGCACATAGCACTTCTTTTATGTTGAATTAACTTTTTCTTTAAGTTTCATTTGTTATTATTTGGGGAGAGTTATACATAACACATAAGTGGAGATCAGTTTTGTGGAGTTAGTTCTTTTCTTCCATCTTTACACGGTTTCCAAGGACTGAACACCATTCCAAAAGCTTTTGCAGCAAGCACCTTTACCTGATGCACCAACTTCATGGCCCTCGAATATAGTTCTTCTTAGTAATAAATAAAACTGATTTGCAAGATACTCCACACAAGTTAGGGTCGAAACAATTATAATTGGGCTTTGCATGCCCTGCGCAATGTCCAACACACTATTGACCCCACAAAATCTAGCATTTGCTAAAAGCACCAAGATCCTTGGAGGCAAGGGATTGACAGCCAAAATAGTGTTCCTATGCTTAAGGGGAACAAAGGAAAGGGTTCAGGGAAATGCCGCTGGGTCCTTGTATGTCATCGGAGAGGAGGACCCAGAGGAGAATCAGGCATGCACATTAAAGGATTCTCTGGGGATTGGGGGAGGGGAAGCACTGGGGGGTGGGGAGGGAGGGTTGAGGGGAAGGTGAGCAGAGGGGTGGGGGGGAGGGAAGGAGGGAACCGGTGTACCTATTAAGTTTGTATGAGCAGAGATAATAAAAAATGTTAAAAAAAAGAAATAAATAAAACTGGATTTGGTGGTCCACATTATTTGAAATCCCAGTTCTTGAGAAGTTAATGTAGGATGACTTCCAGGAATTTGAGGCAGCCTGGGTCACATAGTGACTGCCAAGCTAATCTAGGCTATATACTGAGAATATTTGCTTCATCAACACCACTATTACTGCTCTGTTCATGACACCTATTTAATTTTTAATGATTTTTTTATTTTTCATGTTTTATAAATATAATGAGTAGTTGTCCATGTCCTCCTTCTTCCCCTCCTCTCTCCCTCCTTTCTCTCCCACATTCTCCTACCTTTAATAATCCTTCCTTCTTCCTCCCACCCTTCAGCCTGTCTACTTGTGTGAGCCCCAGGGTTCTCTTCCAGTTGTGTGCATTAGTATGGGCTTAGGTCTCTGTTGCAGATGAAGTAGTCCTTCTATAAGTAAACCCACTGATAGGGGCATTCTCTTTAATACATCTATCCCTGGCAACTAAAGTTTCACTTACATGTAATTATTTCTCCTGAGTTCTTCACTAGTCTATGGGGGAATATTCATATGTCATCAAAGTGCAGGTATGGCAAGGGTAAGTATCATAACAGTAAGTTCCTGGATGCAACAACCCTATCTTGAGTAGAATGCTCTGGCCCAAAGTGGACCTCCACACTAAATGAGGCTCTTACAATCTTACTGTATCCTCTCCCACAGGATTCTTTGAGCCTTAGGATGTGAAGAAATTTGGTTGACCGGATTCTGGCTGACCATTTTAAGGTTGCTGGTACTCTGGATTTTGATTGGTTGTTGTCGTCTATTTCACTACTCTTCCTTTGCACTAGGCTGTGTCTTGTTTGGGTATTGAGATCTTTTCTAAAGGTAAATTTGAAACATTTAGATAGCAGTTTACTATTGGGTGTTTGTGGTTGGTATTAAGGCATCTTATTCTGACTGCTTGTCAGTTTTCTCTACATCCACCCTTGGTTTACATTGGTTTATATATACATTATGTTTACATTGCTGGGTGTGTGTTCCCTGTCAATGAGGATGGGCAGTTAGGGGTTAGTAAGCAGGTAGTAAATTAATTGGAGACCTACCCCACTCCCTATTGTGTCCTATTCCTCCTGTTCAATCCTCTTAAAGGCTTTTCTTACATAAAAGCCCTTTAAAAATGTTTACCACTGTTCTTTTATTTCTGCTCTTTTTGATGCCCCCCTCCCCGACATAATGGTTTGTGTTCCTTTACATTTGTGAGTGTTGTTAAGGGTTTCTGTTTGATTACATCAAACTGAATGTTTAATGTTAGTATCCTCTTATAAGGCAGAACATACAGCATCTGTCTTTATGCTTCTTGGATATTTCACTCAGTATGATTTTTTCCAGTTCCATCCATTTAATGGCAAGTTTCACTACTTCATATTTCTTGGTGGCTGAATGGTATTCCATTGTATATGTGTGACCACATTTTCATTAAACATTTGTCAACTGTTGTAAATCTAGGTTGGTTATATTTCTTTGATATTGTGAAAAGCGTTTCTGTGAACATGGCTGTCCACATGACTGGTGTAGGATACAGTGTTCTCTGGGAATATTCTCAGGAGTGATATACCTGGGTCATACAAAATTCCAATTTTTAACCAATTTAGGAACCTCCAAATTGATGTCCACGGGGGTTGTTTGAGTTTATAATCCCCCCAAAAAGTATGAGGGGCCCCTTCTCCACATATCCATGACAGCATTTGTTCTTATTTGTGTTTTGGATATCTATTTGGATATCACCTATTCTGACTGGAATTAGATGATATCTCAGGGTGGTTTTAATTTGCATTTCCTTAATAGGTAGGACAGTAAAATATTTTTAAGAAGTTTGTTAGACATTTGGGAGAAGTTTCTTTTCAGTTCTGTAGTCTATTTTTAATGGGGTTGTTTGCTCCCTTGATATTTAATTTTTCAATTTCTTTGTGTACTCTGGATATTGACTTCTATCAGATACATGGTTGTTGAAGACACTCTCCCTTTCTGTTGGTTGCCTTTTTGCTCAAATAACAGCCTATTTTGCTGAGCAAAAGTTTTTTTTAATATCACATGGTGCCACTTGTTTAATGTTGGACTTATTCTCTGTGCCTTTGTATTCCAACTGAGGAAATGTTGGACGAGATCAATTCAAGGGTTTTCCATATATTCTCTTCAAGGAGTTTAATAGTCACTGGTCTATCATTGATGTCTTTGATCTATTTAGAGCTGATTTTTGTACAGGGGACAAATCAGGGTCCAGTTTCATTCTGTTGCATGTAGATATCCAATTTTGCCAACTACATTTGTTGAAGATGTTGTTACTTTTCCAATTGTATTTTCTAACTGTGTTAAAAATCAGTTGAATAAGGGCAAATACATTTATATTAGGATTTTAATTCTAATCCATTGGTCTATGTCATATTTAGGCACATGTGTCAACTTGATAGTTGAGGTTTGAGTTCTGGGCACATTTGTAGAAAATTAGTGGTTGAGTTAAGCCCAGAGCAAACCTGAAGGAGATTGTCTAGTTGATGGGGAAAGCCCAGACCATGGTGGGTGGGACTAGGCCCTGGAATAAAATACAGAGAGCTGGTTTAGAAAGTTGGCATCCTTGGGTACACTTGGTCAAACATGCTGGTCTGGAAAGTAAGGATCGTCCTCTCTCAGCCATTGTGTAGAGATGGTATGGTCAGTTCCCTAGGCCCTGGTGTTGGTGTTAGTTCTCCTGTCAAGCTGGACTAAGAACTGTAACCAGACTATCAAAAGAGAATAAAACTTGTTCCTTTAAGCCATTTGATAGTGATTTATCATCAATCATGCAGGTGAACTGCAATAGTCTATGTCTCTCCCTTTTTTTTTTTGATCCAGCACCATGCTGATTTTATTACTATAGCTTTATAGTATAATTTAAGATGTGGTATGGTGATACCTTCAACAGAGTTTTTGATTACTCAGGATTTTTTTTATCCTGAGGTTTTTATATTTCCATAGGAAATTTGAGATTGTTTTACCAATTTTTTTTAAATTTCTTTTTTCTACTCATACAAATTTGATAGTTACCCCCATTCCCCTCCCTCTCTCCACCCCTCCCTGGATACCCTTGCTCCCTTTTCCCTTTTCCCCTGCATTTCCCCCCCTCCATTTCTCCCAGTGCCCCCCCCATTCCCGGAGCATCCTTTAGTGTGCATGTCAAACTTCCCTCTGGGTCCTCCTCTCTGATGAGGTGTAAGGACTCATTGTCTAGAGCTCTTTCTTGTGTTCCCCTTTATTATAGGAGTACTATTGTGGCTATTAATCCCTTGCCTCTAAGGATCTTAGAACCTGTGATCCATTCTAGACTTTGGGGGGGGGGTCAATGACATGTTGGTCATTGCACAGGTCATGCAAAGTCTTATTATAATTATTACGGCCCTAACGTGTGTGGAATATCTTGCATATCATTCTTTCTCCCCATCTTTAGGCTCTTACAATCTCACTGCCCCCTCTTCCGCAAATTTCCCTGAACTTTGGGATGGGGAGAGATTAGGCTGGCCTGGTTCCTGGTGATTAATATAGGGTCTCTGATGTTCTGAATTATAGTTCATTTTTCTTTTGTTTTTCTTCCAGATTTGCTGCTCCTGCACAGCCCTTGGCTCCATCCTGATGGGTATTAGATGTCACCTCCTAGCCAGAGATAAAAGGCTGTTAAAATAGAGTTTTATTATGAGAGTAGATTCAAAGGTAGATGGAATAAGAGTAGGAGACCATTTGCAGGATGGTTACCTTTTATCTGCCAGACACTATGCCCTCCCTTTCGGGTGAGATCCTACCCCATCAGATGCAAGTGACCAATAAGGAAAGCCTATAAGCCCAACCAGATGTCTCATTACTTAGTTACAGTCCGTGATGGTGGCCTATTTTCTCTGTGGTAGCATGATCCTCTCTCTCTTTGTTTCTGGCAGGGCCCTTCTTTCCCTTCACTCCCTGCTTATAATCTTTGCAATTACTGTAGGTATTACAGAGATTTATCTTTGAGTGTGTCACTGAGTGGGTTTGGTACTAAGATCCACCTATTAGGGAGTACACATGGCGCCTAATTTTCTGTGTCTGGGATACTTCAATATAATTATTTTTAATTCCATCCATTTCCCAGCAAATTTCATTAATTCATCATTTTGATGGCTGAGTAGTATTCCATTGTATAAATGTACCACATTTAACTTATCTACTCATCAACTGTTGGGCATTTGGGTTGATTCCATGACTTTGCTATTGTAAACAGTGCTGCTATGAACATGGTCGTGCTTGTGCTATAAAGGTGAATTTTTGCTGTATAGGGGATTATTCCCAAAAGTTGAATCACAGGGTCATATGGTATTTCAATCATTAACTTTTTTAAGAATTGCCAGACAGCTAGCCAGAGTGGTTGTTTAAGCCTGCATTCCCACCAGCAATGTAGGAGAGTTCACTTCTCTCCAGATCTTCTCCAGCATTTGGTGTTGTTTGTATTGTGGATTTTTGCCATCCTGACCAGGGTGAGATGATATCTCTGGGAGGTTTTGATTTGTATTTCCCTGATGGCTAAGAATGTGGAGCATTTTTTAAAGATAATTGTTAGATATTTCAATTTCTTCCCCAGTAAAGTTTCTTTTAAGTTCCAAGACCCATTTTCTATTGGCCTATTTGTTTTCTTGGTGTTTAGTTTTCAAAGATCATTGACACTCTGGATAATAGAGCTCTATCAGATATGTGGTTAGTGAAGGTTTTCTCCCATTCTGTGGGTTGCCTTTGTGTTCAAGTTACAATCTCTTTATCTGAACAGAAGCTCTTTAATTTCATAACATCCAAGCTGTTGAGTGTTGATTGTATAGACTGTGCAATTGGATTTCTGACTAGGAACTCTTGGCTTAGTCCAATCAGCTCAAGGGAGTTCCCAACCCTTTCAACTAAGGTTTTTATAGTCTCTGACCTTATATTGAGGTCCTTGATCCATTTAGAATTAAGTTTTGTACATGGTGACAAATACAGATCGAGTTTTAATCTTCTGCATGTGGACATCCAGTTTTGCCAGCACCATTTGTTTAAGATGCTGTTCTTTTTCTTTTGCATTTTTTGGGCCACTTTGTCAAAGATCAAATGGCTATAATTGTGTGGGCTTATATCTGGGTCTTCAACCCTTATCCATTGATCTGTGTTTCTATTTTGGAGACAGTACCAGGCTGTTTTTATAACTATGGATTTGCAGTATAAACTAAGGTTTGGTATGGTGATATCTCCAGCAGTGCTTTTGTTACTCAGGATTGTTTTTGCTATCCTGGGTCTTTTGTGCATCCATATGAATTTTGAGGTTATTTGATCAACGTCTTAAAAGAATTGCTTTGGGATTTTGATTGGTATAGCATTGAATCTGTATATTGACTTGGGTAGGATGGTCATTTTTATGACATTGATTCTGCCAATCCAGGAACATGGGAAGTCTTTCCAGCTTCTGGTGTCTTCTGCAATTTCTTTCTTTAGGGTTTTAAAGTTTTCACTGTAAAGGTCTTTTACCTCCTTGGTTAGGTTTATACCAAGGTATTTCATTTTTTTAGGGGCTATAATAAATGGAATTATTTTTCTCAAGGCTTTTTCACTTCTTTCATTCTGGGCATATAGGAAGGCCACTCATTTTTGTACATTTATTTTGTATCGTGCCACCCTGCTGAACTCCTGTATTAGTTCCAGGAGCTTCCTGGTGGTGTTTTTAGGATCAGACAGGTATATGACCATGTCATCTGCAAATAGAGATAACTTGACTTCTTCCTTGCTAATTTGAATCCCGTTTGTCTCCCTTTTGTGTCTTGTGGCTCCAGCTAAGACTTCAAGTACAGTAGTGAATAGAAGTGGTAAGAGTGGACAGCCTTGTCTAGTTCCTGATTGAAGCGGGAATGCTTCAAGTTTTTCCACATTGAGAATAATACTTTCTGTTGTTTTGTTGCATACAGCTTTTATTATATTGACAAAGGTTACATTTGTTCCAACTGTCTCTAGGGTTTTGATCATAAAGGGCTGTTGGATCTTGTCAAAAGCTTTTTCTGCGTCTATTGAGAGTATAATGTGGTCATGAATTTTGGACTGGTTGATATGGTGAATTATGTTTATTGATTTGCGTATGTTGAACCAACCTTGTGTGCCCGGGATAAAGCCTACTTGATCCCCATGAATGATCTTTCTGATGTTTTTGAATCTGATTTGCTAAGACTTTGTTGAGAATCTTTGCATCTGTGTTCATCAAAGAGATTGGCGTATAGTTTTCTTTTTTAAGTGTATCTTTATTAGGTTTAGGGATTAAGACTATATTAGCTTTAGAGAAAGGCTTTGGTAGTGTCCCTTCCTTTTCTATTTGATGAAACATTTTAAGGAGTATTGGTATTATTAGCTCCATAAATGTCTGGTAGAACTCGGTGATGAATCCGTCTGATCCAGGACATTTTTTGGTGGGAAGATTTGAGATTACTTCATCATTTTCCTCATATGTTATAGTACTGTTTAAATAATTCAAAACTTCCTCATTCAATTTAGGTAAGTTGTGCTTACTTAAGAATTCATCCTTAGGGCTGGAGAGGTGGCTCAGGGGTTAAGCCTCTGCCTTGCAGGCGGAAGGTCCTGAGTTTGGATCCCAGATCCCACGTATAAACTCCAGGCGGAAGCGGGGGCGGCCTGCGTTTCCGGTCCTGGTAGGGCGGAGCCTGTGAATCCCGGGGCAGAGTGACAAGGAGGAGGTGGAGGCGACCATGGTGGTTCCGGAGTTCGTCTGTGGTTCTACACACACAGACACACACATACATACATACACACGCACACACACTCACAATTGAATAAATAATAATAATAAAAAAATTAAAAAAAATTCATCCTTTTCTTTTTTTTTTTTAAAGCTCTTCAAATTTTATTTAGGGTTAAGAATTTCACCATATATCTTTTTGAAATAAGTATTAATGTGAGAGGAGGAAGAGAGACAGAGACAAACAGAAAGAGATGCATCATTGTATGGATTCCAGAGATGGAAATTAGGTCATGAAGTTTTTGCTTACCTATCCATCTTATTGGCTTTTGTCACATATTAATCAATTTATTACAGAATGCTTACAGAAGAAATGTTATCCACATGAAAATTTTCTACATCCTTAAGGAAAGTAAATTCTTTTTTTTTTTAACATTTTTTATTATTATTTCCGCTCATACAAACTTAATAGGTAGACCAGTTCCCTCCCCCCCTCCTCCCCCCCCCGAACCCCCTACTCCCTCTCCCTCCCTCCCCATCTCCCAGTGTCTCCTCCTGAATTCCCAGAGAGTCCTTTTCCTTTTCTTTTGTGTAGTCAAATTTCACAGAGTATAAGTTTTTGAACCATGACGTTATAATACTCTGAATTTATTGGGTATCAATAGTGATAACTACATTTTCATTTCTAATTTTGTTAATCTGTGTTTTCCCTCTCCTGTTTTTGGTAAATTTAGCTAGGCGTGTATCAATCTTACTGATTTTTTCAAAGAACCAGCTTTTTGACTAGTTGATTCTCTGTATCGTTTTCCTAATCTCAATTTCACATATTTCTCCCCTTATTTTGCTAATCGCTTCTCTTCTACTGCTTTTGGGATCAGATTGCTCTAGTGTCTCTAAAGCTATAAGCAGCATTGTTAAGTTATTTATTTTTGATGTTTCCAATTTTTATTTTGATGTTGGCATTAAGAGCTATGAACTTACCTCTTAGGACAGCTTTCATTGTGTCCCAATAAGTTGTATTCTCATTATCGTTCACTTTCAGGAAATCTTGAATTTCCTTTTTAATTTCTTCTTGAATCCAATTCTCATTCAGCATCATATTGTTAAGTTTCCAAGAGTTAGTGTACTTTCTGTTGTTCGTTGTGTTGCAGATGTAAAACTTTAGACCATGGTGGTCTGATAGGGTACAGGCTAGAATTTCAACTTTCCTGTATATGTGGAGATTTGTTTTGTGGCCCAATGTATGATCTATGTTGGAGAAAGTTGCATGCACTGCTGAGAAAAATGTGTATTCTTTGGTGTATGGATGAAAAATTCAATAGATATCTGCCAGGTCAATTTCAGTAAGGGTTTGATTAAGTTTCAAAGTGTCTCTGTTAAGCTTTTGACCTGTTGATCTATCCCATGTTGAGAGGGCGATGTTGGCATCCCCAAGAATTATCATTTGGGGGTTGATTTCTCACTTTAGACGCTGTAGAGATTGCTTAATGAATGTGGAGGGGACCGTATTGGGTGCATATGTGTTCAGTATTGTGAAGTCTTCCTGATGAATTGTACCTGTGACTAAAATGTAGTATCCATCTGTGTCTTTTATGATTTTGGGGGGGGTTGAAGTTCACTTTGTCCAATAGCACAGTGGCTACCTCTGCCTGTTTTCTGGTTCCATCAGCTTGCAGAATTTTTGACCAGCATTTTATTTTTAGGATGTGCCTACCTTTCATTGTGAGATAAGTTTCCTGCAGGCAGCAGATTGATGGGTTGTGGTTTTTAATCCATGTTTGTAATCTGTGTCTTTTGATTGGTGAGTCAATTCCATTGACATTTAATGTTATAATGGAGAAATTATTTTTAATTCCAGACCTTTTTTGTGTTTAGTGGCTTTTGTAAGTGTATTATTTGGCTTTTAGGTTTTGGTGTTATTATAATTCTCTTCTATCCTCCTGGATACGTTAGTTTTTCTTCAGTTTTGACTATCTTTTCTAGCATTTTTTGAAGGCCTGATTTGGTAGACATGTACGCGTTCAAGTTGTCTTTGTGCTGGAAAACTTTTATTTCCTCCTCAATCATGCCAGATAGTTTTGTGGGGTATATCAGCCTGGGTTGACATTTTTGCTCATTCAATACTTGAAGTCTTCTTGCTTTTACTGTTTACATTGAGAAGTCATTTGTTATTTTGATAAGTTTCCCTTTAAAAGTGACTTTTTTTTTCCCCTTGAAGTTCTCAGCACCATTTCTTTGTCTTGAATATGGAATGTTTTAACTATTATTTGCCGTATTATTTCTACTTTGGTCATATCTCTTTGGAGTGTGGAATGCTTCTTGTATATGGATGGGCCTATCTTTTTTAGATGAGAAAATTTTTCCTTGATGATAATTTGAATAATTTCCTCAGGTGTGGTATTTTGGGATTCTTGCTCTGGTATTCCATGAATATGTGTGTTAGGCTTCTTTAGGGTTTCTCATTACTCTTGAATATTTCTCTCAAGTATCTTTTTGGCTTTAACAACCTCTTCCATTGAGCTGGTTAATACTCCAACTTTGTCTTCAAGATCTGAAATTCTATTTTCTGTTTCATTTGTTCTGCTGATAAGACTCTGTTGAGTTCTGGGTTGAGGATAACTTGTCTTCTAGTTCAGTTTTAAACTCTGCTTGAGTCTGTCTTAACTGCTCTATGCCTATTTTTGTTTCTTGAACTGTTTTTCTCAACTCCTCCAAGTGTCTGTTGGATTCCTGTTCAAAGTGGTTGATGCAGTTATTTAACTCCTCCCAGATTTCCTCCTTCATAATATTGATCATGGTAATGATCATGCTTTGAAAGTCGTTATCTTGGGTTAGGCTTTCTTGGCTATTTTCTGTGGATTTGTTCTGGTTGGAGTCTATAATTATGGGTTTAATTCTTTCAGTGAGAGATTTGTTACCTTGAGTTTTATTTCTCATGGATTTGCAATTTGACTTGGGCACTGTTGTTTTATCTCTTAAGACCTTCTTTCAATTTCTGCATGTTTTTGACTGAACTGAATTATTTGGTATCACTACTCTGGGGAAGTTATTACTAGTGCTTGCTTTGGTGTTGGTTATGCTTGTTATTATTGTTATTTCCTAGATGAGGCTATTAGACTATTAGTCCAGGGGGTGGACAGGGGTTGAGTATTAGTATGGTAGTGCACTTTTATGATTTAGTACCTTGGTGATATGTGAGGGTGAGTGGTATAGTCCCTGAAGTTTTATGTGTTTTGGGGGTGGTTATATGGAAAAGTTACTCTACAGTAACTAATAATCAAAAGGAACAGGGATAGTAAGAAGGGGTTTACTCATCTTTGGGCTGGATGTGGAGAATCTGCTGTGACTGCCTGGTGGGAGGAGCTGGGATGAGTGGGTTACCTGGGGCTTGGGGGTGAGCAGGAGGTGTTTACCTGGGGTGCAGTATATCCTCACTGGACTGTGCATGTCTTGGGTGGCAGGCTGAAAAGGTTGTTTTACCAATTTTTTTGAAGAATTGGGTTGGAATTTTGATTGTTATTGCATAAAATCTGTATATTGCTTTTGGTAAAATGGTCATTTTAACAATGTTAAGTCTGCCATTTCAGGAGTATAGGAGGTTTTTCATTTTCTGGATCTATTTTTCTTCTGTGATCTATTTTTTATGGTTTTAAAGTTTTAAATGTATAGATCTTTCACATCCTTGGTGTAATAGTTACTTTTAACTGTTGCTATGAAAGAACACTGAAGTCAAGCAACTTAAGGGAGAAAGGAAGATTTATTCAGCTTATAGTTCCAGAGGGGGAAAAAAAGTCTTTCATGCTGACGCTACATGTCTAGTGGCTGAAGCTGGAAGCAAGCTAAATTACTACAAACATCCTTGAGGCTCATAGCTGCTCAGTTCGGTAGGCTGGTGGTTGGTGGCTGAAGGCTGGTAGATTCCTGGGGAGTCTTTAGTCAAGTTGAAGTCTTGGAGGGTTGGAGGTTTGGAGGACTGGAGGGTCGAAGAAACAAAGAGGTGGAACAGCAGGACAGAAGAGAATTTTCTAGCACAGTTTTGGAGAGTTTCTCTTCAAAGTTTTCTGCTTTATGGTCCCTTTCATCTGGTCTACTCCTGGGAGATTCCAATCAGATCTTGGCTGATGTTTGTACTTTAAATTTATTGATCTGGATAATCTTTTCAGGTACTCTGACAGCTGATCTTAGTTTAATGTCAGGTGTGGTCAAGTTGATTCCCAGGATTAACTATCACACTTAGTTAGGCTTATTCCAAGGTATTTCATTTTTCAGGGGCAACGGTAAATAGTATTTTTTGTCTCAGGCTTTCTAACTTTGTTCATTGTTGGCAAATTACACTTCTTTTAAAAAGTTTTTTTAGACTTTTCATCCTGAAATCTTTACCTCCTAGTAATACTTTTTATTATCCTGATTTTTTTTATAAAAGTTATTGCTGTCTGAATTTCAATTATTTTTCTCCTTCGTTAGAATTTAAACTCCAGGAGGGTTGTAATTTATTATGTAAACTTTTTTGCCATAAATCATAAAATAGTATTTTCAGCAAGTAGTCACCTAAAAATACTTATAAAGCAAATGAGCAAATCTATACATTAATAAAGAAAAGAGGATCAGTGATTACTTGGAAAGCTGAGATGTTTAAATGCTTTAATCACAAATATTTGAAACATTTCATTTATTTTAAATATTTAGGTTGATTTTCATTTTTTTAACGTGTATACCTGTGTAGAATGGGGTATTGGTATATACAAAATGACACTTGATTGGGTGAACCCGTGAAGGCCCATGTATGACATCAGAAATCATCCTGGGTTGTAGCTTCCAGGGCAGGATGTCATCAAATCTGCTTGGCATTTTTACATGGGATCTGGGGATTCAAACTCAGGTTCTTTTGCTTGCAAAGTAAAAGCTTTAATTCCTGAATAATCTCCCTAGTCTGCTTGAAATATTTTACAAGTTTACAGTTAATATTTTACTTTGCTGGTACTGTTTGATTTATTCATTTAAGAAAGTAACTATCTAGTCCATCATGAGAACTAAGTTAGGCACTGAAAAACCAAATAAAATAAGACAAGATATTTTTTCCTTTAACGAGATTTCAATTCAATGAGCAAAATGGACCTATGAGTGGATAAGTGTAATAACATGTGACAAAAACTAAGAAGCATCATCAAATGTAATGGGATCTCAAGGACAAAAAGGATTTCAATGGCATATTTCTAAATGGAAAAATATTTCATCTATCCTTTCAACAAAAATTATGAAGCACCTGCCATATGCTTAAGTTGAGCAAAGTGTCAGTGAAACCAAAGCATCTGTGACTAAGGTAATATGGGAGAAATAATTCATCACTCAGTGTCCACATATCAAAACTGGTGAAACTAAGCTGCAACTCATTGAATGACTGGCAGCGAGAGATTCTCAAGCAATTGGAAAGTCAAGCAAAAGGGGATTTTGACAGTCACTTAGGATACATACTCTGGAGAGAGATAAAAGAAGATTCAAACACATTCAAAATGACTTGGATAAGTAATTGTATTTTGATTCAGCTCCCTGAAATGGAAAGGTGAGCCTGAAAGTACACCTTGTTCCAATGGTTAAGTCATGTTTGAGCCAGCTTCTAGCACCTTGAAGATCAGAAAACTGGATTCATAAAGCACATTTGGAATGTAAACAGAAAACTAGCAATAAGAGTTATAGCAGCACATTTTAAAATGGCATACTACAGATTATTAAGTAGAATTCTCCAGCTACTTTTGAGAGGCATAAATTGCTTTGAAAATCTAGTTACCAGAATTTTTCCCTTTGCAGCTAACTCATTGTCATAAGTCACTGTACCAAACACTTTAAATGGAAAACTTTAATTTGTGATGTAGCTATTTTTCAGATGAGCAATTCTATATAAGACACTATAGAATAATAAACTTTTTAAAGATTTATAGTAGAATGACAAATATGGCCTATAAATAACTTTATTTCAAAGTAAAACATTATCACAATTTCATATTAATCTGGATAAATTCAATAATGAAAATCCAAGAAAAATTATTAAAAAATAAAATATATTAAGATATGTTAAGCAAGAGCCTTGCTGTTGTTATTGTTGCTGTTTTGAAAACAGAATCTTGTTATTAGTCAGTCTGGCCATGAACTCAAGATCCTTCTGCCTCAGTTTCCTGAATGCTGAGATTATAAACTTGTTTCACCACACTTGGGTAAGCAAATTTCTTGAGTCTCTAAATGCTACCACTTAAGAGCCAATACAGAGGTTACAATAAAATCAATACAAAGATTAGATGTAAGACACTTAAGACAACACAATAACTAATTGCATTTTCAGACTACCAGAAAAGATTATCCAGATCAATAAATTTACAGTACAAACATCAGCCAAGATCTGATTGGAACCAGATGAAAGGGACCATAAAGCAGAAAACTTTGAAGAGAAACTACCACAATAACTAATATTACAATACATTATTTTTCATAATTTTCTGATACTGTGCATTTGAATACCATGCCCAGAAGAAAACATGTTTCAGGTTGAATTTTGTTTATTTGCTTGAATGGATATCTACATACAGACTGAATTTGAAGAAAGACTAGGGTAAAACTATTACATTGTTTAAAGGTTATATATTTAGAAGAAGGTTCAATATAATGTGCAGACATTCCAGTAGCTTTATAAGAGCTTGGAAGTATCTTTATAAGATTTTCTTTATGAAAATATTTAATTATGCAGCCAAAATCATTGTACAACTGATTCTCAAAAGAATTTAGATTTAGTAGTGCATTAGGCACATAAACATTTTCTTTTGAATTTTGTTTTTATTAAAATTGCTTAAAACATTTTTCAGATATATTTTCTAAAAAAAAAAGCAAAGACAAACATCTGCGAATTTTCAGAAGCATTTCTGTTAGATGATTCATAGGCATCTATCAGTTTAAAAAACTAACAGTGAGAGTAGGAAATTCTCATATTTTTAAGCAGATATTTCTTAAACTGTGGTTTATAATCAATTTAGGGGACATGAAATTAACTATATACATGATAAGCATGTTTAGATGTGAATAATGTTTATAGAGTATTATGTATACATACACATGTATGTTGAAAATATTACATATAAATATGACCTAATATATGATATGCACAGATATAATTGATAAATACATAGTATATATCAATTATACATATTAGTAACATATATGTATATGCATCCATATTTAAAAAATGATGGAATGTCAAAGTTGAGAGATTTGAAATTTTATTCATCATCACTCTGCTGTAAGGGTAAGGCAGCCCAGAAAATCTGCATCCAAATGATTTTCAGAGTATAATCTATCTGCACATTCCTGCTTATTTTGTGACAAGATATCCTGGATCACAATCCTAGAGCTAGATCTTTGGTATGTACTTGATCTTTATAATCTGAAAAATTTGAATCCACTGAAATTGAGAATTAATGGTCCTTGCCAACCAACCTAGGGACTGCTGAGTTTTGGGGGCTCTTGGGAGACTCTCAGAATTATTAATTCTATTGATATTAATTTCTTTCTTCCCTTTCTTGGTCTGGCATATCCAGTTGAATATTAAAGTTCTTTTTCAGAATGGTAGATTCTAAGAGCAGAATTTGCTTACAGTAGACCAGGACTAAGTGACAACAACCCATTCATATAACCACAGAGTTCTGACTATTAGATCCATGAGGACTTGTGCTTTTTTTCTCAAAATGATACTGCCTCCATAATCATAATCATTAGAGGGCAGAATTCTAATCCCAAACTATTTTTAGAGCTCAGTCCATGTGTTTTCGTCTGGAAAATGGAGGTTCTTATAGTACTGACTTCACGGGATAATGTGAGAGTTAAATGTTACGCTGCTCCAACCTGGATAAATGATTACACAGATATTTAAAATCTTAATTAACTATTCATCTGGTTTGATAGCATCTATAAATATGAAGAGTCTACATATTCTAATTAGAGAAGTCATTTTCTAAGTCACTGATTCTAATATGCAGTTCTGTAGGATTCATTTGAAAACCCTGTGGAAATCCAACACAAATGATATTGTCCCCACTGAGATCAATTGCTTAGTCATTTATTTACCAAATGGTCCACAAAGATGTCACAAAACTGAATAACCTGACTTAGTGAGAGATCGGGCAATGTCTGCCATTACACTGTTTATATAATAATTTTTCAGCAAACAAAATAAAATCAATGTCATGTTTATGAACCTCTTAATTATTTGTATTAATTCTATAGGCTTCTAGGAAAAATGGAAGAATGGGAAAAATTATTCTACTACAGAACCATATTTTAGCCTTTCCAAAAATTTTTTCTTTATGGAATTCTGTTAGTTTCTGCACTTGGATAGATTCATGAAAACATCACAGCCATTATGATATGGTGAAGATTCAATGATTCTGAATTACTTTCTTTTACCATTCTTCCGTAATGAAACTTGGTAGCCTCTGATCTCTTTTGGTACCTAAATACCATGCAAATGGAGACAAATATGGTTTTCAACTGATTTTGTATTTCTTTTTTTTGTGTAAAGTAGTATGGTTTATTTCAACCTCATTTATGTTACTTCATATATGAATATTTAGTTGATTTCTATTCCTGAACAGCATACTGTTGAATTGCTGTTTCATATTTACTCACTGGTAACGTATTTCCTGCTATTGATGATTTCTGAATAGGGTTTTTATAAACATTCCCATATGTTTTGTGTAAAAATAAGACTTTCTATTTATTTTGCATGCATGTGTCTGTCTCTTTCTCTCTCTTTTACTCTCTCTCTCTCTCTCTCTCTCTTTGGGGGGTATGGAGATGTAGCAAAGGGCACTGTGTGTGCCTGGAGAGGCACATGTGTGATTTCAAGAATCAGAATGGAAGACTCTGCTTCCTTTTTGCTTTGCCCTGTAGTTCACTCCAATCTACCTTCTAGGACCAGAAGTACAAAGCACTTCGAGTAAGTGTTTTCATGTTGGATCTGAGATCTGAATTCAGGTCCTTCTATTTGTAAGGCAAAGATTAACTTCTGAGCCATCTATCCAGTCCTGTAAACATTTCTTCTTTTTTATTTTATTTTTTCTCCATATTTTATTTTTTTCTAATCACACAAGCTCAATAAGTACCCACATCTTCTCCCTCCCTCCTTCCTTTCCCAGTCCCCCCTTGAACTCTCCTCTCTTCCCCCTTTCCTTTCCACCCTTCCCTCCCTCCCTCCTCCTCTCCCAGCACCTTCCCCTTCCTCCCTCCCATCCCCTGGAGCATCTTTTTGTATGAATGCCAAACTTCCCTTTAACTCTTCCACCCTAGTGGAGGTTCAGGACTTAGTGGCATAGCCCAGAGCCCCTTCTTGGGCTCCCCATTAGTATGGGAACTCTATTATGACTGTTCATCTTTTGCCTCTGAAGATCCTACTGCCTGGAGCCTTCTCTTCTTTGATCCATGCTAGATTTTAGGGGGTCATTGACATGTCATCCATTGTGCAGGTAGGTAAAGTCCAATCCTGGCTGATGCAGCCCTAACTTGTGTACTATATCTTGCATATCCTTGGTCCTCCCCATCTTCAGGCTCTTACAGCTTTACTGCCTCCTCTTCCTATAGGTTCCCTGAGCTTTAGGATAGGAAGAGATTTAGATGGTCTGGTTCCAGGTGATTAGTGTAGGGTCTTTGATGTTCTGAATTATGGTTGGTTGTTGTTTTCAGTTTTGCTTTTCTTGCACTGACCTTGGCTGCATCCTGAATGGTATCAAAGGTCACATCCTAACCAAAGACAAAAGACTGTTTAAATGAACATCTTAACATTAAAGGAGACTGAAAGGTAGATGGAAGAATAGGAGTAGGACACAGCATAGAGAGGTAATCAGGGTACCATTTGCAGGATAGTTACTGTCTATCTGTCAGTCCCTATATCCTCCATGATTGGTGAGAACAAACCCTTTCAGTCACAAGTGACCAGGAAGGGAAGTGAGAATTAGCTTCACCGGAGGTATTGTTACTTGCATGCAATAATTGATGGTGACCTATTTTCCATACAGAAATGTGATCCCCTTTCTAATTTTTTGGGGCCCTCCTTCCCTTTCTCTCTTGTTTATAATCCTTTGGAATTACAGTAGGTATTATAGAGATTTACCTTTGAATATGTCATTAAGTGAGTTTGAAACTAGAATTCATCTATTAGGGAGTACATAGTGTATCTAACATTCTGTGTCTGGGATAATTCACTCAATATAATTTTTTCTAAAATTATATTTTCATTATCCATTTGTCAACTGTTGGGCATTTGGGTTTATTCCATGACTTTGCTATTGTAAATAGTGCTGCTATGAACAGAGTAGTGAATTTCTGCGTTATGGGGGATTATTCCCAGAAGTGGTATAGCAGAGTCATATGACATTTCAATCTTTAATTTTTATAGAAATTGCCATAATAATCACTAGAGTGTTTGCATAAGCCTGCATTCCCACCAGCAATGTATGAGAGTTCTCTTCTTTCCACATCCTCAACAGTATTTGGTGTTGTTTGTATTGTGGATTTTTGCCATCCTAACCAGGGTGAGATGATATCTCAGGGAAGTTTTGATTTGCATTTCCCTGATGATTATGGATGTGGAGCATTCTTGAGATATTTGTTAGACACTTCAATTTCATTCCTGGAAAAAAGGTTTTTGTTTTGAGTTATGAAGCCCATTTTTTAATTGGGCCATTTATCTGCTTGGTGTTTACTTTTTAAAGTTCTTTGTGCACTCTGGATAATAGAGCTCTATGAGATATGTAGTTAGTGAAGGTTTTCTCCCATTCTGTGGATTGCGTTTTGGCTTGGTTTACAATTTCTTTATCTGAACAGAAGCTCTTTAATTTCACAAGATCCCATTTGTTAAATGTTGATTTTAATGACGGTGCTATTGGATTTCTGTCTAGGAGCTGTCGGCCTAGTCCAATCAGCTCAAGGAGTTCCCTACCCTTTCTACTAGGGTTTTTATAGTCTCTGGCCTAATATTAACATCCTTCATTCATTAATTTTTGTGCATGGTAAGAAGTACAGGTCCAGTTTTAATCTTCTGCATGTGGATATCCAGTTTTTCCAGCACCATTTGTTGAAGAGGTTGCTCTTTTTCCACTGGATTTTTTGGGCCCCTTTGTCAAAGATCAAATGACTGTAATGGTGTGGGCTTATATCTGGGTCTTTAACTCTTATCCATTGATCTACATGTTTATTGTGGAGCCAGTATCAGGCTGTTCTTATTACTATGGATTTGTAGTGTAGATTAGGGATTGGTGTGGTGATACCTCCAGCAGTGTTTTTGTTATTCAGGATTGTTTTCTCTACCCTGGTTCTTTTCCCTACCTTCAACATCATAAGCATCTTGTTTCAGCTTCTGAATTCTGTAAATAAAGGAGTACACCACCTCACAGAACTGAATATGTTTTAATTAAGTACTGTAATTATTTTCATATTATATTGTTGTATTTCCTCTCTCTCTCTGGGGATGAGTGCAAGAAGTCTTAACCAATAACCCCCATGAGTCAACCAATAATAGAATCCTCATGATTTTAACAGAGTCCACAAGCACCACAAACCTGAAACCAGAGCACCAACACCTTGCTATTGAGCACTTTAAACCTCCTTCCATCAAACAGAAGGAAAATTTCACAACCAACTCTAAGATAATGCTTTTTACTTTCCCTTTCATTACAGCTGATAGTAAACTCTGCTTCAAACACCCAAAACCTCATACGCCCATACCTTAGGCAATTAACTATTCACCCTCATTAACTGGAAGGAACTAATAGGAGTCACAGTACTCTAAGCTCTTACCCCTGACTGCTAAACCCACCCTATTTCATAGTATAAAACTGATCTAATACTTAACCCAAACCACACATAACAACCCTTGATACTCAATACCAAACATTCAGGCAAATCTAGACCTAAACTCTGTCACTCCAGAACCAGATTAGGACCTTTACACTTTTTTTGTAGCATATCACATTAACCACTAAATAATAGCAAGCAACTCTTGACTGAGACCTTAAACACTTAGGTAAACAATACCAATAGCAGTTTAAGTGCAGTAATTCTGTCTGCAGTCATAAACACATATCAAGAAAGATTCTAGAAATCAAACAAAAAATGACCAAGTCACACCAGAAATCCACAAGAAATAGCAAAAATCATGAAAACAACTCCCCCATAAAAAACATTGACCCCCATAACAATGAATTCCTACCAGAATAACCCCTAGATATTAGATAAGAATTCAATAATGAAGACAAGAATTTTCAAAGCATGATTTTTTACCATGATGAAAACAATGCAAGAGGAAATCCTAGAAGAGTCCACATTAGCCAATATGAATAGGAGCACAACAAGCACCTAGATGAAATGAAAGAGGCAGTCAAAGAAATAAAATTAGTCATGGAGCAGTTAAAAAACAATATATAGAAATTAAACTTGAAATTAAAAATAAGCTAGCTATAATCCAAAATTCAACAGAAAGTCTTACCAGCAGAACCAACATAGCAGAAAATAGAATATCAGAACTAGAAGACAAGATGGTAGAACTAATTGGTTCCATTAAAGATGTTGAACAGGCAAAAAAAAAAATACTGGAAAGGAATATTCGAGAGTTATGGAACTCCTTGAAGAAACCAGACCTGTACATTCATGGAATACCATAAGAATAAATTGAAAAGCCACTCCAGAAGAGATTTTTCACACTATCATTAAATAAAATTTTCCATCTCTAAGGAAAGAGATCCCCATCCAAGTGTAACAGGCATATCATACACCATTCAGATATGACCAAAAATAGAAACTTGCACAACAAATTATAATCACAACAGATACGTAACAAAGACAGTATGCTTAGAGCTTCAAGAGAAAAAAACCAAGTCACATTTAAAGAAAAAATCTATTAAAATAACAGCTGATTTTTAAATGAAAACAGTAAAATCCAGAAGAGCTTGGAAAGATATACTTTAAGTCGTGAATGAGCACAAATGCCAACCCAGACTATTACACATATTAAAACTATGCATCATAATTGAGGATGAAAGAAAAATGTTCCATCATAAGGACAAGCTGAAGACTTACATGAACACCAAACCAGGCCTACAAAAGATTCTAGAAAAGATACTCAAGCAAGGAAAAAAGGATAAACATATGCAAAAGGACAGAAGGGAAAAATAATACCAACACAACTTCTTAGCAATAATACACACATAAAAAAACACAGAACAGGCTTGCAGCAGACCTGGAGGAGAGCAGTGTGACTTTGGCAGCATTGTGGGTCCTTGATTCAGAACCACTCACCCTCTCCCAGCCTCTCCTCACTTGCCTGTGAGTCATCTCACTCTGCAGATCTCTCAGATCTGTTATTGTGTGGTGATGTGTGAGCAGGCCCAGGGAAGGGCCACTGCAGAGCAGCCGCTGGCAAGATGATTGAAGTACTGACAATTGACTCTCAGTAACTCCTGCACCAGCTGAATATCAGGATATTCAGGAGTCAAAATGTCAGCCAAAGCTGTGCAGCTTGAAACTTATTGAGTCTGCACATGATAATAGTCTTTGGTTTCAATGAGAAGACATTTTCTCTAGCTGTGACTTTACTGGACTAAAATGAAGGTACAACCAAAATATCTTGGGTGTGTTGGGCTCAGCTGCTTTCACTTTGCTGTGAAACCCACAGAAAAGGAAAGGAACATCCCACTAGCAGCTGACTTGCTCCGAATAAGTCTGTCCAGGTTCACTGTTTTAGACTTGATGAGAATGGAGAAGATTGTTTTATAGAAGGTGTGCTGGAAAATCAAATCTACTACTGCCTTTCAATTTCTGCAACTGAATTACTCACTCATTCAAGAGCACCTGCCATCTGAAAGGAAAAGTAACCTTAATTTTGAAAGACAAGAATCTAGCTCAGTTAAGGTATGCCACTGCAGGATCATATTTTCCAAGACAAAGCCTTCTGTGTTGGCCTTGTTTATCATTGCATTGGAGATTCAAGCACTGAAATGTGTAGTGTTAACTGAAGTAGAATGTCTTTGGAAACATTCCAAGGTAAATGGCCGGATTTGACTTTTTGGCAAGATCTCATATCCAAGTGTTTAACTGAATATTAATCAAACAAGTGCTCCAAATCAAATGTGTAAAAATTGAAATGGATTGTGTCTGGGCACACCAGCAACTGAGACACAGTCGTTACGGGATAACTCACCTTTCAACAATTCCTGAAATTGTTTCTTAAATGGATAAATTTAGAAATTATTCTTAGCAATTGAGAAAAGTTTCCACAGTGGTCATTTACTTCTGCATCTGCAGAGCTGAAATATCTTCAAAGTGAACACTATGGAATTGGAATAGTAAAGGGAAGGATCAGAATAGTAAAGAGAAGGAAATAAAATTGATAGAAATAGGAAAAGAAGTCAAATTATCTATATTTGCAGTTGACACGATCCTTTATCTGAATGACCCCAAAAACTCCATCAGGAAACTCCTGGAACTAAAACATAAGTTCAGCAGAGTGGCAGGGTACAAAGTTAATATTCAAAAATCAGTGGCTTTCTTATACATCAGGAATGAAAAATGTGAGAAAGTTCTAAAAGTAACAATTCAATTTACCATAGCCCCTAAAATAATGAAATATTTTAGTATAAATCTACCAAGAAAGTGAAAGACCTGTAAAATGAAAACTTTAAAATCCTAAATAAAAAATTTCAAAAGACACCAGAAAGTGAAGGACCTCCCATGCCCCTGGATCCATAAAATTAACATTATAAAAATGCCCAGCTACCAATAGCAATATAAAGATTCAATACTACACCAATCAAAACTCTAAGGCAATTCCTCACAGAAATTGACAAGGCAATCTAAAATCCATATGAAAGTACAAAATGCCCAGGACGGCTTAGTTCTGAACAATAAAAACTATGCTGGAGGAATCACCATACCAGACCTTAATCTATACTATAAATCCATAGTAGTAAAAACAGCATGGTACTGGCTCCAAAAGACACAAAGATCAATGGATAAGGGTTGAAAATACAGAAATATGCCCATACACATATAGTCATCTGATTTTCAACATAGGGGTTCAGAAAATACAGTGGCAGAAGAACAATATCTTCACCAAATGGTGATGGCAAAACTTTATATCCACATGTAGATGATTGAAACTCGACCCTTACTTATTACCATGCATGAACATCAGCTCCAAATGGATCAAGGATCTTAACATTAAATCAGAGACTATAAACATCCTAGAAGAAAGAGTAGGTAATTCCCTTGAACTAAACACTTTCTAAAAAGGACACCAATAACTCAGGAAATAGAACCGACTCTCAACAAATGCAATCTGATGAAGTTAAAGAGCTTCTATTTAGCCAAAGATATTGTCAACCAAGCAAAAAAGACAACCCACAGAATAGGAGATATCTGATAGAGGACTAATATCCAGAATGTAATTAAAAAGTTAAACACCAAGGAAATAAACAACCCAATTAGAAAGTGGGTCTTGAAACTTAAAAGAGATTTTTTCCCAGGAAGAAATTGAAATGTCTAAGAAACACCTTAAAATTGTTTTAACTTTCTAGCCATCATGGAAATGTAAATAAAAACTACCTTAAGATATCATCTCACACCAGTCAGAATGGCAAAATTCCAAAAGACATGCACTAACACATGCTGGAGAGGATGTGGGGAGAAGGGAACCCTCATACATTGCTTGTAGGAAAGCAGAGTTGTACAACCACTATGGTGATCACTACAGTGGTTCCTAAAATAGTTAAAAATCGAAATGCCATATAATTCTGCTGTATTACTTCTGGGAATATTCCTAAAAAATACTTCATCGTACTATACTGACACATGTACATTCATGTTCATTGTAGCACTATTCACAATAGCAAAGTCGGATATCAACCTAAATATCCGAAAGTTTATGAATGGATAATGAAAATGTGGTATATACACATGATGTAATTCTACACAGATATCAAAAAATGGATTAATGAAATTTGCTGCTAAATTGATGGAGCCAGAAGAAATCATATTGAGAGAAATGTCCCAAGCACAGAAAAACAGCCATTGCATGTTCTCCCTTATAACTGGAACCTAATTCCAAGCCCTCTTAATGACATACTCAAGAGGAAAATTTTTATTGCCCTTTACAACCATGAAGGATTCAAAATAGGAAAGTAGAGCAGAGAAGATCTAAAGAGAATGAAAAATAGGGCCATCATCTAGAAAGATCTGTAGTTAATGAGATATGTGATCCAATCCGTGGTCAGTTTTCTTCCTAGTCACTAGTATTTTGACTGGTTTGAAGCACTGGTCCTATGTTCTGAGTCATGTAGGGGTGAGAGGGTGGTGGTTAGCGATTAGTTGACAGACAGATGAGGTCCTGGAGGTTGACCACCCACTACTATGCCCTACTTCTTATCCTTCCTCCCCTTCAAGCCTTCTCATATATAAAGACCTGTCTTTAACAGTTTCTGTATTGTTGGATAGGAGAGGATCTCAACACACAGATAGGATGCATCCTTGTGCAGTAGCAGAATAACAAAATGGACAACAACAAACTACCTGAATACAGAAGAACACCAGCAACCGTACAATGATCAACTTGGAACCAGGTCAGCCAAATTTCTTTCCATCCAGAGGCTCAGAGAACTTTCTGAAAGAGAAGGTTGTAAGAATGTTTCTTTGCTGGACAGGTCACTCCACTCAAGATAAGGCAGCCACAACCAGAAACTCATGGTAATTGGATTTGATCTCATCAGACCTGCACAGGGTTGAATATGTCAGCATTCCTCCATGGAATGGCCATGTTCTGAGTCATGTACACAGACTCCTCAGGAGAAATAGTTTCATGTAGTAAGGTCTTTAGGGTTAAGGGGTCAGACAGAGACAAGGGAATACCCATGTCAGTGTCCTGCCCAAGGAAGAGCCTCCCTGTCTGCTACAGAAGCCTGAACCCTCATCAGAACAGAAAATACAGAGGGAATGCAAGGACCCATAAAACCAAAGGACAGGAGTAGACTGAGCCCATTTAGGGATGAAAGGGAGGGTAGGATGAGAAGAAAATGGGAAGGAAAGGAGGGGAGGATGAGAAAGACAAGGAGCATATATATATATATATATATATAAATGTTAATTTAATAAATCAATAAAAATTACACCAAAAATTTATAGAATAAATTGGATTAAGAGTACATGGATTTAAGTATAGATTTCTGAACAGTATAGGCTTTGTGACCTTATATATTGAATCTGTCCTGTCTGGGTTTCACTACCTACAAGATAAGCTTAATAATTAGGCTTTTTTCTCAGGCAATAAATGCCTGTGTGAATCCACTGGAATCAGATTATTACTCTCAATATAAACCTACTATGGGACTGAAGGGAACACTGGGGCTTGCAATTTAACAATTCTGTTTCTTAAAATACCCCCTTGCTTCCAAAAACATCACAGTTCAAACCTAACCTTTGTGGAGATTGGTACTAGGTATTTATCAAGTATATATAATACTGACTGAAGTATCCTAGGTGCAGAAAGAAATACACTCCATTATATATGGATGTTATCATTGAGCCTATAGATTGGTGTACTTCATTAGAAACACCTATAATAGTTTAAGGACTGGTGGTGTTAGTTGTTTTTAAAATTTCTGGTAGAGTTCTGTGCTAAATCCATCTGCTCCAGGACATTTTTGGTGGGAAGATTTGAAATTACTTCTTCAATTTCCTCATTTGTTATAGAACTATTTAAATAATTCAAAACTTCCTGATTCAATTTAGGTAAGTTGTGCTTACTCAGAAATTAATCCATTTATTCTGGGTTATCAAATTTAATGGAGTATATGTTTTTGAAAAACAATGTTATAATTCTCTGAATTTTTTGGGTATCAGTTGTGATAACTCCATTTCACTTATAATTTTTCCAATTTAAAAAATTAAACACCAAGGAGATTGATAGCCCCGTTAGAAAATAGGCCTCTGAACTCAAAAGAAACTTTTCCAGGGATGAAATCAAAATGCCTCACAAATATATTTAAAAATGCTCCATGTTCATACCATCAGGGAAATGCGAATCCAAACTTCCCGGAGATATCATCTCACCCCGGTCAGGATGGCAAAAATCCATAATACAAACACCACCAAATACTGTTGAGGATGTGGAGAGAAGAGAACTCTCATACATTGCTGGTGGGAATGCAGGCTTATGCAAACACTCTGGCAATCAGTATAGCAATTTCTAAAAAAGTTAAAGATTGAAATCTTAGCTATGCCACCACTGGGAATAATCCCCCACAATGTAGAAATTCATTACAGTGACACAAGCTCAACCACGTTCATTGCAGCATTATTTACAATAGCAAAGCCATGGAGTCAACCCAAATGTCCAACAGTTGACGAATGGATAATGAAAATGTGGTACATTTATACAATGGAATACTACTCAGCCATCAAAAAGATGAATTAATGAAATTTGCTGGGAAATGGATGGAATTAGAAAAAATTATATTGAGTGAAGTATCCCAGACACAGAAAGTTAGACACCATATGTACTCCCTTATAGGTAGATCCTAGTTGCAAACCTACTTATTGACATATTCAAAGGTAAATCTCTGTAGTACCTACTATAATCACAAAGATTATAAACAGGAGAGAAGGGGAAAGAGGGACTAAAAAAAAAAAAGAAGATAGGGGATTATACTTCAATAGAGAAAAGAGGCCAAGGTCAAGTACTGCATGTAGGTAGCAAGACATCTGGTGAGGCTCATTCTTACTTCCCTTCCTCGTCATTTGCCACTGAGCAGGTTTGTTCTCACCAATCAGGGTGGATCCAGGGACCAGCAGATAGATGGTGACCATCCTGAAAGTGGGACACTGACCTCCCCCATCTGCTGTTTCCTACTGCTATTCTTCAATCAACCTTTGAGTCTCCTCATTTTAAAATCTTCATTTAAACAGCCTTTTGTCATTTGTTTGGAGGTGACCTTAGATACCAATCAGGATGAAGCCAAAGGTGGTCTAGGAAAAGCAAAACTGAAAACAACAACAAACCATAATTCAGAATGCCAAAGACCTTACACTAATCACCTGGAACCAGATCAGCCAAATCTCTCCCCAAACTAAAGCTCAGGGAACCTTGCAGAAGAGGAGTCTGCAAGATTCTAAAGAAGCTAAAGATGGGGAGAACCAATGATATGCAAGATACTCCATACATGTTAAGGTTGCAGCAGCCAGGATTGGACTTTGCCTGACCTACATAATGGCTGACATGTCAACAATCCCCCTAAATCTAGCATGGATCACAGGGAAGAAGGCTCTAAGCAGTAGGATCCTTAGAGGCAAGGGATTAACAGTCATAATAGAGTTCCCATGCTAATGGGAAGCCCAAGAAGGGGTTCTGGGCTATGCCACTGAGTTCCGAACCCTCACTGGGGTGGAGGACCAGAGGGAGGTTTGGTGTTTATACAAAAGGATGCTCCAGGGGATGGGAGGGAGGAAGGGGGAGGCACTAGGAGAGGGAGAGGGAAGGAGGAGGGTGAAAGGAAAGGTGGAAGGGGGAAGGGGGTATAGTGCAAGGGGGACGACTGGGGAAGGGAGGAGTGAGGGAGAGGACAGGGTTACCTATTGAGCTTGTATGATTAGGAAAAAAATTTGGAGAAAAAGTTATAATTTTTAAAATGTGCAAACCAAATTCTCTACACAGGCTAAAATGAAAAGAGGAAGACAGGAGAAACCAAAAACTGTCCCTACATGCTCGTACCAGAAACCATAGAAGATAAAACAATATCCCTACTACCAGGTATGTGCTAATTCCTAATGAGCTGTTACTAAAACAGTAGTCAAGTTTCCCCATCTCAAATAATATAAGCAGTTGTCATTATTATTGAATACTCTTGAGACCTTGATAGTATAGCTGAAGATACCACACATGAGGATCACAGGACATGGAGAAAACAAGCTAGAACAAATATGAAAATAGGCAGTATTCAATACTAAAATAACACAGAACTTTCATAGTATCAGAAAATTTAATAGAGGCTACCGGGAAAGAAAACCAATAATTTTACCCATGTGTGAATTCTGCACGCTACAATAACAGCAATTCTGGTAATATATAATCATTGTTGCAAAAATTGTATTGTATGGGAGTAAATAACTGCTTTACGATGGAATTTAAGGCCCATTTTCATTAACACTTGCCTGGTACTATAAACCAAGACAAACTCTCTAGTCTCAAGATTAGAGACCTTACGTATGTTCAAATGATTAAATTTTAACTGTAAGTAATTCATAGCAAATTGTCTTCTAAACACTTATCATTATCATTATGTTTGTAGATTAGAAAAGCTCTCATTGCATGACCATTAAAAAGCATCTTTTGGGGCTGGAGAGGTGGCTCAGGGGTTAAGCCTCTGCCTTGCAGGTGAAACGTCCTTACCTCGGATCCTACACCCCGCAGAGTAAACAAGGAAGAGGTGGAGGTGGTCCATGGTGGTTCCCAAATTCGCCCGTGGTTCTACACACACACACACACACACACACACACACACACACACACACACACACACACGCACAATTGAATAAAAAATAAAAAAAGCGTCTTTTGTAATGGAAGGTGTTTAATGTAGAACCACAACTGACAAAAATGCAGAGAATAAATTACTGTGCAGTGTTTAGCTCTAAAGAGGCCATCAAAATCATCCCAATGCCAAGAACTCAGGAAATCTTATGGAAGAGGAGGTGGTAAAAATGTGGGAAGGAACATCACTAGACAGTATCTTCTGACCACTACAGACTGCTATATTCAAGAAATCAGTGTAGTAATGTCTCCTTCTAACATCCTTGCACAATAATCGACCTGTCAAAATTTAACCAGGAAAGGGAAAGTCTCAAGAGACACTGTGAGATTGTTCATGCAAAACAGGAGAAGGGGAGCTTCTTTACTCAATGCTTTATCCACTCATATGCCATCCATGTCTCATCAAGTACTCAGACATTTGCCAATACAGGCATCCCAGATGAAAGACAATTGGTCACAGAAGCAAAATAAGAGAGATACTGGCTAGAACGAAGATAGTATAAAGAAGGACAAAAGGATGAATGAGAATTGATTGTAAAGAATGAAAACAGATAAATTCATTGGATTTATATACAAAGGTTCCGAAGAATAAAAAAGAAAGAATTGCAAAAAAGAAAGCTGAGAAACTGAAAAAAAAATTAGTCTCTGTAATGTCATCTCTTCTAATTGCATCATGGCACACAAATCAATTATTTAAGATTAAACTATTTCATATTCTATATTCATTGTTTTGTGTGAATTCTATATCATTGTGTTTGTGATTGGTGAACTGATCATCAAATTTTAATTGGCTAGTATTATTTGTTTGTTTATTTATAATGTACCCAGTTTCAAATAAGATTTTAGGGAATTAACCAGAAAATCTAGAAGATAAATATTCATGAGAGGAAAAGCAAAAATAGAGGCAGTGAAATGGGAAACAAGAAATAACTAATTATAGCAGTCCAAACAAAAAGATGTGGAGACAGGATTCAAGACATTTTATTAATGAAAAGAAGCTTACATCTAGAGAGGAACTATTTATTATATATTTATCAATTATTCTGGTCAATCCATATTATGTGGCATCTAATATCATTATACTATCTTTTCAATCAGTTTTACAAGCAATACATAAATTATTAACATATAGATAATTATTTAGGAATTATTGGACTTAAAAAATCAACGTGGTCTAGATAACTTTTAATCCAATAAGAAATAATATAAGATGTATGTGTGTGTGTGTGTTTCTAGAATGTACAGATGAATAAAATGACACATGTTAAGTATATGATATGTCATGTGTACAGGGCTAGAATTAATTATTTCAACAAAGTTTTTAAATTAGATATTAGTTTAAGGAGATGACTTGTTCAAATTTAACACATTTATTTAGTTGGTCATTAAAAATATTTGGCATGGGGATTATTATGTACCACTATCCTAGATATTGAGAATATAAAGTGAAATATCAATCCTTGGATTTATATAGCTCATATCGAAAATTGGAAGCACTAAGTATCATGAAGTGGTATTGAAAAGAGTATAGTACCTTATGTTCCATAAAGAGTTTTAAATATTCCTTTTATACATTTCATCACCAGCATTGGTTCTTGTTTGTTTTCTTCATGATTACTATTCTAACTAGGGTGAGATGAACTCTCACATTCCTCTGGTGATTAGGCCATATTTTTCAAAAGTATTGGCATTTTGTACTTCGCCATTTGAGAACTGTCTACTTACTTCATTAATCCATTTATTGATTGGGTTGTGTAATATTTGAGTGTTGTATATCATCTTTGTGCTTTTTGTATACCATTTCCTGGGTAAAAATAAAGTGAAAAAAGATGTTATCCTATTCTGTAGATTCTCTGTAAATTTTATTAACTGTTTCCTTGACTTTATAGAAGCTTTTTAATTTTATGAAATTTTATTTATTAAGTGTTAGCATTGTTCATCCTTTTCCCAAAGCCAAGAAAGTAAAGCAAAAACTGCAGTTAAACAATAGGAAAAACATTTAGTGGTTTTTGCAGTGCAGTTGAGTTATGATATTTTGTAATATTTAGGAATAAGGAATTTGAAGATTCCTCAAAAGAGTAATAATACCTATAAATTTATTTAATCATTTTTCATGTACCTAGGTATCATATGTACAACATAAATATGATCCACATAAATTTTGAATTTTAAAAATAATATTTTCCAACATTTTAGTAAATTAACTCATAAACAACAGTTAAATCTAGGAACTCGTCCTATTGGCAATGATCACAATAATGAAATGATGAAAGTAAGAAAAATAAGGGTGGTAACATTCATTTTTAATGAATGAGATCAATAATTATCACAGTCAATAAATCAATAAAGCAGCTTACATATTATATATAAATTTAAAAGGTGTGATAGAAGAAAATTAAAGCAGATTATACACTTTTGAAATAGCTTGAATAAAACACACAAAAGCTGTGGTTAGAAAGATGCTAGTTGGTTTCCTAGAGGCTGACCCCACTCACTACTGTGTCCTATTTATGTTTCTCCATGTCCTTTAAGTCTTTTCCCATATGAAGCCCTCCTTTTTTAAATAGTCTTTTATCTTTGGATGGGAGAGGATCTCAACACCCAGACAAGAATGAAGCCTTGTGCAGTGCAAGAACAGCAAAATAGTAAGTAGAATCCCAGCTACCCTAAAATGTTTATCCAGAACCAGACCATACAAATCTCTCCCCATCCTAAGGCTCAGGGAACCTTGTAGAAGAGGGGGTGGTAAGATTGTAAGAACCTAAAGATGAGGAGATCCACTGCTGGACAAGACGCTTGACTCAAGAAAGGGCTGCTGCAACCAGGAACTGTCTGCAGTGAGACTTGATAATGGCCAACATTTCAACAGGCCCCCTAGACTAGTAAGGGTTTCAGGAGAAATATTTCAAGCAGTACAATTCTTAGGGGTGAGGGGTTGGACAGGGTAGGAGAATGTCCACATGAGTGGTCGGCCCAAGATAGGGCCTCTTGGTCTGCCACAGAGGCCTGAGCCTCCATTAGAGCAGATAATCCAAAAATAACCCTGAAACTCATATAGGCAGACAGACAAGAGGGTTGGATCCATGAAGAGGGGAGGAAGGGAAAGAGGGAAGAGAAAGGGAGGAACAGAAGGAGGGAAGAGAGAGAGAGGGAAGAAATAAGAACAGAGGGAGAAAGGAAGAGAGGAAGGAGGTTGGTAAGCATACCCACTCATTAAACTTGTATAACTAGGAATAATTATTTAAAAATTTTAAAAGCAAACAATGAAAACCAGAAAATGAGTCATTTAAGAATGCAAAACCATAAATCCAAAAACTAAAAGCTGTTTTTGTGTTCCAAAGTATTACAAGAACTCACACATGTTTTCCACAAAGTAAATGAGTAATTTTAGTACAGATCACATTTTTTGTTCAAAATTTAATGCAGCTGAAACTACTTTTGCAGTAAAGTCATAGAACATAATGAGTCTAAATTAATAAGTAGAATAAACAAAACTGGAATTGCCAAGCAAGTCTAAAATCTGATTTTTTACATGTATATACTGAATTTTTGGCCATTGTCACTCACCTTGTTTGTCTCATTTCCTTCCCCATTCTGTAAAAATTCTTCTTCACAACAGACCCCCACTCCAAATTTCATGTGTTTTTGTAACCAATGAGGTTATTTTTTTGTCATGAATGTGGAAAGGATTATTTTCTGGTGTACGTGCAAATTATCCATTATTATACCCTTAAAGATAATGATACATCCTTCCCCAGTACTTATTAACTGCCATTAGTTTCTCAGTGATGGATACGTCCTCATGACATCCTGTCCCATGCATGTAGAATAGTGATAAATCAAATACCATATAATTATTGAACAGGCAACCATAATAATTATAGTGAGTTCACAGGTACAATGGCCATAATATATTCAAAAGACAGTGATAATGTAACAATATTCCCCACTGTTTCATTATTGTATTCTTTCTACTATCTCTTTCATGATAGATACATCTTAATCCTTGGATGGGATTATGGGTGTCCAGTTTAGGATGAGGCATATAACATTTTTTTCTCATAACTTTTCTCATTCTTGACTCTGTGTGTTAACTACAGAAGAAAATTTTCTTTAATGAAGGCTGAAAACATTATTTACGTACAGGTATAAAGGTAAGTACTTAGAAGGCAGTTGATGCCACAATCCATTAGCAAAACAAAGAGTTTTGCTAGAATTTTTACTAAAGTCTATTACAGTATCAAGCATGAGTTCCTTTCTGTGTGGTAAACAATAAATCCAATCAGAAACCATTTGGTTGCATCTATAATAATCAATCCATTAATAAACTATTGGACATACCTTGCTCAGGACATTATTGTTGTAGGTATTGGGGTCAACTAATCAGAACTATTGATGAGTTTTCTCCTCCAGAAGTTTCATTGCAACTTTCAACACTGTGAATACTAGCTAGTATGGAAGAAGCTTATACCTCAATTCCAGATTAATTTTTTATGGTGTAGGCATGTGGTTTATTCCTCATAGGGTCTTATGTCTTAGTTTTGATGAACAACAAAGAGTAATTACAATAACCTCTATTGTTTTGAGAGCCACTTGGGTGTATATATGGGCAACATATTAATTATCCATTAAACAACTGATGGACATCTAGACTGCTTTCACTTCTTAGCTCTTGTGAACATAGCAGCAACAAACATGAATACATAAGTGTCTTGTAATAGTATAAAAAGTTCTTTGGCCATATGCCCAGCATTACATGCTGTATCATATGGTAACTCCAGTTTTTAGCACTATGAGAACTCTCCACATGAATTTCCATATTGACTACACCAATTTAAACTCACCAGTAGGGGATAAGCATTCCCATTTCCTCACATCCTAACCCAGAATATGTTACATTTGTTTTCTTTATAGTAGCTATTCTGACTGGGTAAGATAGAGTCTCAAAGTAATTTCTGTTTTCCTGAGAGATAATGATTCTGAACACTCTTGAAATGTTTGTCATCTATCAGAATTTCTTCACTGAGGAATATTTTAGTTCCTCAGCCAATTTAATTAACTTTTTTAAAGGGATGAGTCCATACTTGTAAATTATATATTCCTATTAGCTTTCCTTAGGTTCTCCCCATTGGTATAAAAATTGTTGTTTTCCATCCTATCTTCTAAATCTATTGGCTGCTCATTGTTTAAAACACTTTGCAGAACCCCATACATCTGATTAAGTTCATAGATAACCATTGACAAAGTAGTTTGTTGTAGACATTGTGTCAGGAATTGCCTCTTTTTTCTTGATGTTTACTTGGAGTTTTCTGTATATTCTAGATATGAATCCTTTGTCACATGTACAGATGGCAAAGATTTTCACACATTCTGTAGCCTGATTCTTCACTCAAATTCAGTTTTTTTCTTTTGCTATATAGAAGTATTTTTAATTTATTGATTTCCTAATTAATCTTATCCTGAGCAATAAGTGTCCTAGTGGAAAAGTTCTATGTCTCTATCTTGAAGTGTACACCATACATTTTCTTCTACAAGTTCCAGCTACACTGGATATGCACCAAGATCCCGGATCCATTTGGATATTTGTGTGTGTGTGTGTGTGTGTGTGTGTGTGTGTGTGTGTGTGTGTGTGTGTGTTAAAGGTTAAGAGATATGTTTCATTCCTAGCACCATTTGTTGAAGATTCTGGCTTTTTAAAATGTATATTTTTTTACAAATATGTCAAATACCAAGTGGCTTCAGTTGGATGGCATGATATCTGAATCCTATGTTTTAGCATAGTAATGTATACTCTAGCTTTCACTCCAGATTTTATTTTTATTTTTTGATTTGACTCTAGTTCTGGAGTAAAAAATTAAATCATACAGAATGATACCTCCAACCAATGTTGTTTTTACTTAAGACTTATTTGACTATCATGTCTTTATTACATTTCAATATTAATTTTAAGATTTTTTTCTTTGAAGACTAGTACTGTAACATTTATCTGGATTGAATTGAATCTGTGCATTGTTTTTGACAGGGTGATAACATTCACAGTACTATTTTGATTGATGCAGCAGTATGTAAAACACAAGACAAAGATGTTTTAAAATTGCTAAAAATACCAGAAAATATAAAAATTATAAAAAAGGAGCTTTCTCATATTAAAATGAATTTTAAAAATTGACATAATTACAGATCTGTGGCTGTGTTTTTAAAATTTATTTTCACCCTATAGTAGAATAGGTTATATCTCTAAAGTAATAAATGCTTTTTTTATTATTTATTCAATTGTGTATGTGTGTGCGTGTGTATGTGTGTGTGTGTGTGTGTGTGTGTGTGTGTGTGTGTGTGTGTAGAACCATGGGCGAATTCGGGAACCACCATGGACCGACTCCATCTCTTCCTTGTTTACTCTGCCCCGGAATTCACAGGCCCTAACAGAATCAGCAACGCAGGCCGCCCCTGCTTCTGCCTGGTGTCTATATGTGGGGTCTAGGATCCGAACCCAGGACCTTCCACCTGCAAGGCCAAGGCTTAATCCCTGAGCCACCTCTCCGGCCCCAATAAATGCTTTCTTTGACTAAAAGCTTCTGCCTAAGGATAAAATAGGAAGTTTTATTAAAGTTATAATAAGAATAAGAATCCTAATACAATATCTTTCTTAGCATTTTTAAAATTTCTTCTGATTATATTTAACAAGGGAAATAATTAGAGACTCATTATTAAGATGAGGCAAAATTATGCTTAATTTAAAACTAAATTCTAAAAATTCTAGAAATTCTATAAAGTAGTTGCAGAAATTTTCAGTCAGTTATTTGCTTGCATCACAATCATGAGAAGCTGAGTTCTGAATTACCAAAACTCACCAAAATGTTTGGTGTGGTGGAAACCACCTGTAATTCCTCCTTAGTCAACATATTTCAGGCCAGCTAGTCTAGCCTACGTGACAAAATTCCAAGCAAATGAGACACCATAGAAAAGATATAAAGCACTATAAGACTGACAGTGTACATATATGCACTTTGCATATGCACACTTGCATTTATGTGCAATGACATTCAAATGTACGTATGTACAATCATATGGAAAAAGAGAATTAAGTCAGCCATGTATAAGACAAATATGCAAAAAAGGATTTTTTCATATTTTTACTTTTTAATGACACAATAATTTTATGTATGTCATCATGTGCTATATTTATATTTCTGTGTATATTATGTCATGATCAAGTCAACTTAACTAGCATATCCACCATATTGAACATGTATGATTTCATTGTGGGAACAACACTCAAAATCATTTCATTGGCTACTTTGAATTATATATTGTGAACAATATTCTATTAGTAGGCAATAGAATTGCCACAATTATTCATCCAATCTAATTGAATGACTATAGCCACTGACCATATCTCTCCAGATTCCACTTTTCTTTTTTTTTATTTTTTTAAATTATTTATTCAATTGTGCGCGTGTATGTGTGTGTGTGCGTGTATATGTGTGTAGAACCATGGATGAATTCGGGAACCACCATGGACTGCCTCCACTTCCTCCTTGTTTACTCTGCCCCGGGATTCACACCCTCTGCCCTACCAGGACCAGAAAAACACAGGCCGCCCCCACTTCCGCCAGGCATCTATACGTGGGGTCTAGGATCCGAACTCAAGACCTTCCACCTGCAAGGCAGAGGCTCAACCCCTGAGCCACCTCTCCAACCCCGAGACTCCACTTTTCTATAGCTTTCAGGAGCTATATTTTTGCTATTGATTTTTAACTGTTCATGATTTTTAAATTACTTATAATAGTGAGAATACAATATTTATCTCAGAGTGACTAGTGTAGTTCACTTAACATAAATGATGAAAATGAATAACAATTAGAAATTTTAATAGAAGAAGAAATATCTTTTTACATTTATCATGTGTTTATTGTCTAATACTACTCTAAGGCATGAAAGAATATGAACAAGGACAAAAAGTCATCTCTTTGGTGATAAGAAAATTATATATTTGTGTGTGTGTGTAAGAGAGAGAGAGAGATGTGATATATATGCAGGGGGTCAGAAAACAACTTGCCAGAATGCAGGAATGACTATTTTCCTTCCACCATGGGAGTTCCAGGAATCTGACTTAGAGGCAAACACCTGAACTTCCTTAGCCACATTATCAGTCTCGCAGCAGTACTTTTTAGAAACCACAAATAATTTTATCATTCATCTGAGATGTCACTAAAAGGAATTGAAAGATACAGTTGGAGAAGATTACACTAAAAGATCTGTCATGGTTTAACAATTATTTGAAACCTGTTTAGATTATGAACATTCAAAAAATGATACTTCTACAAATGATCAACAATTTGGGAAAATATAATTGAAAATCTTGTCAATGTTTATGTTCCTCTAACAAGTTGCTGATGATTCATAACAAAAGGATAGAATAATTTATTTTGAGTAAGAAAATGCACAATAAGGGCTCAAATGGTATGTGGACATTAAATTCCAAATTGGTATAACCAATGAATCTTAAAAGAAATGGAAAGGACAAATGGGAAACATTTGAGAACAATAAAACAAAATTGAGCATATGAAGTTAAAGTGCTGAACAGACTAAACAAGAAGGAAGATGTCAGTGTCAGGCTGGTGAGATAGTTCACTGAGTAAAGACACCTGTTTCAGGAAACTGAAGACCTTAGTTTAATTATTGATTCCCACCTGGTGGAAGGAAACTGGATCAGTAATTTTGTCCTTTGCCTTCACTCACTCACTCATTCACACTCATTCACACACACACGTGCGCGCATGCACACATACACACACATACACACACACACACACACACACACACACATTAAAAAAATTTATTACATTTGTATTGCATAGTTATACAAGCTCAATAAGTACACCCCTCTTCTCCCTCCCCCTCTTGCTCATTCCCATTTTCCCCTCCCCTCCCTCTCACCCCTTTTCCTTCCTGCCTCCTCTCTTGGTACTTTCCGTTTTCTCCCTCCCATCCAGCAAAGCATCTGTTTATATGGGCTCTTAATTTCCATCTGAGTCATCTATAACAGTGAGGGTTCAGAACGCAGTAGCATAGTTTGGGGCCCCTTTTTGAGCTGCTAGTATGGGAACTCTATTATGACTGTTTAACCCCTTGTCTGTAAGAATCCTACTGCCTGAAGCCTTCTCTCCTCTGATCCGTGCTGGATTTGGGGGGTTGTTGACTCAGCCATTGTGCAGGTCAGGCAAGGTCCAATCACATCCTGGCTGCTGCAGTCCTGATTTGTGTGGAGTATCTTCAATATCGTTGGTCCTCCCTATCTTTAAGCTCTTACAATCTTGCTGCCCCCTCTTCTGCAAGGTTCCCTAAAGTTTAAGATGGGGAGAGATTTGGCTGGTGTGATTCCAGGTGAATATTGTAGGGTCTTTGGTATTTTGAATTATGGTTTGTTCTTGTTTTCAGTTTTGCTGTTCCCGCACTGTCCTTGGCTGCATCCTGATTGCTTGTCTAAGCCATCTCCTTACCAAAGATAAAAAACTGTTTAAATGAAGATCTTAATATGAGAAGAGATGCTAAGGTTGATGGGAGAATAGGAGTAGAACTCAGAAGTGAGTCTACCATTTGCTGGTTCGTTACCATTTAACTGCCTATACCCTCAATGACTGGGAGATCAAACCTGTTCAGTCCCAAGTGAAAAGGAAGGGAAATGAGAGTTAGCTGAATCAGATGTCTTGCTACTTATATACAATAGATGACCATGGCCTAATTTCTCTATTGAAGAGTGTTCGTTTGTCTCCTTTCTTTTCAGGTCTTCTTTCCCCCTCCCTCCTGTCTAAAATTATTTGCAATTTTAGTGGTTATTACAGATTTACCTTTGAATATGACATTAAGTTGTTGTGGAGCTAGGATGCAGATATTAGGAAGCACATACAGCATATAACTTTCTCTGTCTGGGATATTTCACACATTATAATTTTTTCTAATTCCATCCATATCCTGGAAAATTTTATTAATTCATCTTTTTGGTGGCTGAGTAGTAGCAGTATAAATGTACCACATTTTCATTATCCATTCTTCAACACTGGGCATTTGGATTGATTTTATCTCTTTGCTATTGGAAATAGTTCTGCAATGAACATGGTTGTACCCCCTCCCAGTAGGGTCATATGGTATTTCAATCTTCAACTTTTTTAGAAATCACCATACTGATCCAGAGAATGGTTATATAAGTCTGCATTCCCACCAGCAATGTATGAGAGTTCCCTTCTCTCCACATCCTCTCCAGCATTTGGTGTTGCTTGTATTGTGGATTGTTTGCCCTCATGACCAGGGTGAGATGATATCTCAGGAAAGTTTTGATTTGCATTTCCCTGATGGCTAGGGATGTGGAGAATTTTTATGATATTTGTTAGACATTTCAATTTCATACTTGAAACAGTTTCTTTCAAGATCCAAAGTCCATTTTCTTTTTCTTTTTATTTATTTTTTATTCCCTTGCCCCCTGCCCCCTTTTCCCCTTCCTTTCCCCCCTCCCTCTTTATCTTCTAGTGCCTTCTCTCCCCCCATCCCTGGAGCATCCTTTAATGTGTATGTCAAACTTTCTTCTGTGTCCTCCTCTCTGTTGAGGTGTAAGGACTCAGTGGCATTTCCTAGAACTCTTTCTTGTGTTCCCCTTAAGTATAGAAACACTATTATGGCTGTTAATTCTTAGCTTCTAAGGATCCTAGTGCCTTTAGTCCATGCTAGACTTTGAGGGGTCAATAATGTGTTGGTCATTGTGCAGGTCATGCAAAGTCCTATTATGATTGCTTTGACCCTAACTTGTGTGGAGTATCTTGCATATAGTTGCTCCTCCCCATCTTTAGGCTCTTACAATCTTACCACCCACTCTTCCACAAATTTCTCTGAGCTTCAGGATGGGGATGGATTAGGTTGGCCTAGCTCCAGGTGGTTCTGACCTTCTGAATTATGGTTTGTTGAGTTTTTTTTTTTAGTTTTGCTGCTCCTGCACTGCCCTTGGCTCCATCCTGATGGGTATTGGATGTCACCCCCTGGACAGAGATAAAAAACTGTTAAATTAGAGTCTTGTTATAAGAGTATATTCAAAGGTAGATGGAATAAAAGTAGGAGACCGCAGTGAGGGAGGGGTCAGTAACCCATTTGAAGAGTGGTTACACAGATTTTCCTTCCTGATCATTTGCAACTGATGGGGTATGATCTCACCAGAAGGGGAGGGCATATAGTCTGACAGATAGAAAGTAACCAAAGCCCATTTTCTAATGGAGTTATTTATCTACTTGCTTTTAATTTTGTAAGTTCTTTGTGCACTCTGGATAAGAGAGCTCTATCAGATGTTTGGTTAGTGAAGATTTTCTACCATTCTATGGGTTGCCTTTTTGCTAGGTTTACAATCTCTTTAGCTGCACAGAAGCTCTTTTATTTCATAAGATCACATTTGTTAAGTGTTGGTTCTAGTGCCTGTGCAATTGGATTTCTGTTTAAGAACTGTTGACCTAGTCCAATCTACTTGAGGAAGTTCCCTACCATTTCAACTAGGGTTTTATAGTCTCTGGCCTAATATTAAGATCCTTGGTCCATTTGAGTTGATTTTTGTGCAAAAGTATGGGTCCAGTTTTAATCTTCTGTATCCGGATATCCACATGTGCTAGTACCATTTGTTGAAAATGCTGTTCTTTTTCCATTGAGTTTTTTTGGGCCCCTTCATCAAAGATCAAATGGCTGTAATTGTTTGGGCTTATATCTGGGTCTTCAATCATTATACATTGATTTATGCATCTATTTTGGAGCCAGTACAAAGTTGTATTTATTAATATGAATTGTAGTATAGATTGAGGTTTGGTATGGTGATGCCTCCTACAGTGGTTTTGTTACTCAGGATTGTGTTTACTATCCTGGGCCTTTTGGTGCTTCTGTATGAATTTTGAGATTGTTTGGTCAATTGCTTTGTGAATTTGATTGGTATAGCATTGAATATGTATATTACTTTTGAAAGGATGGTCATTTTTATGATGTCAATTCCGCCGATGCAAGAGCATGGGAGGTCTTTCCATTTTCTGGTGTCTTCTGTTTTCTTCAGAGTTTTAAAGTTTTCATTATAAATTTCTTTCCTTCTTTGCCTAGGTTTTTACCAAGGTATTTCCTTTTTTAAGGCTCTACCACATGGCATTGCTTCTGTTAGTAGTTTTTCACTTTTTTCATCCTTAGTGTAGAGGAAGGCTTCTAATTTTTGCACATTTATTTCGTATCCTGCCACTCTGCTGAACTTATGTATGAGTTCCATGTGTTTCCTGGTAGAGATTTTAGGATCTCTCCGGTATAAGATCATGTCTTCTGCAAATACAGATGTTTTGATTTCTTCTTTTTTGATTGAATCCATTTTTTCTCCCTCTCTTTTCTTATGGCTCTAGCTAAGACTTCAAGTACAATATTTTATGGAAATAGTGACAGTGAACAGCCTTGTCTCATTCCTGATGGAAGTGGGAATGCTTCAATTTTTTCCATGTTTTGCATAATCCTTGCTGTTGGCTTGTGGTACAGCTTTATTATGTTGATATAAGTTCCTTCCCTTCCAACTGTTTCTAGGGTTTTGATCATAAAAGGATGTAGGAACGTGTCAAAAGATTTTGTTCTACATTTATCAAGAGTATCATGTGCTCTTGGTATTCGGATTTGTTTATATGATGGATTATACTTATTGATTTCCATATGTTGCACTAAACTTGTGTGACTGGGTTAAATCCTACTTGATCACAGTGAATGATCTTTTTGATATATTTTTGAATCTGATTTGTTAAGATTTTGTTGAGAATCTTTCTTAAGTGTATCTTTGCCTTTCTGCCCACCCAGGATGCTCGTGGTCCAGGGAGGACACAATGCTTCTCAAGTAAATCCCACCAGCCCCCAGGTCACCCTCTAATCCCAGCTCCTCCCACCAGCCAGTCAGAGCAGCACCCAGGCTGCTCTGGGGTAGAGAAGACCACTAGGCCACAGCCCAGGACTCAGGTGAAGTGTGCTGCCATTAGCACCTTGGACCTTTCTGCCTGCCCGGGATGCTCATGGTCCAGAGAAGACATGCTGCTCCTCAGAATTCAACAGAGTCCGAAGAAAACTCAAGCAAAACTCTATGGGACAAAAGTCATACATCCGAAGTCCTCTAAAATCATCCTATCACATGGGAGAGATTCTTCACATCCAGCCCAAAGATAAGTAAACTTTTTTTTAACCGTCCTGTTCCTTTCAATTATTAACAACTGTAGATTAACTTTTCCATATAGCTACCCCCAAAACATATACATCTTCAGGGAACATACCACTCACCTTCACATATCACCAAGGTACTAAATCGTAAAAGTGCACTACCATACTATATTCACCCCCTGTCCACTAAACCTGACTTAATTGATGTACTAACAGGCTAATAGCCTCATCTAGGAAATAACAATAACAAGAGACAAGTGTACCCAACTCCAAGGCAAACACTAGTAATAAGTGCTCAAGAGTTCACTTCAGTTCAGTCAAAGGCACAGAGAAACTGAAAGAATACCCAAGTCAAAGTGCAGATACATGAGAAACAAAACCCAAGAAAACAAATCTCCTATCGAAAGAATTAACCATGTAATGATAGATTCAAATCAAAACAAATTCACAGAAAATAGCCAAGAAGGCCAGACCCAAGGTAACGACATTCAAAGCATGATCATTACCATGATAAATACCATGAAAGAGGAAATCTGGGAGGAGTTAAATAACCACATCAACCACTTTGAACAGGAACACAATAGACAATTGGAGGAGTTGAGAAAAACAGTTCAAGAAACAAAAATAAGCATAGAACAGTTAAAACAGTCTCAAGCAGAGCTTAAAATTGAACTAAAAGACAAGTTATCTTAAACCCAGAACTCAACAGAGAGTCTTATCAGCAGAACTAATGAAGCAGAAAAAAGAATTTCAGATCTTGAAGACAGAGTAGAAGAATTAACCAGGTCAATGGAAGAGGTTCTTAAAGCTAAAAAGATACTTGAGAGAAATATTCAAGAGTTATGGGACACCCTGAAAAACCCTAACATGCAAATTCATGGAATAGAAGAACAAGAATCCGAAAATATCACACCTGAGGAAAATTTTCAAATTATCATAAAGGAAAACTTTCCTCATCTAATGAATGAGAGGCCCATTCAAATACAAGAGACATTCTGCACCCCAAACAGATATGACCAAAATAGAAACTCGCCAAGGCAAATAATAGTCAAAACATTCCACATTCAAGATAAAGAAAAGGTGCTGAGAGATTCAAGGGAAAAAAAGTCACTTTTAAAGGTAAACCTATTAAAATAACAAATAATTTCTCAATGGAAACAGTAAAAGCAAGAAGAGCTTGGAGAGACGTACTTCAAGAATTGAATGGGCAAATATATCAACCCAGGCCAATATACCTGGCAAAACTATCTGTCATGATCGAGGGACAAAGAAAAGTTTCCCACCACAAAGACAACTTGAAGGCTTGCATGTCCAACAAACCACGCCTTCAAAAAATGCTAGAAATGATACTCAAGCTTGAAGAAAAGAATATGCGTATCCAGGAGGACAGAAGGGAATATAATACCGCCAAAACCTAAAAGTCAATTAATACACTTACGAAAGCCACTAAACATAAAGAGTGTCCGGAATTAAGAATAATTTCTCCATTATAACATTAAATGTCAATGGAATTAACTCACCAATCAAGAGATACAGATTACAAACTTGGATTAAAAATCAGAACCCATCCGTCTGCTGCCTTCAGTAAACACATCTCACCAGAAAAGATAGGCACATCCTAAAAATAAAAGGCTGGTCAAAAATTCTGCAAGGTGAACATCAGAGACTCTATATCAATCACCTGGAACTAGGCAAGCCTAATCTCTCCCCATCTTGAAGTTCAGGGAAATTTGCAGAAGAGAGGGCGGTAAGATTGTAAGAGAACAAGGATGGGAGGAGCAATGATATGCAAGATACTCCACACAAGTTAGGGCCAAAGCAATCATATTTGGACTTTACATGCCCTGCACAATGTCCAACACACTACTGACCTCACATAGTCTAGCATTTGCTAAAGGCACTAGGATCCTGGGAGGCAAGGGATCGACAGCCACAGTAGTGTTCCTATGCTTAACGGGAACACAGGAAAGGGTTCTGGGAAATGCCACTGAGTCCTTGCACCTCATTGGAGAGGAGGACCCAATGGAGAGTTTGGCATGCACATTAAAGGATGCTCCAGGGATGGGAGGGGGAGGCCCTGGGGGATGGGGGGAAGGGGGAGAGGAGGGGGGCACAGGGGGATAGGGGGTTAGAGGGAGGGGGGAACCGGTGTACCTGTTAAATTTGTATGAGTGGAAATAAAAAAAATCAGTAAAAAAAAAATTCTGCAAGCTAATGGAACCAGGAACCAAGGGTAGCCATTATGCTATTGGACAAAGTGGACTTCAAACCAAAAAAAAAATCATAACAGACACAGAGGGATACCACATTTTAGTCACAGGTACAACCAGTCAAAAAGCTGGTTCTTTCACCAAGAAGACTTCACAATACTGAACATATATGCGTGTAATATATGGCCCTCTGCATTCATTAAGCAAACCCTACAGCGTCTAAAGCAAGAAATCAACCCCAAAACAACAATTCTTGGGGATTTCAATACTTCCCTCTCAATATGGGAGAGATCAACAGGTCAAACACTTAACAGAGACACATTGGAATTTAATCAAACTCTTACTGAAATGGACCTGACGGATCTCTATCAAACTTTACATCCATAAACCAAAGAATACACATTTTTCTCAGCAGCCCACAGAACTTGCTCCAAAATAGACCACATATTGGACCACAAAACGAATCTCCACATATACAGGAAAGTTGAAATTCTAGCCTGTACCCTATCAGACCACCATTTTCTAAAGGTTGACATCTGCAACACAACAAAAAACAGAATATACACTAACTCCTGGAAACTAAACACTATGATGCTGAATGAGAATTGGATTCAGGAAAAAATTAAAAAGGAAATTCAAGATCTCCTGGAAGCAAATGGTAATGAAAATACAAGTTATCAAAATCTTTGGGAAATAATGAAAGCTGTCCTAAGAGGTAAGTTCATAGCTCTTAATGCCTACATCAAAAAAATGGAGACATCACAAACAAATAACTTAACAATGCAGCATTAAGCTTTAGAGACACTAGAGCAATCCGATCCCAAAAGCAGTAGAAGAGAGGAGATTAGAAAAAATCAAGGAAGAAATATCCAAAATTAAGATAAGGAGAATGATGCAGAGAATCAACCAGTCAAAAAGCTGGTTCTTTGAAAAAAATCAATAAGATTGATACACCCCTAGCTAAATTAACCAAAAACAAGAGAGAAAAAAGCCAAATTAACAAAATTATAAATTAACTTGGAGTTCTCACTACTGATACCCAAGAAATTCAGAGAATTATAAGGTCATATTTCAAAAACTTTTACTCTGTGAAATTTGATAACACAAAAGAAATGGATGAATTCCTAAGTAAGCACAACTTACCTAAAGTGAATGAAGAAGTTTTGAATTATTTATGAAGAAATCAATGAAATAATCGCGAATCTTCCCACCAAAAAATGTCTTGGACCAGATGGACTCAGCACAGAGTTCTACCAGACATTTAAGGATCCATCAAATAGCAAAGGAAAGAACACTACCAAATTCTTTCTATGAAGCTAATATCACCTTAATCACAAAACCTAATAAAGATACACTTAAAAAAGAAAAGTATAGACCAATCTCTTTGATGAACACAGATGCAAAGATTATCGTCAAAGTCTTAGCAAATCAGATTCAAAACATATCAAAAAGATCATTCATGGTGATCAAGTAGGCATTGCCCCAGGCACACAAGGTTGGTTCAACATACACAAATCAATAAATGTAATTCACCATATAAACCAGTCCAAAATTCAAGAACACAGTATTGTGAAGTCTTCTTGGTGAATTGTACCTGTGACTAAAATGTGGTATCCCTCTGTGTCTGTTATGATTTTTTTTTTTTTTGGTTTGAAGTCCACTTTGTCCAATAGCATAATGGCTACCCTTGGTTCCTGGTTCTATTAGCTTCTAGAAAAAGAGATCTTTACAATGAAAATTCAAGAACAATTATAGCCATTTGATCTTTGAAAAAAGGGCCCAAAAAATCTAATGGAAAAAGAACAGCATCTTCAACATATGGTGCTGGCAAAACTGGATATCCACATATAGATTAAAATTGCATCCATACTTGTCACCACGTACAAGAATTAATAACAAATGGATCGATAGATACAGAAAAAGCTTTTGATGAGATCCAACAGCCTTTTATGATAAAAAAAATTAGAGACAGTTGGAATGGAGTGAACCTTTACAACATAATAAAAGCTGTATACGACTAGCCAACAGCAAGGATTATACACAATGTGGAAACACTGGAAGGATTCCTGCTTCGATCAGGAACTTGACAAGGCTGTCCATTCTCACCACTTCTATTCAATATTGTACTTGAAGTCTTAGCTGAATCCATAAGACAAGAAAAGGAGATAAAAGGGATTCAAATCGGCAAGGAAGACGTCAAGTTATCTCTATTTGCAGATGACATGATTTCCACCAGGAAACTCCTGGAACTAATTGAGAAGTTCAGCAGGGTAGCAGGATACAAAATAAATGTACAAAAATCAGTGGCCTTCCTACATACCCAGGATGAAAGAAATGAAAAAGCCCTAAGAGGAACAATCCCACTTACTATAGCTTCTAAAAAAATGAAATACCTTAGTATAAATCTAACCAAGGAAGTAAGAGATCTTTACAATGAAAACTTTAAAACTCTAAAGAAAGAAATTACAGAAGATACCAGAAGGTGGAAAGACCTCCCATGTTCCTGGATTGGCAGAATCAACATCATAAACATGACCATCCTACCAAGGGCAATACACAGATTCAATGCTATACCAATCAGAATCCTAAAGCAATTCTTTAAAGAAACTGAGCAAACAATCTCAAAATTCATATGGAATCACAAAAGACCCAGGATAACAGAAACAATCCTTAGTAACAAAAACACTGCTGGAGGTATCACCATACCAAACTGTAATCTATACTACAAATCCATAGTTATAAAAACAGCCTGGTACTGGCTCCTAAATAGACACACAGATCAGTGAATAAGGGTTGAAGACCCAGATAAAAGCAAACACAATTATAGCCATTTGATCTTTGAAAAAGGGGCCCAAAAGATCCAATGGAAAAAAAAAACAGCATCTTCAACAAATGGTGCTGGCAAAACTGGATATCCACATGCAGATTAAAATTGCATCCATACTTGTCACCACGTACAAGAATTAATACCAGATGGATCAAGGACCTCAATATAAGGCCAGAGGCTATAAAAACCTTAATTGAAGGGTAGGGAACTCCCTTGAGCTGATCAGACTAGGCCAACAGTTCCTAAATAGAAATCCAATAGCATAGTCACTATAACCAATACTCAACAGATAGGATCTTATGAAATTAAAGAACTTCTTTCAGATAAAGAGATTGTAACCCGAGCACAAAGGCAACCCACAGAATGGGAGAAAATCTTCACTAACCACATATCGATAGAGCTCTATTATCCAGAATGCACAAAGAACTTAGAAAACTAAACACCAAGGAAACAAATGGCCCAATTAAAAAATGGGCCCTGGAACTTAAAAAAAAACTTTACCAGGGAAGAAATTGAAATGTCTGACAAATATCTTAAAAATTGCTTTGCATACTTAGCCATCAGGGAAATGCAAATGAAAACCTCCCTGAGATATCATCTCACCCCGGTCAGGATGGCAAAATCCACAATGCAAGCAACATCAAATGCTGGAGAAGATGTGGAGAGAGGGGAACTCTCCTACATTGCTGGTGGGAATGCAGGCTCATACAACCACTCAGGTGAGCTGTCTGGTGATTCCTAAAAAAGTTAAAGATTGAAATGCCATATGACCCTGCTATTCCACTTTCGGGAATAATCCCCCAGACAGTGAAAATTCACCTTGATAGCACAAGCACAATCATGTTCATAGCAGCACTGTTTAAAATAGCAAACTCATGGAATCAACCCAAATGCCTAACAGTTGATGAGTGAATAAGGAAAATGTGGTAGATTTATACAATGGAATACTACTCAGCAATCAAAAATGATGAATTAATGAAATTTTCTGGGAAATGGATGGAATTAGAAAAAATTATATTGAGTGAAGTTTCCCAGACAGAAAATTAAGCACCATATGTACTCCCTAATAGGTGGATCCTAGTACCAAACCCACTTAGTGACACACTCAAAGATAAATCTCCGTAATACCTACAGTAACTGCAAAGATTACAAGCAGGAAGGAAGGGGAAGGAGGGCCCCGCCAGAAACAAAGAGAGAGGGGATCATGCTACTGCAGAGGAAATAGGCCACCATCAAGGACTGCAAGTAAGTAATGAGATATCTGGTTATGCTCACAGATTTCCCTTCCTGGTCACTTGCAACTGATGGGGTTTGATCTTACCAGTCAGGGAGGGCATAGATTCTGGCAGATAGAAGGTAACCACTCTTCAAATGGGAGACTGATCCCCCCTCCCTGCAGTCTCCTATTCTTATTCCATCTACCTTTGAATCTACTCTTATAGTAAGTCTCTATTTTAACAGCCTTTTATCTCTGGCTGGGAGGTGACATCCAGTACCCATCAGGATGGAGCCAAGGGCAGTGCAGGAACAGCAAAACTGGAAAAAAAAAAAAACAATGAACCATAATTCAGAACATCAGAGACCCTACATTATCACCAGGAACCACGCCAGCCTAATCTCTCCTCATCATAAAGCTCAGGGAAATTTGCAAAAGAGGGGGTGGTAAGATTGTAAGAGCCTAAAGTTGGGGAGGAACAACGATATGCAAGAAACGCCACACAAGTTAGGGCCAAAGTAATCACAATAGGACTTTGCATGACCTGTGCAATGACCGATGTATCATCGACCCTCCCCCCAAAGTCTAGCATGAATCACAGGCACTAGGATCCTTAGAGGCAAGGGATTAACAGCCACAATAGTGTTCCTATACCAAAGGGAAACACAAGAAAGAGCTCTAGGCAATGCTACTGAGTCCTTACACCTCATCAGAAGAAGAGGAACCAGAGGGAAGTTTGACATTCACACTAAAGGATACTCCAGAGATGGGGGGAGGGGTACTGGGAGAAAGGGAGGGAGGGGAAAGGAAGAGGAAAAGGGGGGGAGCAAGGGTATCCAGTGAGGTGTGGAGGGAGGGAGGGGACAGGGGTACCTATTAAGTTTGTATGAATGGAAAAAAAAAGTGTAGCATGTCAAAAAAAAGTGTATCTTCATTAGGTTTTGGGATTAGTATGATATTAGCTTTGTAGAAAGAAGTTGGAAGTGTCCCTTCCTTTCCTATTTCATGGACTATTTTAAGGAGTCGTTTCATGAGTTGTTTTTAAATGTCTGGTAGAATTCTGTGCTGTGGGTAGATTCAAGATTACTTCAATAATTTCCCTGTTTGTTAATAGGACTATTTAAAGAATTCAAAACTTCCTAATTCAATTTAGGTAAGTTTGCCCTACTCAGAAATTTATCCATTTCTTTTGGGTTATCAAATTTCCTAGAGTATATGGTTTTCAATATTCTTTTATGATTCTCTGAATTTCTTAGGTATGAGTTGCGATAACTCCATTTTTATCACTAATTTGTTAATTTGGGTTTCTCTCTCTTGATTTTGATTAATTTAGCTAGGGGCGTATCAATCTTACCGATTTTTTTCCAACAAAACAGCTTTTTGTCTAATTCTTCACATCCTTTTTCTTATCTCAATTTTGGTTATTTCTCCCCTGATTTTGCTAATCTCCTCTCTTCTACTGCTTTTGGGATTGGATTGCTCTTGTGTCTCTAAAGATTTAATCTGCATTGCTAAGTTACTAGTGATGTTTCTTTTTTTGATATAGGCATTAAGAGCTATGAACTTACCTCTGAGGACAGCTTTCATTGTGTCCCAAATATTTTGATATGTTATATTCTCATTATCATTCTAGTAAATCTTGATTTTCCTTTGTGATTTCTTTCTGAACACATTTCTGATTCAGGCTAATGTATTTAATTTCCAAGAATTATTCCATTTTCTGATATTTATTTTGTTGTGGATGTCAAGTTTTAGACCACGGTTGTTTGATAGTCAACATTCTTGTATATGTGGAAATTCGTTTTGTTGCCAAATATGTGTTCTGTTTTGGAGAAAGCGCCCATGGGCTTCCAAGAAGAATGTGTATTCCCTGGTGCTTGGATGGAAGTTTTGATATATATGTTAGGTACTTTTAAGTAAGGGTTTGATTTAGTTCCAGTGTGTCTCTGTTATGTTTTTGACCTTTGATCTATCTCATGTTAAGAGGGCAGTATTGAAATCCCCAACTGTTTTCATTTTGGTTGATTTTTTGTTTTAAACATTGTAGTGTTTGTTTAATAAATGTGGAGGTGAATGTGGAGGAGCCCATATTAAATGCACATGTGTTCAGTATTGTGAAGCCATCCTTGTGAATTGTTCCTGTGATTAAAATGTAGTATCCTTCTGTATCTCTTATGATTTTCTTTGGTTTGAAGTTCACTTTGTCTGATACCATAGTTGATACCCCTACTTGTTTCATTGTTCCATTAGCTTGAAGTATTTTTGAGCAGCCTTTTACTTTTAGAATGTGCCTATGTTTTGTGGTACGATATGTTTTCTGAAGGCAGCTGTGGATGGTTTTTGATTTCTAATCCATGGTTTTAACCTGTGTCTTCTGATTACTTAGCTAATTCCATTGACATTTGGGATGTAATAGAGAAATTACTTTTGATTTATGACATTTTTGTGTTTAGTGGCTTTCATATGTGTATTGTTTAAATTGTAGTTTGTGATGTTATTACACTTTTGTTGCAGTTTGCCTGCATGGTTGCTGATAAATCACCATCAAGCGGCTTCAGGGAACAAGGGATTTATTTTCTTATGATTGTCCAGTTACAGTTCATCATCCTGTTTGATAAGAGATCATGCACCAACACCAAGGCTAAGGAAAATGGCCACACCATCTCTACATGATAGCTGAGAGAAGGACAATATTTACTTGCCAGACCAGCATGTTTGGCCAAGTGTATGCAAGGATTCCAATTTTCTCAGTCAACTCTCTTGGCCTAGTCTCACCCATCATGGTCTGGGCCTTCCCAATCAGCTAGACAAACTTATGCAGATTTGCTCTGAGATTTACTCAACCACTAATTCTCTGAAAATGTGCCCAGATTTCAAACCCTCAACTGTCAAGTTGACACCCATGTCTAACTATGACACTCCGCCCCTTGTCAACTGGACAAAAGACATAGCACATTTAAACTCTAACCCTCAATCCTTGTCACCATAAGTGTTAAAAGTTATCTTATTTATAATATAAAACATTTAATTTTATTAATTTTAAAAAGTATTCTCTCTATCCTCTTCTGGCTTTTACCATCTTCATTGAAACATTATTTGTTATTTTAACAGACTTAAAAGTGATTTTTTTTTCTTTTGAAGCTCTTAGCACATTCTCTTGGTATTGTATGTATGTTTTGACTATTATTTACTGTGGTGAGTTTCTATTTTGGTCATATCTCTTTGAGGTGTGACATGCCTCTTGTATTTGGATGGGCATCTCTTTCTTAGATGTAGAAAGTTTTTCTTTATGATAATTTGAAATTTTTCTTTACATGTGTTATTTTGTTTTTCTTGTTCTCATATTCCATAATGTACAGTACAGGTTTGGCTTCTTCAAAGTTTCCCAGAACTCTTGAATAATCTTCTCAAGTATCTTTTAGGCTTTAACAACCTCTTTGATTGAACTGGTTTGTTCATCCATGTTGTCTTTAAGATTTGATATTATATTTTCTGTTTCATTAGTTCTGTTGACAAGATTCTCTGTTGAGATCTGGGTTGAAGATTGCTTGCCTTTTAGTTTGAGTTTAATCTCTGCTTGCAATTGTTTTAACTGCTTTATACCTACTTTTGTTTCTTCTACTGCTTTTTACATCTCATACAAGTGCCTATTATGTTCCTTGTGAAATTGGTTTATGCTTTTATTTAACTCTTCCCAGATTTCCTCTTTCATTGTTTTGATCATACTAAAGATCAGACTTTGGAAATCATTATCTTGGGCATAGCTTTCTTGGCTATTTTCTGTGAGTTTGTTCTGGTTGGATTCCATCATTATGGGGTTGATTCTTTTTGTAGATTTGTTTTCTTGGTTTTTTGTTTCTCATGGATTTGTGCTGTGATATGAGCATTTTTTATTTTATCTCTTATGTCCTTCTTGATGTATGTTTTTGGCTGATCTGAATTAGATAGTATTACTATACTTGAGTAGTTGTACCTAATGTTTGCCTTGGAATTGGATGTTTCTGTCTCATGTTTCGTTTTGTTGTTTTTTAGATGAGGTTATTCGACTGTTAGGATATCAATTATGGTGGGTTTAGTAGATAGGGATTGAAGATTAGTATGGTAGCGCTCTTTTTAGGTTTACTTCCTAGGTAATGAATGACGGTGAATGGTAATGTCCCAAAAGTTGCATGGGTTTTTGAGTAGGCTATATGGAAACCTTGAATTATGGTGACAATCAATTGAGAGTATCAGGAAGTTAAAAAATGTATACTTATCTTCACATTGGCAGTGAAGATTCTCTCCCATTTGATGGGATGACTGTAGAAGTCCTCAAATATTTGGTGTTGGTCTCCTAGCCCATTGGCTGGGTTTTCCCTGGACTCTGTTGAATGCTTGAAAATTTTTATTTATTTTGTGGGACTTTCAGATAGGCTTCCCTTCCCCCCAGCACCTAGCTCTCCGCCCGCGAGGCTTCCCTTCCCCCAGCACCTAGCTCTCCGCAGGAACTCATTCTAAAACTTCCCGCTGAGAATGCCAAATGTGGGACTTTCAGATAGGCTTCCCTTCCCGCGCATCCTAAAACTTCCCGCTGGTGCCAGTCCAAAGGCGCCAACCGTGTTTACGCGATATCGGGCAGGACGTGCCATTCCGCCCTCCACCCTGGGCAGTACAGGAACTGCCCAGAGACTCCGCTATCAGCAAAAGAACATTTGGTGGTCAGCTTTATCACCCCATAACTCAACTGCCCAGAGACACCGCTATCAACAAAAGAACATTTGGTGGTTAACTTTTTTGTGTGCTGTGTTCCCATAGAGTTTGCTGTGACTGCTTTCATTATAAAAACCCTACCCGGATCTCAGTCGGGGCGCTCCTTCCTAGCTTGCGAGAAGGACGGTCCTGGCGAGCCAGATTAAAGCTTGCCTTATGCCTCTTGCAGCAATCGCTCGGTCCTCGTGGTTCTTTCCGGGGTCTGGGTGGGTGATAAAGGGACTTTGGTTCCAAGAATTTATTTATTTATTTTGAATGCTTGAAAAATTTCAGATTCTTTAAATGATTAATGGGATGAGGGAGGGAGAGCGAGAGAAAGAAGGCAGGAGGAGAAGAAGTTAGAAGAACACCACAGGAGGATGGGTAGGAGTCTTGGTGGAAGCTGCTGTATACATGGCTCTCATGAGCTTAACAGTAGGAGCAGGGAACCCAATGGGACTTGGAGAAAAAAGGGCCAACTGACTAGTGTGACCTGTCAATGACCTGGGGCCTGAGGCATTGCTTATTGGTCATCATGACCTTACCACAAGGAGCAGGGAGCACACTGGAGCACAGAACAAAAAGGGCCAACTGGCTAATAGGCTCTGTGGATGACCTGGGGCCTGAGGCGTGGCCTAAGGGCCTTCCTGACTTTACTGAGAGGAGCAGAAAACCTGCCAAGACCTATACCAAAAATCCTGATTTTCTTGAAATATCTTTACTGCAGACATTTTTCTCTTCACACAAACTGACCATAGATATTAAGGAAACCCTCATGAATACTGAAACTTATGAGAGTATGAATTTTTACATATAGAAGTTTAAAAATAAACCAAGTCAGGTTTGTATATGTTTAAAAAAAGTAAAAAATAAAGAAATAGCAACACAAAGAGAATCAAAGAATTACAAATTATCACAATATGAACCAATTTGGATAATGATGACTCAGATACCTTAAATAATAGCAAAATTCCTCCAAAGATATAATAAAAAGGAACCTATTTCAGTTGATATTAATATGTTATGTAGGGAAGGAATTTAATTTCCTTTTGGCATTTATATGTACATTCCTTTCAATGTCATTTTCACAAAGATTATTTCATCTGCAAGTAATTATAGATTGCCTTAATTAAGGTAGCTGTAGAGCCATTATACCACATTTCTGGTTTTTGTAGAAAGCATATCTCAAATTTAAGTGGCTTTAATTATGAATTCTATGAAACATTTGTATATAATTAACACAAATCAGATAATTAATTCCAAAAAACAAAATACAAAAAATCAGCTATTCCATAATTATTTGAGTACATTATAAACTTAATATTAAAATTATTTCCAGTTATCAATGGAAAAAGCTAAACTCTGTGTTCTTTATGAATTTGGGTATAAATAGCCTTAATAAAATAATAGAATACTAAATCGTATAGGCATTTAATGTTCAATAGTACATGAAAACAAATTTAAGTGATAATATACACTTAATATCTTACATATATTATATATACATATAATACAATTTTGCAGACTACAGGAGAAAATGTATATGGTTTCAACAGGCACAAGATATTTCATAATCACCAAATAACTTATGATGAAATCACAATTCATCTTATGATGAATTAACAAATTAAGTCTTAATTCTTTAACCTGAAAATTAGAATTGATATAACACCCACAATAAAGCACACAATTTAAGTTTGAAAACTAAATGATTTTAGGAATCTCCATACTGATTGTCAGAGTGGTTGAATAAGCCTGAATTCCCATGCTATACCACTTCTGGAAATAATTCTCCATAATGCAGAAATTCACTACAGTGACATGAGCAAAACCATGTTCATTGCAGCACTATTTACAATAGTAAAGTCATGGAATCAAACCAAATGTCTAACAGTTGACGAATGGATAATGAAAATGTGGTACATTTATACAATGGAATACTACTCAGCCATCAAAAAAGATGAATTAATGAAATTTGCTGGGAAATGAATGGAATTAGGAAAAAATTATATTTAGTGAAGTATCCCAGACACAAAAAGTTAGACACCATGTGTACTCTCTAGTAAGTGGATCTTAATTGCAAACCCACTTAATGATATGTTCAAAGGTAAATCCCTGTAATACCTAAACACAGTGTAATTGCAGAGATTATAAACAGGAGGGAAGGGGAAGGAGGCCCCCAAAAAGGAGACAGGGGATCATACTTCAGTAGGGAAAATAGGTTACTGTCAAGTATTGCATGTAAGTAGCGAGACATCTGGTGCAACTCACTCTCACTTCCCTTACTGTTCACATTACAGGTTTGATCTCACCAATCGGGGAAGGTATAGGGACTGGCAGATAGATGGGAACCATCTTGCAAATGGGACACTGACTCCCCCCACTGCTGTGTCCTACTCTTATTCTTCCATCTACCTTTGAGTCTCCTTTTACATTAAGATCTTCACTTAAACAGACTTTTATCTTTTCTTAGGAGATGACCTTCCATACAATCAGGATGCAGCCAAGGGCAGTGCAAGGAAAGCAAAACTGAAGACAACAAATCATAATTCAGAGCACCAAAGACCCTACATTAATCACCTGGAACCAGACCAGTCAAATCTCTCCCCACCCTAAAGCTGGAGGAACCTTGAAGAAGAGGGGGCAGCAATGTTGTAAGAGCCTAAAGATGAGAAGGACCAAGGGTATGCAAGATACTCCACACAAGTTAGGGCTGCATCAGCAAGAATTGGACTTTGATTTACCTGTACAATGGCCGAAATGTAAACAACCCCTCAAAGTCTAGCATGGATCACAGAGGAGAAGGCTCCAGACAGTAGGGTCCTTAGAGGCAAGGGATTAACAGGCATAATAGAGTTCCCATACTAAAGGGAAGCTGAAGAAAGAGCTCCAGGCTATTCCTCTTCTAGGTCCTTCCTCTCACTAGGGTGGAGGACTCAGAAAGAGGTTTGGCATTCACAAAATGATGCTCCAGGGGATGGGAGAGGGGGAGGGAGGGAAGAGGATGAAAGGAAAGGAGTAAGGAGGGAGAGTGCAAGCTGGGACAACTGGGGAGTGGAGGAAGGAGGGAGAGGATGGGGTACCTATTGAGCTTGTAAGATTAGGAAAAAAATAAAATGTGGGAGAAAAAATAGTCAATTTTTCAAAAAAAAAAAAACTAAATGATGTTTCCTCAAGAAGAAGACCAGACACCCTTTACCCCACCCCGCTACGGCGGTCTGGACGCGCGTGCGCGGTCCAGCCGGGCCTCACCCCTCGACCTAGACTCCAACCAGAACAAACCCACGGAAAAAGGCCAAGAAAACCTGACCCAGAATAACGACTTTCAAAATATGATCATTACCATGTTCAATACTATGAAAGAGGAAATCCAGGAGGAATTACATAATCGAATCAATTGCTTTGAAGAGGAACACAACAGACATTTGGAGGAGTTGTGAAAAACAGTGCAAGAAACAAAAACTGGCATAAAGCAGTTAAAACAGACTCAAGCAGAGTTTAAAACTGAGCTACAAGACAAGTTATCTTCAACCCAAAATGCCACAGAGAGTCTTATCAGCAGAACTAATGAAGCAGAAAACAGAATTTCAGACCTTGAAGATAAAGTGGGAGTACTAACTGGCTCATGGAAGAGGATGTTAAAGCCAAAAAGATACTTGAGAGAAATATCCAAGAGATATGGGACACCGTGAAGAAGCCTAACATTCATGGAATACTAGAGCAAGAATCTCAAAATACCACCCCTGAGGAAATTTTTCAAACGATCATCAAGGAAAACTTTCCTCATCTAAAAAAAGAGAGGCCCATCCATATACAAGAGGCATTCCCCACCCCAAACAGATACGACCAAAACAGAAGCACGCCACAGCAAATAACAGTTAAAACACTCCACATTCAAGATAAAGAACTGGTGCTGAGAGCTTCAAGGGAGAAAAAACAAGTCACTTTTAAAGGTAAACCTATTAAAATAACAAATGACTTCTCAGTCGAAACAGTAAAAGCAAGAAGAGCTTGGAGAGACATACTTCAAGTATTGAATGAGCAAAAATGTCAACCCAGGCTGATTTACCCTGCAAAACTATCAGTCATGATCGAGGGAAAAGAAAAAACTTCCAGCACAAAGACAATTTGAAGGGATACATGTCCACCAAACCAGGCCTTCAAAAAATGCTAGAAATGATACTCAAGCTTGAAGAAAAAAACAGGCATATCCAGGAGAACAGAAGGCAACTATAACAACATTAAAAGCGAAGCAATATACTTATAAAAAGTACAAAACATAATAAATGTCTGGAATTAAAAATAGTTTCTCCATTATAACATTAAATGTTAATGGAATTAATTCACCAATCAAGAGACACAGATTACAAACTTGTATTAAAAATCACAATCCATCAATCTGCTGCCTGCAGGAAACCCATATCAACACAAAAGATAGGCACGCTCTAAAAATAAAAGGCTGGTCAACAATTCTACAAGCTAATGGAAGCAGAAAAAAGGCAGGGGTAGCCATTATGCTATCAGACAAAGTGAACTTCAAACCAAAGAAAATTATGAGACACGGATGGATACTACATTTTAGTCACAGGTACAATTCACCAGGAAGACTTCACAATACTGAACATATATGCACCCAATACGAGCCCTTGCACATTCATTAAGAAAACCCTACAGTGTCTAAAGCAAGAAATCAACCTCCAAACGATAATTCTTGGGGACTTCAACACCGCCCTCTCAACATGGGATAGATCAACAGGTCAAAAGCTTAACAGAGACACTTTGGAACTTAATCAAACCCTGAAAGAAATGAACCTTACAGATCTCTATCGAACTTTTCACCCACGCACCAAAGAATACACATTTTTCTCAATAGCACACGGAACTTTCTCCAAAATAGATCACATATTGGGACACAAAACGAACCTACACATATACAAAAAAGTTGAAATTCTAACCTGTGCCCTATCAGACCACCACGGCCTAAAGCTGGATATCCACAACACAACAAGCAAGAGAAAATACACTAACTCCTGGAAACTTAACAATATGATGCTGAATGAGAACTGGATTCAGGAAGAAATTAAAAAGGAAATTCAAGATTTCCTGAAAGTGAATGATAATGAAAATACAACTTACCAAAATCTCTGGGACACAATGAAAGCTGTTCTAAGAGGGAAGTTCATAGCTCTTAATGCCTACATCAAAAAAATGGAAACAGAAATAAACAACTTAACAATGCAGCTTAAAGCTTTAGAGAAACACGAACAATCTGATACCAAAAGCAGTAGAAGAGAGGAGATTAGCAAAATAAGGGGAGAAATAACTGAAATTGAGATTAAGAAAATGATAGAAAAAATCAACCTGTCAAAAAGCTGGTTCGTTGAAAAAAATCAATAAGATTAATACACCCCTAGCTAAATTAACCAAAAGCCAGAGAGAGAAAACCCAAATTAACAAAATTAGAAATGAACATGGAGTTATCACTACTGATACCCAAGAAATCCAGAGAATTATAACATCATATTTCAAAAACTTATACTCTGTGAAGTTTGACAACACAAAAGAGATGGATGAATTTCTAAGTAAACACAACCTACCTAAATTGAATCAGGAAGTTGTAAATTATTTAAATAGTCCTATAACATATAAGGAAATTGAAGAAGTAATCTCAAATCTTTCCACCAAAAAATGTCCTGGACCAGATGGATTCAGCACAGAGTTCTACCAGACGTTTAAGGAGTTAATAATACCAATACTACTTAAACTGTTTCATCAAATAGCAAAAGAAGGAACACTACCAAATTCCTTCTATGAAGCTAATATCGTTTTAATCCCAAAACCTAATAAAGACTCACTTAAAAATGAAAACGATAGGCTGATTTCTCTGATGAACACAGACGCAAAGATTCTCAACAAAGATTTAGCAAATCGGATTAAAAAACATATTAAAAAGATTATTCATGGGGACCAAGTAGGCTTCATCCCCGGCACACAAGGTTGGTTCAACATACGCAAATCAATAAACGTAATTCATCATGTAAACCAGTCCAAAGTCCAAGACTACATGATATTCTCGATAGATACAAAAAAAGGTTTGACAAGATCCAACAGCCTTTCATGATCAAAACGCTAGAGACAGTTGGAATGGAAGGAACCTTTATCAATATAATAAAAGCTGTATACAACAAGCCCACAGCAAGGATTATGCTCAATGGGGAACAATTGGAAGCATTCCCACTTTGATCAGGAACTAGACAAGGCTGTCCACTCTCACCACTTCTATTCAATATTGTACTTAAAGTCATAGCTGAAGCTATAAGACAAGAAAGGAACATAAGTGGGATTCAAATTGGCAAGGAAGAAATCAAGCTATACCTATTTGCAGATGACATGATCTTATACCTGAGGGATCCCAATAACTCCACCAGGTAGCTCCTGGAACTGAGAAGTTTATCAGGGTGGCAGGATACAAAATAATTGTGCAAAAATCAGAGGCCTTCCTATATGCCCAGAATGAAAGAAGTGAAAAAGCGTTGAGAAACAATCCCTTTTACTATAGTCCCCCAAAAAATGAAATACCTTGGTATAAACCTAACCAAGGAGGTAAAACCTTTACAATGAAAACTTTAAAACCCTAAGGAAAGAAATAGCAGAAGACACCAGAAGGTGGAAAGACCTCCCATGTTCCTGGATTGGCAGAATCGACATCGTAAAAATGACCATCCTACCAAAGGCAATATACAGATTCAATGCTATACCATTTAAAATCCCAAAACAATTCTTTAAAGAAGTTGACCAAATAATCTCAAAATTCATATCGAGGCACAAAAGACCCAGGATAGCAAAGACAATACTGAGTAACAAAAACACTGCCGGAGTTATTACCATACTGAACCTTAGTCTATATTACAAATCCATAGTTATAATAACAGCCTGGTACTGGCTCCAAAATAGACACACAGATCAATGGATAAGGATTGAAGACCCAGATATAAGCCCACAAAAATACAGCCATTTGGTCTTTGACAAAGGGGCCCAAAGAATCCAATGGAAAAAGAACAGCATCTTCAACAAATGGTGCTGGCAAAACTGGATCTCTACATGCAGAAGATTAAAGCTGGACCCGTACTTGTCACCATGTACAATACTTAATTCCAAATGGATCAATGACCTTGATATAAGTCCAGAGACTATAAAAACCATAGTTGAAAGGATAGGGAACTCCTCGAGCTGATTGGGCTAGGCCAACATTTCCTAAACAGACATCCAATGGCACAATCACTGCTTCCAACTCTCAACAGTTGGGATCTTGTGAAATTAAAGAGCTTCTGTTCAGATAAAGAGATTGTAACATGAGCTCAAAGGCAACCCACAGATTGGGAGAAAATCTTCACTAACCACATATCTGATAGAGCTCTACTGTCCAGAGTGCACAAAGAACTTAGAAAACTAAACACCAAGGAAACCAATGGCCCAATTAAAAAAATGGGCCCTGGGACTTAAAATGAATTTTACCAGGGATGAAATTAAAATGTCTAACAAATATCTTCAAAAATGCTCCACTTCTTTAGCCATCAGGGAAATGCAAATCAAAACTTCCCTGAGATATCATCTCACCCCGGTCATGATGGCAAAAATCCACAATATAAACAACAACAAATCTGGAGAGGATGTGGAGAGAGGGGAACTCTCCTACATTGCTGGTGGGAATGCAGGCTCATACAGCCACTCTGGCCAGCCATCTGGAGATTCTTAATGAAATTAAAGATTGAAATGCCATATGACCCTGCTATCCCACTTTTGGGAATAACCCCCCAGGCAGCAGAGGTTCACCTCGATAGCACAAGCACAACCATGTTCATAGCAGCACTGTTTACAATAGCAAAGACATGGAATCAACCCAAATGTCCAACAGTTGACATGTGGATAAAGAAACGTGGTATATCTATACAATGGAGTACTACTCAGCCATTAAAAATGATGAATTACTGGAATTTGTCAGGAAATGGATGTCATTAGAAACAATTATATTAACTGAAGTATCCCAGACCCAGAAAATTAAGTGCCGTATGTACTTCCTAATAGGTGGCTCCTAATACCAAACCCACCCAGCCCACCTTGAGACACTCATAGGTAAATCTATGTATTACCTAGAGTAATTGCAAGGATTATGAACAGGAGGGATGGGGTTGGAGGGCCACACCAGAAACAAGGAGAGAAGTGACCATGTTACAGTAGGGAAAATAGGCCTCCATCAAGGACTGCAAGAAAGTAATGTGACACTTGGTTAAGTTCACAGACATTCGTTCCTGATCATTTCCAACTAAGTGGGTATGTACTCACCAGAAGGGGAGGGCATATAGTCCAGAAGATTAAAAAGTAACCATTTTGCAAATGGGTGATTGACCCCTCCCATTGCCAAATGCCATATGACCCTGTGATTCCACTTTTGGGTACAAGTATTACATCTACCCTTGAGTGTGCTCTTATAATAAGACTCCAGTTTAAGAGCTTTTTGTCTCTGGCCAGGGGTTGACATACAGTGCCCATCACGATGGAGTGAAGGGCATTGCAGGAGCAACAAAACTGCAAAAGAAAATCAACAAACCACTATCCAGAACTTCAGAGACTCTATATCAACCACCTAGAACTAGGCCAGACTAATCTCTCCCCATCCTGAAGCTCAGGGACATTTGTGGAAGAGGGGTCGGTAAGAGTGTAAGAGCAAAAGGATGGGAGGAGCAATGATTTGCAAGATACTCCACACAAGTTAGGGCCGAAGCAATCATAATTGGACATTGCATGCCCGGCGCAATGTCCAACACACTATTGACCTCACAAAGTCTAGCATCTGCTAAAGGCACCAAGATCCTTGGAGGCAAGGGATTGACAGCCACAGTAGTGTTCCTATGCTTAAGGGGAACACGGGAAAAGGTTCAGGGAAATGCCACTGGGTCCTTGTACGTCATTGGAGAGTAGGGCTCAGAGGAGAGTCAGGCATGCACAAGAAAAGTTTCTGGGAATTGGGGCGGGAGGCATGGGGAGATGGGGATGGAGGGGTGAGGGGAGAGGGTCAGGGGGTTCGGGGGAGGAGGAGGGAGGGAGGGAACTTGTGTACCTATTAAGTTTGTATGAGCTGAAATAATAATAAAAATGTATTAAAATTGATTCAAGATGAATAGATACATTAAACAAGCCAATAACAAGAGAAGAAATTGAAACAGAAATTATAAGTCTCCCAACTAAAAAAACCAAGAAGCAGAATTCTACCAGGCCTTCAGAGGAGGACTAACACCACTATTCCGCAAATTATTCCATAAGACAGAGGAGAAAAGAATGCTCCCAAACTCTTTCTATGAAGCCAATATAACTCTGATTCCAAAGCCAAACAAAGATTCTTCAAAGAAAGAGAATTATGTCAATCTTACTAATGAACACAAATGCAAAAATCCTCAATAACATACTAGCAAATCAAATACAAAAACATATCGAAAAGATCATACACCCTCCTCAAGTTGGGTTCATACCAGGAATTTAATCATGTTTTAACAAAAACAAATCAATTAATATCATTCATCCTATTAACAGACTGGAAAACCAAAATCATAGGATCTGATCTTCTCAATCTATGCAGAAAAGGCATTCAACAAAATCCAACACATTCCTTCATGATAAAAGTTTTAACAGGAATGGATGGGATCTCTCACAACTTGATAAAGGCTTGATATGACAAGCCTAAAGCAAGCATCAAGTTAAATAGAAAACCTTGAAGCATTCCAACTTAGATCTGGAATGAGACAAGGCTGTCCACAGTCCTCACTCTTGTTAAATACTGTGTCTGAAGTCCTAGCTAGAACAATAGGGCATTAGAAATAAATAAAAGGGATACAGATAGATAAGGAAGAAGTCAAAGTAGCCCTAATCACAGATGATATGATTCTATACTTGAGAGATCCACAAGACTCCATCAAGAAATTACTCGAATTAATAAACAATTTCAGTAAAGTGGCAGGCTACAAAAATCAACATACAAAAATCATTAGCCTTCCTAAACACCAGAGACAGACAAGCTGAGAAAGAAATGAAAGAATCAATCCCTTTCACCATAACTACAAAGAAAATACAATATCTTGGATTACATTTGACCTAAGAATAAAAGACCTGTACAATGGAAACCACAAAACACTTCTGAAAGAAATTAAAGGAAACACTACAAAGTAGAAAGAACTTCACTGCTCATGGATTGGTAGGATCGATATTGTGAAAATGACTATCCTAACCAAGAAATATACAGATCAATTCCAATTAAAATCCCAATGCAATTTTTCACAGAACTGGAAAAAAACTTCTCAAAATTCATAAGGAAGAACAAAAAACCACGATTAGCCAAACGATTTTGAGCAATAAAGATTGGTGAAGGTATCACCATATCAGATTTCAAATTACATTAGATATTTATAGTAATCAAAATAGAATGGCACTGGCAAAAAAGAGATAAACCCACCAATGCATCAGAACCCAGAACCCAGACATGAACTCCCACACTTATAGCCATTTAATTTTTGATAAAGGTGGCAAACATACACACTAGAAAAATAAAACGGCATCGTAACAAGTGGTGTTGGCAAAATTGGGCATCTACATAGAGAAGAATAAAAATTTCTCTCTGTACACAAAAGTCAATTCCAAATGGATCAATGACCTGATATTAAACCTAAAACTCTGGAATTATTAGAAGAATAGGCCTTGAGTTCATAGGCCTGGGTAAAGACTTTCCAAGTAGAACAACAAATGCTCAGGAACTAAGGCCAATAAACAACAAATGGGACTCCATGAAATTAAAAATCCTCTCTTCTGGAAAATAAACTGTCAATTGTGCAAAAAGACAACCCACAGCATGGGAGAAAATCTTTCTTAACTATGAATCTAACAAAAGATTAATCTTCAGAGTATACAAAGAACTCAGAAAATTAAACACCGAGACAATAAACATTCCAATTAAAAATGGTCCCTAGAATTAAACAGGGATTTCACTCAAACAAATACCTTAAAACGTGCTCAATTTCACTGATTATGAGAGAAATGCAAATCAAAACAACCCTGCAATACCATCTTACTCTAGTCAAAATGGCTAAGATCAGGAACACAAAAACAGAGATTGCTGGCAAGGCTATAGAGAAGAACGGACACTTAATTACTGCTGGTGGGAGTGCAAACTGGTAAAGCTCTGTGGAGGTCAGTATGGAGGATCCTCAGGAAACTAAAAATGGATCTGCCAAATGACCCAGCTATACCACTCCTTGGCATATTCCCAAAAGACTTTACATCTTATTACAAAAATACTTGTTTTGCAGTTCAGTTTGTTTGTTTAGTCATTTGTTTATTTATTTATTTATTTATTTAAACATACCCAATCATACAAGCTTAATAGATACTCCAGTCCCTTCCTTCACTCCACCCTTACCCACTGCCCCTTGTACCCTCCCCCCTTTTCTCTTTCCTTTTACCCCTCTCACTTCTCTTCTCCCAGAGTCTCCCCCCTCCCCTCTTTCCATTTCCTGTAGCATCCTTTTGTGTGTATGCCAAACTTCCCTCTGAGTCAGAGGTGTAAGGACTCAGTGGCATTGCCCAGAGCCCTTTCTTGGGCTCCCCTTTAGTATGGGAACACTATTGTGACTGTTAATCCCTTGCCTCTAAGGATTCTAGTGCTTATGATCTATACTAGACTTTGGGGGTCGTTGATATGTCAGTTATTGTGCAGGTACAAAGACACTTGTTAATCCATGTTCATTGCAATTGTATTCACAATAGTGCAAAGAAATGGGTCAGCCAACATGCTCATCAACAGAGAAAAGGATAATAAAATGTGATACATGTATACAATGGAATATTACTCAGCCGTCAGAAAGGATGAGATTATGGAATTTTCTGGCAAATGGATGGAACTGGAAACTTTAACATTGAGTGAGATATTGCAGACACAGGAAGTTAAGCACCACATAGTCTCTTTAATATGCACATGATTGAATGCAGTGTATTTGAATTGGAAACACTGTAAGAGCTAGAAATCTCCAAAAGGACCTAAGAGTGGGAAGGTAGGAAGGGATGATTAGGGTAAAACCTTTTAAAGGGGAGACTTAGGATCTCAAGACAAGGGTGAGGGAAGTAAATTGTGGCACTATCGATTCAGGGAGGCCCATAGCCCCGGCTCCGGAATCCAGGAGGTCTGGCTACAGACAAGCCTGAACAAGTTTGGACATGCCCCAGACATGTCCCAATAGAGGAATCATACAGGTGGAAGGATGAACCACCAATGGGAAGTGGCCATCTAACCTGAACACCTAGTAAACAGCTAAATGATTGGTGACTGCTCTCCCTCTCCCCCTCCCCCTGAGTGGAGAGGTGGCCACATCTGATTGGACCCGGGACCTTATATAAGCCCAAACACTTCCTGAATAAAGCTGAGTCTGCAGTCAACTCGTCCTTTGCCTGCTGCTTCTTGCCTGACTCTCGGGGTCTGGGCAGTGACCTGGTCGCTGGCTCGCCCATTTGCCTCGAGCCCACGAGGCCCATGCCATTTCCCCCGTTCACCCTGGCTGGCCCAGTGGCAATTCGGCAACAACAAATGAAATGTTCCCCAAAGGAACATCCTGTGCTATTAATAGGTTAAAAAATGTCTTTTAAAGAAAGGAACAAGAATGAGCAGTCCCTATGAAGAGGAACATTGAATGAGGTAAACAGGGAACAATAAAATAAAATAAAAGACATGAGTTAATCCATTTAGAACCCAGGGACACAATTATACTAGAAGTAAAGGATTGTGGCACTTCTTGATAAAGTATTGGTCAGAAAGGACTTAAAGACCCCTGAACATTATAAGCTTTTGCTGTGTCTCTTGGCTGTTCTCCAAAAACTGTCAGTAAGACTCTATTATTGAAGATGCAACACAAATTGAATACAGTACATGGGCAAAGTGTCAATTGGAACTGGTCTGAGGACTTTCACCTTGCTAGATAGCTTATGCAGTGCCAAGGAATTCTCTAGAAGCTGCTGAGGCAGCAAAATGATGACAAGCTCCATCAATGACATAAGATCTATAAGTTGTAATATAGATGACCATGGCAACAAGTGGCCACCAGTGTAATAGCAGCTTGAGTACTAAGGAGATAACCAACAGCTTTCTGATTGGACTCAAGTCCCATGTGTCAGAATGGTACACATCCTGTTACTTTCAACTAGAACAAAGCCTCCTGCCCTGGACCTCAGGCCACACCAGACACACTCCCTGCTCAGGTAAGGCCCTAGACCATGCCCCAGGCTCCAAGTCACCAGCTCCTCCCACCAGCCAGCAAGAGCAGCAGCCAGTCTGCTCTGGTGCTGGGGAAGGCTCCTAGGCCACGCCCTAGGTCCCAGGTGATCTGTGGGTCACACTAGACACCCTCTACTCCTGCCCCCAGACTGAAAAAAGGCAGACGCCCTACTCCTCAAAATTCAACCGAGTCCAGAGAAAACCCAAGCAAATCTCTAAGGGACAAACACCATATGTCTGAAGTCCCCTAAAATCATCCCACCATATAGGAGAGAATCTTCAAATACAGATCAAAGATAAGTAAACCCCCTTTTTATTATCTTGTTTCCCTCAATTATTAGTAGCTATAGTTTAACTTTTCCATATAGCCACCCCAAAACACATACAAATTCAGGGACTATACTGTTCACCCTCACATATCACTAAGGAAGTAACTGAAAAAGTGCACTAACATACTAATCTTCACTCCCTGTCTACTAAAACTGACATAATTAATGTACTAACAATCTAATAGCCTCATCTAGGAATTAACAACAATACCAGACAAGTGTACTCAACTCCAAAGCAAACACTAGTAATAACTGCTCAAGAGTAGTAATACCATCTAGTTCAGTTCAGTCAAAAACACACAGAAACTATAAGAAGGTCTTAAGAGATAAAAACAAAATGCCAAGGTCACAGCACAAATCCATGAGAAACAAAAACCAAGACAACAAATCTCCTACCAAAAGAATTACCCCCATAATGATAGATTCCAACCAGAACAAACTCACACAAAATAGCCAAGAAAGCCATACTCAAGACAATGACTTTCAAAGTCCAATCTTTACTATGATCAATACTATGAAAAAGGAAATCTGGGAGGAGTTAAGTAACCACATCAACCACTTTGAACGGGAATACAACAAGCACTTGGAGGAGATAAGAAAAACAGTTGAAGAAACAAAAATATGCATAGAGAAGTTCAAAACTCTCAAGCAGAGTTTAAAATTGAACTAAAAGACAAGTTATCTTCAACCCAGAACTCAACAGACAGTCTTCTCAACAGGACTAATGAAGGAGAAAATAAAATATCAGATCTTGAAGACAAAGTGGAAGAACTAACCAGTTCAATGGAAGAGGATGTTAAAGCCAAAAAGATACTTTAGAGGAATATTAAAGAGTTATGGGACACCATGAAGAAGCCTAACATGTGCATCCATGGAATACCAGAACAAGAATCCTAAAATACCACACCTGAGGAAATTTTTCAAATTATCATAAAGGAAAACTTTCCGCTAAAGAAAGAGAGGTCCATTCCAATACAAGAGTCATTCTGCACGCCAAGCAGATATGACTGAAATAGAAACTCGCCACGGCAAATAATAGTCATAACACTACACATACAAGATGAAAGGTGTTGAGAGCTTCAAGGGAAAAAAAGAAAAAAAAAGTCACTTTTAAAGGTAAACCTACTAAAATAATGATTTTCTATGGAAACAGTAAAAGGAAGAAGAGCTTGGAGACACATACTTCAAGAATGAAATGAGCAAAAATGTCAATTCAGGCTGATATACCTGGCAAAAATATCTGTCATGATCGAGGGAGAAAGAAAAGTTTTCCAGCACAAAGACAGCTTGAAGGCTTACATGTCTAATAAACCAGGTCTTCAAAAAATGCTAGAAAAGATACTCAAGTTTGAGGAAAAGAGCAAGCATATCCAGGAGGACAGAAGGGAAGTATAATACCACCAAAACCTACAAGGCAAACAATACACTTATGAAAGATACTAAACAGAAGAAGTATCAGAAATTAAAAGTAATTTCTCCATTATAGCACTAAATGTCAATGGAATTAATTCACCAATCAAAAGACACAGATTACAAAAACTTGGATTAGAAATCACAACCCATCCATCTGCTGTCTTCAGGAAACACATCTCACCAAAAAAGAGAGGCACATCCTAAAAGTAAAAGGCTGGACAAAAAATTTGCAAACTAATGGAACCAGGAAACAGGCAGGGGTAGCTACTATGCTGTCGGACAAAGTGGACTTCAAATAAAAATCATAAAAAATACAGAAGGATACTATATTTTACTCACAGGTACAATTCACCAGAAGACTTCACAATACTGAATATATATGGAACTAATATAGGCTCCTCCACATTCTTTAAGCAAACTCTACAACATCTAAAGCAAGAAATCAACTCCAAAATAGTAATTCTTGGGGATTTCAAAACTTCCCTCTCAACATGGGCTAGATTAACAGGTCAAAAACTTAATAGAGACACATTGGAACTTAATCAAACGCTTACTGAAATGGACCTGACAGATCTCTATCAAACTTTACATCCATGCTGCAGAGAATATACATGTTTCTTAGCAGCCCATGGAACTTTCTCCAAAATAGACCACATACTGGGCCACAAAATGAATCTACACATATACAAGATATTTGAAATTCTAGCCTCTTACGTTATCAGACAACCATTGTCTAAAGCTTGACATCTACAACTCACAGCAGAAAATATACCAACTCCTGGAAACTACACACTATGGTGCTAAATGAGAATTGGATTCAGGAAGAAATCATAAAGGAAATTCAAGATTGACTAGAAAGGAATGATAATGAAAATACAACTTATCAAAATCTTTGGGACACAATGAAAGCTGTCTTAAGAGGTAAGTTTATAGCTCTTAATGCCTGTATCAAAAAAATAGGAACATCACAAATAAATAACAATGCAGCTTAAAGCTTTAGGGATACAAGAGCAATCCAATCCCAAGAGCAGTAGAAGAGAGGAGATTAGCAAAATCAAGGGAGAAATATCCAAAATTGAAATAAGGAAAATGATACAAAGAATCAACCAGTCAAAAAGTTGGTTCTTTGCCCTTCTTGCAGATGTGCTAGGAATCACTCTTCCTTCCAGCCACCGGGTTTCTTTGACCTTCTAGCCTTCGACTAGACTCTAGGAGTTCTCCAGCCTTCAGCCATCACCAATTTGACTACCAAACTGAGCAACTAGTTATTGGCAGCCATCATTGGAACTGCCTCGTCTACTTGCAGCCTTCACTGGACTACCTTGGCCATATAGTTACTTAAATTGGCTTAACATAAAAAACCTGAGGCTTTCTCCCTCCCACTCACCTGTCCGCACCACCGCGCTCCCAGTCCTCCATCCCAGGTGAGTTCGCCCAGCCCCCCAGGTTGCCTCTGAATTTAGCCTGGGCCATGCCCCAATCCCCAGCCCCCTTTCTCCCTCTCGCCCGCCTGTCCACCTGACCAGACAGGACTTGCTCACATTCCTCCATCCCTGGAGCTTGGGTGGTCCACTATGCCAAGTCCCAGGTCCCAAGTGAAGAATTCTGCCATCAACATCAGCCCCTCTGCCTCTCCGGCCCACCTGGGACCCACGCATATGGTCCACGGAAGACACACTGCTACTCAGAATTCAATAGAGTCCAAAGGAAACTCAAGCAAAGTTCTAAGGGTCAAAGGCCATACATCTCAAAACCTCTACAATTATCCTATCACATGGGAGAGATTCTTCACATCCAGCCCAAAGATAAGTAAACCTCCTTTTTTTCACCTTACTGTTCCTTTCTAATATTAATCACTGTACATTAACTCTTCCATATAGCCACCCCCAAAACATATACAACTCCAGGGAGTACACCACTCACTCTCATATATCACCAAGATACTAAATCGTAAAAGTGCAATACCATACTAATATTCACCCCCTGTCTATTTAAACTGACTCAACTGATGTACTATCGGCCTAATAGCCTCATCTAGGAAATAACAATAACAAAACACAAATGTACCCAACTCCAAGGGAAGCACTAGTAATAACTGCCCAAGTGTAGTAATACCAACTAAATCAGTTCAGTCAAAAACACACAGAAACTGAAAAGCCCTAGAAGACAAAACAAAACTGAAAAGCTCTGGAAGACAAAACAACAATGCCCAAGTCAAAGTGTAGATCCATGAGAAACAAAACCAAAGAAGACAAATCTCCCACTGAAAGAATTAACCCCATAATGATGAGTTCCAACAAGAAGAAATTCACAGAAAATATCCAAGAAAGTCAGACCCAAGATAATGACTTTCAAAGTATGATCATTACCATGATCAATACTATGAAAGAGGAAATCCAAGAAGAGTTAAATAACTGCATCAACCACTTTGAACAGAAACACAACAGGCACTTGGAGGAGTTGAGAAAAACAGTTCAAGAAACAAAAATAGGCATAGAGCAGTTAAAACAGTCTCAGGCAGAGTTTAAAATCGAACTAAAAGACAAGTTATCTTCAACCCAAAACTCAACAGAGAGTCTTATCAGCAGAACTAGGGAAGCAGAAAATAGAATTTCAGATCTTGAAGACAAAGTGGGAGAATTAACCAGCTCAATGGAAGAGATTGTTAAAGCCAAAAAGATACTTAGGAGGAACATTCAAGAGATATGGGACACCCTGAAGAAGCCTAACATGCACATTCATGGAATAACAGAGCAAGAATCCCAAAATACCACACCAGAGGAAATTTTTTAATTATCATAAAAGAAACTTCCCTCAACTAAAGAATGAGAGGCCCATCCAAATACAAGAGGCATTTTGCACTCCAAACTATATGACCAAAATAGAAAATCGTCACAGCACATAATAGTCAAAGCACTCCACATGCAAGACAAAGAAAAGGTGCTGAGAGCTTCAAGAGAAAAAAAGCAAGTCACTTTTAAAGGTAAACATATTAATATAACAAATGACTACTCAATGGAAACAGTAAAAGCAAGAAGAGCTTGGAGAGACGTACTTCATGTATTAAATGAGCAAAAATGCCAACCCAAACTGATATACCCGGCAAAGCTATCTGTCATGATTGAGGGAGAAAGAAAAATTTTCCAGCACAAAGACAACTTGAAGGGACACATGTCTACTAAACCAGGCCTTCAAAAAATGCTAGAAATGATACTCAAGCTGGAAGAAAAAACAAGCGTATCCAGGAGGACAGAAGGGAAGTATAATACCACCAAAACATAAATGTCAAACAATAAGCTTACAAAATTCACTAAACATAAAAATGTCCAGAATTAAAAATAATTTCTCCATTATAACATTAAATGTCAATGGTATTAACTCACCGATCAAGAGACACAGATTACAAACTTGGATTAAAAACCACAACCCATCAATCTGCTGCCTTCAGGAAACTCATCTCATCACAAAAGATAGGCACATCCTAAAAATGAAAGGCTGATCCAAAATCTTGCAAGCTAATGGAACCAGGAAACAGGCAGGGGTAGCCATTATGCTGTCAGACAAAGTGGACTTCAAACCAAAAAAATCATAAGAGACACAGATGGATACTACATTTTGGTCGTGGGTACAATTCACCAGGAAGACTTCACAATACTGAACATATATGCACAGAATACGGGCCCCTCCACATTCATTAAGAAAATCCTACAGCATCTAAAGTGAGAAATCAACCCCCAAACGATAATTCTTGGGGATTTCAACACTGCCCTCTCAACATCGGATAGATCAACAGGTCAAAAGCTTAACAGAGACACTTTGGAACTTAATAAAACACTTAAAGAAATGGACCTTACAGATCTCTATCGAATTTTTCATCCACGCACAAAAGAATACACATTTTTGTCAGCAGCACATGGAACTTTCTCCAAAATAGATCACATATTGGGCCACAAAACGAATCTCCACATATAGGAAAGTTGAAATTCTAGCCTGTGCCCTATCAGACCACCATGGCCTAAAGCTGGACATCCAAAACACAACAAATGACAGAAAATATACTAGCTCCTGGAAACATAACACTATGATGCTGAATGAGAACTGGATTCAGGAAGAAATTAAAAATGAAATTGAAGATATCCTGAAAGCGAAGGATAATGAAAATACAACTTACCAAAATCTCTGGGACACAATGAAAGCTGTCCTGAGAGGTAAGTTCATAGATCTTAATGCCTACATCCAAAAAATGGAAATATCAGAAATAAATAACAATGAAGCTTAAAGCTTTAGAGAAACTAGAGCAATCCAATCCTAAAAGTAGTATAAAGAGGAGATTAGCAAAATAAGGAGAGAAATATCTGAAATCTAGATTAGGAAAACAATACAGAAAATCAACCAGTCAAAAAGCTGGTTTTTTGAAAAAATCAGTAAGATTGATACACCTCTAGCCAAATTAACCAAAAACAGAAGAGAGAAAACCCAAATTAACAAAATTAGAAATGAAAATGGAGTTATCACTACTGATGCCCAAGAAATCCAGAGAATTATAACATAGTATTTCAAAAACTTATACTCTGTGAAATTTGACAACACAAAGAGATGGATGAATACCTATGGTAATTGCAAAGATTATGAACAGGAGGGATGGGGAAGGAGAGTCACACCAGTAACAAGGAGAGAGGTGACCATGTTATAGCAGAGAAAATAGGCCACCATCAAGGACTGCAAGTAAGTAATGAGACATCTGGGTAAGTTCACAGACTTTCCTTCCTGATCATTTACAACTGATGGGGTATGATCTTACCAGAATGGGAGGGCGTATAGTCTGGAAGATAGAAAGTAGCCATTATGCAAATGTGTGATTGACCCCTCCCTCACCGCAGTTTCTTACTTTTATTACATCTACCTTTGAATATACTCTTATAACAAGACTCCAATTTAACAGGTTTTTATCTCTGGTCAGGGGGTGACATTCAATACCCATCAGAATGGAGTGAAGGGCATTGCAGGAGCAGCAAAACTGAAAAAAAAATCAAAACCATAATCCAGAACATCAGAGACTGTATATCAACCACCTGGAACTAGGCCAGACTAATCTCTTCCCATCCTGAAGTTCAGGGAAATTTGCAAAAGAGGTGGCAGTAAGATTGTAAGAGCACAAGGTTGGGAGGAGTAATGATATGCAAGATACTCCACACAAGTTAGGACCAAAGCAATCATATTTGGACTTTTCATGCCCTGCGCAATGTCCAACACACTATTGACCCCACAAAGTCTAGCATTTACTAAAGGCACTAGGGTCCTTGGAGGCAAGGGATTGACAGCCACAGTAGTGTTCCTATGCTTAACAGGAACACAGGAAAATGTCAGGGAAATGCCACTGGGTCTTTGCACCTCATGGGAGAGGAGGACCCAGTGGAGAGTTTGACATGCACATTAAAGGATGCTCTGAGGATGGAGGGGCAGGCACTAGGGGATGGGGAGAGAAAGGGGAGGGGAGGGGGCACAGGGGATTTGTATGAATAGAAATAAAAAAATAAAAAAAGTTGGTTCTTTGAAAAAATCAGTAACATTGATATACCCTTAGCTAAATTAACCAAAATCAAGAGAGAGAAAACCCAAATTCACAAAATTAGAATGAAAATGGGGTTATCACAACTGATAACCAAGAAATTCAGAGAATTATAAGGTCATATTTCAAAAACTTATACTCCATGAAATTTGATAACACAAAAGAAAGGGAGGAATTCCTAAGTAATCACAACTTACATAAATTGAATCAGGAAGTTCTGAATTATTTAAATAGTCATATAAAATATGAAAAAATTGATGAAGTAATTCCAAATATTCCCACAGAAAAGTGTCCTGGACCAGATTGTTTCAGCACAGAATTCTACTAGACATTTAAGGAACAACTAACACCAATACTCCTTAAACTTTTCCATCAAATTGCAAAGGAAGGAACCCTGCTAAATTCTTTCTATGAAGCTAATATCATACTAATCCCAAGACCTAGTAAAGATACACTTAAGAAAGAAAACTATAGGCCAATCTCTTTGATGAACACAGATGCAAAGATTCTCAACAAAATTTTAGCAAATTGGATTCAAAAACATATCAAAAAGATCATTCACTGTGATCAAGTAGGCTTTACCCCAGGCACACAAGGTTGCTTCTACATATGCAAATCAACAAATGTAATTCACCATGTAAAGCAATCCAAAGTCCAAGACTACATGATACTCTCAATAGATGCATTAAAATCTTTTGACAAGATCCAATATCCTTCTATAATCAAAACCCTAAGGACAGTTGGAATTGAAGGAACCTTTATTAACATAATAAAAGCTGTATACAACAAGAGAACAGCAAGGATTATACTCAATGGGGAAAAACTTAAAACATTCCCACTTCAATCAGGAACTAGACAAGGCTGTCCACTCTCAACACTTCTATTCAAAATTGTACTTAAAGTCTTAGCTGAGGTCATAAGACAAGAAAGGGAGAATAAAGGATTCAAATTGGCAAGGAAGAAGTCAAGTTATCTCTATTTGCAGATGACATGATCATATACCTGAGTGATCCTAAAAACTCGACCAGGAAACTCCTGGAACTAATACAGAAGTTCACCAGTGTGGCAGGTTACAGAACATATGTGCAAAAATCAGTGGCCTTCCTATATGCCAAGGATGAAAGAAGTGAAAAAGTCCTAAGAGAAACTATCCCATTTGTGGGGGCCTTAGCCTAGGTGACCTCAATCTGGCCATCTTAGACAAAGATGTTTTGATGGAGGAAGTCACTATGTTTTGAAGAAATTTTGTTACATGCAGCCTGCATGCTGGCTTGACCTTTAAGATCATTGGCTGCCCGTTTCCCCATCCTGGAATTTCCGTTGGGGTTTCTAACTTTATAAGATGGCTTGGGGACTTGCAATAAATGAGTTCCTGCTTGACTAGATTTCCTGTTGCGCCTGATTATCCTTGGGAAGGAGGTGTAGGAGCAGGCGGACAGCACACTCACCTTTTCCCGATCCCCCTTGTGGAGGATCCGCAGGACCGGCCTGCAGGACAGAGCTGTGATCCCCGGGGGACCCCCACATCTGGCACCCAACATGGGGCCTAAAGAGTTCATGGAGTGTTGAAGAATTCGATCAGGGCCAAGCAGTCTATGAGGTGAGTGAGACCCCAAGAGATGAGTAATGCAACTAATAAGCCTAAAGACCCAGCGCTTAAAACGCTGAGATATATACTCAAGAGTGGAGTGTTCTCTGGTCTTTAGAAAAATGGGCAACTTCCCCTCACACTGTAAGGAGCCCCGAATATGTGTCTTAAAATCTCTCCTGGAGACTAGAGGCCTCAAGCTTAAGGCTGCTGGCCAAGAGGAATTTTAGAATGAGGCTATGGTTTTAGCACCTTGGATCTCCCCAGAGAATATATGGGAACCAGACCTATGGATAAGGGTGCTTTTCCTTGCTAGATGTTTTTCATAATTAAACTAAGCTGCTGAACTTAACTAATATGAGGTCTTGTTTTAAATAGGGTTTTCCTAATTGTTAATCTGCCTTTCATGAAGCTTTCAACAGTAATTTTAAGACAGTTGCTGGTAAATTGTACAGTTGCTGGTAAAATGTTGTTCATGTGTTTGTATGTTTATATGTTCTGTATTTACATGTTGTGTGTCTTGTGTTCCAACAAAAAAATCTGTGGCCACTTCAGTTTTTTCATTTCTCTTGTATGGTAATAAAAGTTTGGCATGCCATTTTTAAATACATGTATGCACACTTAAAAATAAGAACAGATAATTTTGATCTGTTTTCAGACAGCCTTTATGTAAGTAATCTCCTCCCTAGACTGCTAAATTCTCACATTTGCCTGGATGAAAACCCCATCACACCCTTAATGATTCAGACCCAAACTCTCCTCATGGAGAGAAAACACCCAATCTTCTTACAGCACCTTAGGGGACATCAAGACTACCTGGGTTTTCATCTCAAGGTAATGCTGAAGCAGATAAAATGGCCTCTGCCCATATTTTATCTGCCAATTTGAAAGGGGCCCAAGGTCTGCATAACATCACTCATATTAATTGGAGGGGGCTTCACAAGAAATTACCTCAAATTCTTATCAAAAGCTAAAAAAAATTTTTTTGCACACCTACAAGTCTTGCCAGCCATTCTCAGAGATGCCACCATTACAACAACCAGGGGTAAATTCCCATGGATTGAGGCCCAGTTCTCTGATGTCACACATTATTCTCCATTTGGAAAGCTTAAATATGGTTTTGTATCTATTGACACATTCTCCTAGGCCTGTTGGGATCCAGCCCACACAGAAGAAAGGTCTAAACATGCTCGATCTCATTTTATACAATGTTTTGCTACACTAGGACTACCACAAAAAATAAAAACTGATAATGGGCCATGTTTTATACACAAAAGCCTAAAGGACTTCTTCACATTATGGGGGATTCAACACACTACAGAAATTCCTTACAACCCACAAGGCCAAGCTATTGTTGAACACAATCATCAAAATATTAAGGCCCAATTACAAAAACAAAAAGAGGGAATAAGCCTTCACCAACAGTTAAATAACATTCTCAATTTTCAAAAAAATCAAATAGAGTCCTGCTTCCAAAAACATTGGGGGTGATAAGAACAGAGACCTGAAATACAGGTAAGATGGAAAGACCCCATCACGGGACAATGGAGGGACTCAGACCCATTATTAACAATGGGTTGAGGCTTCGGGTGTGTCTACCCTATAGAAGACTGAAACCCCATATGGGTGCCTGCTAGAAAACTTAAATTCTATTGTCAGGGGGAAGGTGACCCCAACCAATCAGAGTCAGACACTGCCAAAGACTAATAAGGACAAAAAGAATATTGGCTATGCAACAGGCTCAGCAGGCTCTTGACTAAAACTTGTAAAAAGGGGAAGAGAAAAAAAAAGAAAGAAACATAGACCTAACCAGATCCATGAGCAACATCGCCCTTGAGATATATTTTATTATCTCACCACAGGCCATGGCGAACACAGGATGGACCATAGCATTGATCCTCATCTGAGGGGCCATTGTTATGGGGCTTATCTTGATCCTGTTCCTGACTACTTCCAACTTAATCCATCGGCTTGGAGGGATCAACTCAACCCTTTGAAAGAGACTAAAATCATCTTGGTGGTGTTCCTCACCTGGACATATTTACTGCTATGAATCATCAGAGAAAGCTTAAAGGCTATGCACTTATGATGTTCTTGCTACTGCTATCTTTAGAGCTTGTGGGGAAAATTGCTTTGGAGCTATGTAATTAACCCTGTTATGTTGCAACTGATGGGATGGGACTTAGTCCCCCACCCCATGGCCTGTATTGTTGGGCTTGCTTTGCTATAGATTATATACATGATAAAAGAGATAATAAAAAAAATCATACTACACAACAAAAAATGATTATGCTTGCACAGATCCTAGAGGAGATACCCGCTGGAGGCCCTCAGGACCCTTGGATACAATTGGCCCTCCAAAAGGGTTCCTCCATAGAGACGACTACTCTAAGGATGTAGCCACCTTCATGAGGCGCTCCTCTGGGGATCACTCAAGGAACAACCCTTTGAGCCCACCTCATTACAAAACAAAAAGGGGGGTCCTGTGGGGGCCTTAGCCCAGGTGACCTCAATCTGGCAAGCTTAGACAAAGATGGTTTGATGGAGGAAGTCAAGAGGGGGCAGCTCAGGATGTTTTGATGGAAGAAGTCAGGAGGGCTTAACTCAGGATGTTTTGAAGAAATTTCGCTAAATACAGCCTGTGTGCTGGTTTGACCTTTAAGGTCATTGGTTGCCTGTTTCCCCACCCTGGAATTTCCCTTACTGTTTCTGTCTTTATAAGATGGCTTGCAGACTTAGAATAAATGAGTTCCTGCTTGACTAGATTCCCTGTGGTGTCTGATTGTCCTTGGGAAGAGGGCCGCGAGCAGGCGCACAGTGCACTCACCTTTCTCCAATCCCCTTGTGGAGGACTTGCTGGACCGGCCTGCAGCACAGAGCTGAAAATCCCGGAGACCACACACCCATTTACTACAGCCCTTAAAAAAAAAAAAGAAATACCTTGGTATAAACCTAACCAAGGAAGTGAGAGACCTTTACAGTGAAAACTTCAAAACTCTAAAGAAAGAAATTACAAAAGGCACCAGAAGGTGGAAAGACCTCCCATGGTCCTGGATTGGCAGAATCAACACCATAAACATGACCATCCTACCAAAAGCAATATACAGATTCAATGCTATATTAATCAAAATCCTAAAGCAATTCTTTAAAGAAATTGAGCAAACAATCTCAAAATTCATATGGAATCATAAAAAACCCAGGATAGCAAAAACAATCCTGAGTAATAAAAACACTGCTGGAGGTATCACCATACCAAACCTTAATTTATCCTACAAATCCATAGTTAAAAAAAAAACAACAGCCTGGTACTCGTTCAAAAATAGGCATGTAGATCAATGGATAAGGGGTGAAGACACAGATATAAGTGCACACAATTACAGCCATTTGATCTTTGACAAAGGGGCCCAAAAAATCCAATGGAAAAAGAACAGCATCTTCAACAAATGATGCTGGAAAGACTGGATGTCCACATGGAGAAGATTACAACTGGAACTTTACTTGTCACCATGAACAAAAATCAGTTCCAAATGGATCAAGGACTTCAATATAAGGCCAGAGACTATAAAAACCGTAGTTGAAAGGGTAGGGAACTCCCTCAAGCTGATTGGACTAGGCCAACAGTTCTTATACAGAAATCCAATAGCACAGTCACTAGAACCAACATGCAACAAATGGGATCTTATGAAATTAAAGAGCTTCTATTCAGATAAAGAGATTATAATCCAAGCAAAAAGGCTACCCACAGAGTGGGAGAAAATCTTCACTAACCACATATCTGATAGAGCTCTATTATCCAGGGTGCACAATGAACTTAGAAAACTAAACACCAAGGAGGTAAATGGCCCAATTAAAAAATGGGTCTGGGAACTCAAAAGAAACTTTTCCAGGGATGAAATTGAAATGCCTAACAAATATCTTTAAAAATGCTCCACATCCTTAGCCATCAGGGAAATTTAAATCAAAACTTCCCTGAGATATCATCTCACCCTGGTCAGGATGGCAAAAATCCACAATACAAACAACAACAAATGCTTTCTCCTGCATTTGTGGAGAGAAGGAAACTCTCCTATATTGCTGGTGGGAATGAAGGCTTATATAACCACTCTGGAGATTAGTCTTGTGATTTTTAAAAAAGTTAAAGATTGAAATACCATATAACCCTGCTATTCCACTTCTGGGAATAATCCCCCATAAAACCAAAATTCACCTCAATGAAGCAAACACAATCATGTTCATAGCAGTAGTTACAATAGCAAAGTCATGAAATCAACACAAATGCCCAACAGTTGACGAATGGATAAAGAAAATGTAGTACATTTATACAATGGAATAGTACTCAGCCATAAAAAGACAAATTAATGAAATTTGCTGGGAAACAGATGGAATTAGAAAAAATTATATTGAGTGAAGTATCCCAGACACAGAAAATTCATCACCATATATACTCCTTAATAGGTAGATCCTGGTACCAAACCCACTTAGTGACATATTCAAAGATAAATTTCTGTAATACCTACAGTAATCTCAAAGATTATAAACAGGAAGGAAGGGTAAGGAGTGTCCCCCTAGAAATAAAGAGAGAGGGGTCATTCTTCAGTAGAGAAAATAGGTCACCATCATGTATTGAAAGTGAATAGTAAGATATCTGGTGAGCTCACTCTCACTTTCCTTCTTGGTCACTTACAACTGAGGGGGGTTTGATTTCACCAATCAGGGAAGGTATAGTGATTGGCAGATAGATGGTAACAATCCTGCAAAGGAGAGACTATCCCCCCCTCACTGTGGTCTCCTACTCCTATTCCATGTACTTTGAATCTCCTCTTATATTAAGATTTCATTTAAACAGCCTTTTATCTTTGGTTAGGAGGTGATCTTCAATACCAATCAGGATGGAGCCAAGGGTGGTGCAGGAACAGCAAAACTGAAAACAACAACAAACCATAATCCAGAACACCAAAACCCCTACATTAATCACCTGGAACCAGACCAGCTGAATCTCTTCCCATCCTAAAAGCTCAGGGATACTTGCAGAAGAGGGGGCGGCAATATTGTAAGAGCCTAAAGATGAGGAGGACCAACAATGTGCAATATACTCCACACAAGTCTGGGCTGCAGTAACCATAATCGGACTTTGCTTGACCCATGAAATGACTGTCATATCAAGGAGCCCTCAAAGTCTAGCATGGATCACAAGCAGTAGGATCCTTAGAGGCAAGGGATTAACAGTCTATTAATAGTGTTCCCTTACCAAAGGAGAACCCATGAAAGGGCTCTGGGCTATGCCAATAAGTCCTTACACATCACTAGAGTGGAAGACTCAGAGGGAAGTTTGACATTCACACAATAGGATGCTCCAGGGAATGGGAATGGGGGAAGAGGGGGAGGCACTGGGAAAAGGGGAGGGTGGGCAGGGTGAAAGGAAGGGGAAAAGGAGGGGAGGATTCCAGGGGGACTGCAGAGAGGTGGAGAGAGAGAGGGGAATGGCATACCTATTAAGGTTGTATGATTGGAGTAAAATAAATGAATAAATAAATAAGTAAATAAATAAATAAATAAATAAATAAATAAACTAGACCAAAAACATAAAAAAGTTAAGGAAATAGATCACTAGGGAAGAAAGCCAAAAAAAACCCTTACGTAAGAAGACAGTACATCAAACTGCTTTATATGCAGCTGTTTTATTCCCATAGAATGAGAACTGACACTGGAAACCTTTAGGTCTGGAGCTGGATGAGGAAAGGGAAATGCACACATAATTGGGGTGGTCTGAAGAGAGGTAACTGTGGAGGCCTGAACCCCTACTGAAGTAGTCAAGCCAGAGTGAACTCTGAGGTCCATTGAGGCATGCCAGCAGAAGGGTTAGAGGGAATAGCGAAAGGAAGGGAGGGGATAGGAGGGAGGAGAGAGGGAGGGAACCTAGGATGACTACTCAATATGCTTGTAAAAGTATAAAAAATAAAATAAAAGTTTGATTTCTGTAAATAAATAACAAAAGATTAGAAAATTAAGTATAAAACAAAACTATAATATTTAAGAAAAACATGTGAGTCTTGTATACAGAAAGTAAAAAACATTGTGGAAAGAAAAGATATGTTCAAATATCTTTTATTTAACCTGATATGCTAATACAAGACATAGCAATCAAAATTTTTTATTATTAAAGTATTTTACTTATTTTGACTTTTATATATTTTTTATTTTTTCCTGACATGCTATAAAGGAGTAAGTTACACTGTTTAAGGAATTTTCAGTAAGTTTTCCTTTTCTTGAATCAGAGCAAAAAGAAAAGCAAAATATGCACACAGGTAACGTACAAAAGCATGTAGGATAGTGAGGGTCTACAATCATTGACTTTTATACAGAATGACACTCTTACAGCCATTTCACAAATATCTTAAGGAAATGTATTTAAACCCTTTAATGCTTTCACTCTCACTCAACATCAGCCCAGCTACTGGTCAAGGGCAGCAGAAGTCACCTACCAGAATCTGCAGTACTAGGCATTGTGTCTGCAAGTCATCAAGAACAGAAAAAATGAAAGAATGCCTTTCCCTTCAAATCAAAATATAGAAACAATTTTACAAAAAAATCTGAAAATCCGTACAATAAATCTTAAATCTGACTTGCAAAGAAATATCATATAACACATGCTTCAAGTAGCACATTAAAAAAATTAAGGACATTTGCTGGGACGATTCTCCCAGGCACACACTGCGATGGCTCCAGGCCGTCAGGACGGCTCCAGGCCGTCAGGACGGCTCCAGGCTTTCGGGGCGGAGAAAGGCGAATATTCTGCAGGCCCTTTACCCCTATCCAAATCCAGGGGCCTCCGGGCACAGCAAGGTTCTGTCAAGGTGACACTCCATCACTCACTCATACACACAGCTCCTGGCTGTAACGACCTGACCACCTGCACCTCTGCCTCAGCCCTCCAGAGACTCGGCAACAGACGGGGAGTTTGTCAAAGCAAAATCTCAGTTTATTGGGGGTAACAAATCAACTTATATAGACAAAGACTCCAAGTGCGCAAAACACCAGCCAACTACCTTGATGGTCAGTATAGCACATACTCTGCATAGGTCAGACTAAACATAAATCTATGTTGGCTCCTATAAGCCAATTAGGATTCTGTGTAATGTGATCAGGGTTACGCCTAGGACACCAGCTCCCAGCGCCATCTTTGGCCCCATGTGCTAAGCTGTGCCCTGCTTACTCCCTCCCAGACCGTTATCTCTGGGTGGGCCCAACAGACATTTTATTTCACAGTGAGTCAGCAAGGTATTTTGTTATTTAAAAAAAATCTCATTTCCTTATAGAATTTTTTTTTAGTTTTTAATGAACTTGTAAACAAAAAGCTCTCATTTCAAAATAAAAACAAAATCCTAGGTCATATAGATATTTACAGTGGTTACATTTGTCTAAGCAACATACATACATGTTCAGTTGTAAGGTTAGCTAATGTTTTGTGACAAGTATGCTTCTTTTTTTCTTAATATCAAGAACATTTTAGAGTTAATGCAGAGTACTAAGGATAATCTAGTAGTCACAATGTTTTTCTTAAGTCTTCACTTTCGATGCTGTTATTCCTAGCACAGTTAAGCAGGAAGACTTTCATATGCTCAAACACTGGAATCCTTGGTTGCTACCATATCAGCTGGATTGCAAACCAGAAGCCAGACATTTAAAGAATGTTTTAAGTGAACAACTTGCAAATCCCAGTAATGAAAAACCATAAGAACACATAATTGTAAGCATTTATAACCATTACAACTGTGGCTGAAGACTTCATGCCATTTTTCTGAAATGAGATCTCAAAGCAGTAGAGTTTAAAATAAAAGGTTTTAACAAAAAAAAATTGCCATATGTACAATTTTTTCACCAATTGGTGTGTGCCAATCATTTGGTTAACTTTTTCACTTGAAAAAAAATGCAATAGAAAGGAAGTGGAAAAGGGGAAGGGAACATGGGGATCCAGGGAAGGGTGGATGGAAGGAGGGAAATGGGGTACTAATCAACTTTGTGAGTGGAAGAAATAATAAAAAAATAATAAAAGTATATAGACATGAGTTCTCCATTACAAATAAGTTAATTTCCTCAGAAGAAACAGCTTGACCAGGAGACGAGCCACAAGGTTGACTGGGCCCAATACGAGTAAACAAATGGGATGTAGGGGACCAAAAGTTCCAACCACGTTTATAGAAGTTGGAACTAAACAATAAGAAGAAGCCATTTTTCCCTTTATTTGCATAAATGTATATATGTATCTGACCCTGCCAGCCATTGCATGGCTTTCTTGCCCCTCACAGATTAACATTCCATCCCTTCTTTCTAAAATCACTGGATCTATTTATTTGAAATGTCTATGAGTTTCATTCTTTCTCTCCTCTAATAAAATTTGCATTAATCCTCAAAAAAAAGAAGACAAAAAAAGCAATAGAAAATTGGACACCATGTTTCAGTATCTCTGTTAATATCACAATTTCAGTGGCTACAACTCAGGAAACATCATCACCAATGCTACCCAGAGCCAGTTTATACTAAAATTAAGTTCTTTACACCAAGTTAATGGTTGTTCAAAACCAATGGCTAGTATTTATATGAACCAAAATTTCTAGATTTGGGGAGAAACAAATGCTGCTCTGATCATCTGCTCTGCTTCTTCTGTTCCCTTAATTCATGCTTATAAACCTGTGGGGTTTTGGTCCTGCTGACCCTGCTCACTGGAAGAGGCTGTCTGCTCCTGCTCAGCTGCTTTCTGATTTAACACTGTCCAATCAAATATGTAGTCATATTGGTAGTTTAGAGACCTGAAAAGGATGCGGAAGAGCTGCCTAAGATACATGTAATCAGGAGTTTCATCAAAGTGTAGCCTACGGCAATAATTTAAGTACATGGCAAATTCTGCAGGAACATCCTTACACAAAACTTCAATGGGAGTGGACTTCTTTTTTTCACAAATCTTTTCATATTTTTGTTTTTTTGTTGTAGCCTTTAGCCCCTGCCATGGGAGACTGCCTCTGGTTAAATACATCAAAACATATCCTAGTGACTCCATGTCATCTCGGCGACTCTGTGCAATGCCAAGATGGGCATTGATGCTAGCATATCGGGCAGTGCCAATAAAGGTTTTCTCTCCTTTGTGTGGTATGCCTTCCCTTGTCTTGTCTCTGTACTTAGCTAAACCAAAATCAATAAGGAATAAATTATTACAGTGATCCCCAATACCCATTAGGAAGTTATTGGGTTTAATATCTCTGTGTATAAAATTCTTTGTATGCACATATTCGATTCTACTGATCATCTGGTCAGCTAACATAAGTACAGTTTTCATTGTGAACTTTCTTGAACAGAAATTGAAGAGGTCTTCAAGGCTGGATCCCAGACGATCCATAACTAGTACGTTATAATCTTTCTCTTGTCCATACCACCGTGTGTTGGGGATGCCAACTCCACCATGAAGGATATTATAGAGTTTGTTTTCATACAGCAACAGGGAGCGCCTGACCTTCCGGGGTTCTAGCTTGACTGCCACTTCCTCGCTGTTGGAGATGTCGATCGCCAGATAAACGACCCCGAAGGAGCCTGAACCGATCTTTTTCACCAGTTTGTATTTCCCGCCAACAACGAATTCGGCATTGGAGCTGCTGCTGCTCGCCATCCTGAAAGGAGAAGAAAGGGGTGAAGGAGGTCTCCAAGGCTGGTTCACCAGACTCAGAGTAAGAGGGCAGCCGAAAACGGAAAACACAGACTTTTCCTGGCTGTACAGGGCCCAAAATAAAACAAGAGAAACAAAATGGCCACCGCTACCTCAGAGTACTTCCTGTAAGGGTGACTTCGGTGAGCTAGACTGCTGGTTTCTGGGAATCTGCCACTGTCTCACCTTTGTAGAGATATGGCAGACTTAGAAGAGGCCACAGAGAGTTAGAGCAGTTGGTACCACTGCCCCTACCGCCTCAGACTGTGGCACTGAAGGATCCCATCAGTCCGCCAATGCCGCCATCTTGTAACGGCAGCGTCATCAAATACAAAATGTCTACCAATAAAGTTTTTTTCCCAGTCCCCCTTGCAGCCTCCTCCCCTTTTCCCTTTCCTCTCACCCCCCTCCCGCCCTTTCTCCAAGTTCCCGCCTTACCCCCCTCCCATCCGCTGGAGCCAGCGTCATCAAATACAAAATGGCTACCAATAAAGTTTTTTTTCCCCAATCATCCAAGCTCAACAGGGACCCTGGTCCTCTCCCTTCAGCACTACCCAGTCCCCCTTGCACCCTCCTCCCCCTTTCCCTCTTCCCCTCACCCCTCCCTCTACTGAAGCCAGCGTCATCAAATACAAAATGGCTGCCAATAAAGTTTTTTTTTTTTTTCCAAATCATCCAACCTCAATAGGAACCCTGGTCCTCTCCCTCCCTTCAGCACTACCCAGTCCCCCTTGCACCCTCCTCCCCTTTTCCCCTTCCCCTCACTGCCCCTCCCTCCCTTTCTCCTACTTCCCGCCTTACCCTCCTCCCATCCCCTGGAGCATCCTTTAGTGTGAATGTCAAACTTCCCTCTGCATCCTCCACTCTAGTGAGGTGTAAGGTCTCAGTAGCATTGCCTAGAACCCTTTCTTGTGTTCCCCTTCAGTATGGGAACACTATTGTGACTGTTAATCCCTTGCTTCTAACGATCCTAGTGCCTGTGATCCATTCTAGATTTTATGGGGTCATTAACATGTCAGTCATTGCACAGGTCATGCAAAGTCGGATTATGGCTACTGCGACCCTAACTTTTGTGGAGTATCTTGCATATCACTGGTTCGCCCATCTTTAGGCTCTTAAAATCTTGCTTCCCTCTCTTCTGCAAGATTCCCTGAGCTTTAGAATGGGGAGAGATTTGACTGTTCTGGTTAGAGTTTATTAATATAAGGGTTTTGGGGTTCTGAATTGTGGTTTGTTGCTGTTTTCAGTTTTGCTTTTCCTGCACCAGCCTTGGCTCCATCTTGATTGGTATTAGAGGTCACGTCCTAACCAAAGATAAAAGTTCATTTAAATGAAGATCTAAATATAAGAAAAGACTCAAACGTACAGGAAATAGACATAGGACACCACAATGGGTGGGTCAGTATCACATTTGCAGAATAATTACCATTTATCCCATTTATCGACCAGTTCCTATACCCTCCCTGATTGGTGATATCAAACGTGTTCAGTTGCAAGTGCTCAGGAAGGGAAGTGAGAGTGAGGTTCACCAGATGTCTCATTACTTACATACAATACTTGACAGTGACCTATTTTTCCTACTGCAGCATGGTTACCCTCTCTCCTTTTTTCTAGGGAGGCCCTCCTTGCCCTTCCCTCCTGTTTATAATCTTTGCAATTACAGTAGGTATTACAGAGATTTATCTTTGAATATGTCATTAAATGGTTTGGTATTAAAATCCACCTTATTAGGGAGTACATATGATGTCTAATTTTCTGTCTGAGATATGTAACTCAATATTTTTTTTTAAATTCTATCCGTTTCCCAGAAAATTTCATTAATTCATTATTTTTTAAGACTGAGTAGTATTCCATTATATAAATGTACCACATTTTCCTTAGCCATTCGTCAATTGTTGGGCACTTGTGTTGATTCCATGACTTTGCTATTGTAAATGTTGCTGCTGTGAACATGGTTATGCTTGCTTCATTGAGGTGAATTTTGGTTTCATGGGAGATTAACCCCAGAAGTGGAATAGCAGGATCATATGGCATTTCAACCTTTAACTTCTTTTAAAAATCACCAGACTAATCTCTAGAGTAGTTATATAAGCCTTCATTCCCACCAGCAATGTAAGAGAGATCCCTTCTCTCCACATCCTCTCTAGCATTTGGTGTTGTTTGTATTGTGTATTTTTGCCATCCTGACCGGGGTGAGATATCATCTCAGGGAAGTTTTGATTTGAATTTCTCTGATGGCTAAGGATGTGGAGCATTTTTTAAAATATTCGTTAGATATTTCAATTTCACCCTTGGAAAAGTTTCTTTTGAGTTCCCAAGCCCATTTTTTTAAAAAAAATTTTTATTTATTCAATTTTTATTTATTTAATTTTTATTTATTTAATTCAATTATTTAATTTTATTTATTTTGTTCAATTTTTCTTTATTCAAGTGTGTATGTATGTATGTGTGTGTGCGCGTGTGCGTGTGTGTGTGTTTGTAGAACCACTGGCGAATTCAGGAACCACCATGGACCGCCTCCACCTTCTCTTTGTTTACTCTGCCCCAGGATTCACAAGCTCCACCCTACCAGGACCAGAAACTCAGGCCACCCATGCTTCAGCCCGGTGTCTATACGTGGGGTCTAGTATCCGAATTCAGGACCTTCTGCCTGGAAGGCAGAGGCTTAACCCCTGAGCCACCTCTCCAGCCCCCCCCCATTTTTTAATTGGGCCATTTATCTCCTTGGTGTTTAGTTTTCTAAGTTCATTGAGTACTCTGGATAATAGAGCTCTATCAGATATATGGTTAGTGAAGATTTTCTCCCATTCTGTGGGTTGCTTTTTTCCTTGGTTTACAATCTTTTTATGTGAACAGAAGCTCTTTAATTTCATAAGATCCCATTTGTTGAGTGTTGTTTCTAGTGACTGTGCTATTGGATTTCTTTTTCGGAACTCTTGGCCTAACCCAGTCAGTTAGACAGAGTTCCCTATCCTTTCAACTAGGATTTTTATAATCTCTGGCCTTACACTGAGGCCCTTGATCCATCTGGAATTAATTTTTGTGCATGATAAGTATGGGTCCAGTTTTAATCTTCTACATGTGAACATCCAGTTTTGCTAGTACCATACGTTGAAGATGTTGTTCTTTTTCCATTGGATTTTTTTGTGCCCCTTTGCCAAATATCAAATGCTGTAATTGTGTGGGCTTATATCTGTGTCTTTACCCCTCATCCATTGATCTACATGTCTATTTTGGAGCAAGTACCAGGCTGTCTTTACTACTATGGATTTGTAATATAGATTAAGGTTTGGCATGGTGATACCGCCAGCAGTGGTTTTATTACTCAGGACTGTTTTTGCTATCCTGGGCCTTTTGTGCTTCCCTATGAATTTTGAGATTTTTTAGTCAATTTCTTTATAGAACTGCATGGGGATCTTGATTGGTATAGTATTGAATCTGTATATTGCTTTTAGTAGGATGGTCATTTTTATAATATTGATTCTGCCAATCTAGGAGCAAAATAAGTCTTCCACCTTCTGGTGTCTTCTGTAATTTCTTTCTTTAGGGTTTTAAAGTTTTCGTTATAGAGGTCTCTCAGTTTTTTTGTTAGGTTTATACCAAGGTATTTCATTTTTTAGGAATGATAGTAAATGGGATTATTTCTCTTAGGATTTTTCCCTTCTTTCATCCTGGGCATATAGGAAGGCCACTGATTTTTGAATGTTTATTTTTCACCTGCCACCCTACTGAACTTCTGTATTAGTTCCAGGAGTTTCCTGGTGGAGTTTTTGGGATCACTTAGGTATACAATCACGTCATCTGCCAATAGACAAAACTTGACTTCTTCCTTGCCAATTTGAATCCCTTTTATCTCTCTCTCTTGTTTTATGGCTCCAGCTAAGACTTCAAGTACAATATTGAATAGATGTGGTGAGAGAGGACAACAGCCTTGTCTAGTTCCCGATTGAAGAGGGAATGCTCCAAGTTTTTCCCCACTGAGTATAATCCTTGCTGTTGGCTTGCTGTACATAGCTTTTAATTCCATTCCAACTGTCTCTAAGGTTTTCATCATAAAAGGCTGTTGGATCTTGTCAAAAGCTTTTTCAGCATCTATCAAGAGTATCATGTGGTCTTAGACTTTGGAATGGTTTATATGATGGATTACATTTATTGATTTGCATATGTTGAACCAATGTTGTGTGCATGGGGTAAAGCCTACTTGATCTGAGGGAATGAACTTTTTTGTATGTTTTTGAATCTGATTTGCTAAGATTTTGTTGACAATCTTTGCATTTGTGTTCATCGAGGAGACTGGCTTATAGTTTTCTTTTCTAAATTCATCTTTATTAGGTTTTGAGATCAGTAAGATATTAGCTTCATAGAAAGAATTTGGAAGTGTTCCTTCCTTCACAATTTGATGGAATAGTTTAAGGCGTATTGGTGTTAGTTGTTCCTTAAATGTCTGGTAGAATTGTGTGCTGAGTCCATCAGGTCCAGGAAATCTTTTTGCTGGGAATATTGAGATTACTTCATCAACTTCCTCATATGTTAAGGACTATTTAAATAATTCAAAACTTCCTGATTCAAATTAGGTAAGTTGTGATTACTTAGGAATTCCTCCCTTTCTTTTGTGTTATCAAATTTCATGGAGTATAAGTTTTTGAAATATGACCTTATAATTCTCTGAATTTCTTGGGTATCAGTTGTGATAACTCCATTTTCATTCTAATTTTGTTAATTTGGGTTTTCTCTCTCTTGATTTTGGTTAATTTAGCTAAGGGTATATCAATGTTACTGATTTTTTCAAAGAACCAACTTTTTGACTGGTTGATTCTTTGTATCATTTTCCTTATTTCAATTTTGGATATTTCTCCCCTGATTTTGCTAATCTCCTCTCTTCTATTGCTTTTGAGATTGGATTTCTCTTGTGTCTCTAAAGCTTTAAGCTGGATTGCTAAATTATTTATTGGTAATGTTTCTATTTTTTGATATAGGTATTAAGAGCTATGAACTTACCTCTTAAGATAGCTTTCATTGTATCCTAGAGATTTTGATATGTTTTATCTTCAGTTTTGTTCCCTTCTACTCAATGTTGAATTTCCTTTATGATTTCTTTCTGAACCCAGTTCTCATTCAGCATCATAGTGTTTGGTTTCCAGGAGTTGGTATATTTTCTGCTGTCAGTTGTAGATGTCAAGGTTTAGACAATGGTTGTCTGATAAGGTACAGGCTAGAATTTCAACTATCCTGTATATGTGGAGATTCGTTTTGTGGCCCAGTATGTGGCCTATTTTGGAGAGAGTTCCATGGGCTGCTTAATAAAAATGTGTATTCCTTTGTGCATGAATGGAAAGTTTGATAGAGATCTGTCAGGTCCATTTCAGTAAGAGTTTGATTAAGTTCCAATGTGTCTCTGTTAAATGTTTGGCCTGTTGATCTATCCCATGTTGAGAGGACAGCATTAAAATCCCGTATATCTTCATTTTGGGATTGATTTCTTGGTGTAGATATTGTAGTGTTTACTTAATGAATGTGGAGGAGCCCATATTAAGTGCATATATGTTCAGTATTGTGAAGTCTTCCTGATGAATTGTAACTGTCACTAAAATGTAGTGTCCTTCTGTATTTCTTATGATTTTTTTGGTTTGAAGTCCACTTTGTCAGATAGCATAATTCCTACCCCTGTTTGTTTCCTTTTTCCATTAGCTAGAAGAAGTTTTGGTCAATCTTTTAATTTTAGAATGTGCCTATCTTTTGTGGTGACATGTGTTTCCTGAAGGCAGCAGATGGATGAGTTCTGATTTCTAATCCAAGTTTGTAATCTGTGTCTTTTGATTGGTGAGTTAATTACATTGACACTTAGTGCTATAACGAAAAAATTACTTTTGATTCCTGACACTTTTTCTGTTTAGTGGCTTTTATATGTGTATTACTTAACTTGTAGGTTTTGGTGGTATTATACTTCCCTTCTGTCCTCCTGGATATGCTTGTTCTTTTCTTCAAGCTTGAGTATATTTTCTAGCATTTTTTGAAGGCCTGGTTTGATAGTCATCTAAGTCTTCAAGTTGTCTTAATGGTGGAAAATTTTCTTTCACCCTCAATCATGACTGATAGTTTTCATGGTTATATCGCCTGGGTTGACATTTTTGCTCATTCGATACTTGAAGTACGTATCTCTAAGCTCTTCTTGATTTTACTGTTTCCATTGAAAATCATTTGTTACTTTAATAGGTTTACCTTTAAAAGTGACTTGGTTTTTTTCTCTTGAAGCTCTCAGCACCTTTTCTTTGTATTGTATGTGTAGGGTTTTGACTATTATTTGCCTTGGTTAGTTTCTATTTTGGTCATATCTGTTTGGGGTGTCGAATTCCTCTTGTATTTCAATGGGCCTCTCTTTATTTAGATGTGGAAAGTTTTCCTTTATGATAATTTGAAAAATTTCCTCAGGTGTGATATTTTGGGATTCTTGTTCTGGTATTCCATGAATGCATGTTTGGGTTCTTCAAGGTGTTCCATAACTCTTAATAGTCCTCTCAAGTATCTTTTTGACTTCAAAAACCTTTTCAGTTGAAGTGGTTAGGTCTTCCACTTCTTCATCCTTACTTCTGCTGATAAGACTCTTTGTCAAATTCTGGGTTTAAGATAGCTTGTCTTTTAGTTTGAGTTTAAACTCTGCTTGAGATTGTTTTAACTGCTTTTGACTGTTTTTGTTTTTTCCACTGCTTTTCTCATCTTCTCCAAGTGCCTGTTGTGTTCCTGTTCAAACTGGTTGGTAGGATTATTAACTCCTCTCAGATTGTATTTCCTCTTTCATTGTTTTGATCATAGTAAAGTTTAGGTTTTGACAATCAATATCTTCGGTATGGCTCTTTTGGCTATTTTCTGTGAGTTTGTTCTGATTGGATTCCATCATTTTGGGGTTGATTCTTCTTGTAAGAGATTTATTGTCTTGATTTTTATTTTTCATGGATTTGTTGTGTGACCTAGGCATTTTTGTTTTATCTCTTATGTTCTTCTTTTTGTTTTTGTGTATTTTTGGCTGAACTGAATTAGACAGTATTACTACATTTGAGCAGTTACTGCTCTTGTTTGCTGTGCAGTTGTGTATGCCTATCTGGTGTTTGTGCTACTTCCTAGATGAGGCTATTGGACTGTTGGTACAGCAATTAAGGCAGATGTAGTAGACAGGGATTGAAGATTAGTAAGGTAGTGTACTTTTTAGGTTTACATCCTTGATGACATGTGAGGGTGGATGGTATAGTCCCTGAGGTTGTATGGGTTTTTGGGTGGGTATATGGAAATGTTAAACTACAGTGACTAATAACTGAGAGGAATAAGAAGGTAAAAATGTGTTTACTTATATTAGAGCTGGATGTGAAGATTCTCTCCTAAGTGATTGGATGATTTTGAAAGACATCTGATGAATTTTGTTGGTCCCCTAGAGTTTTCCCTGTACTCTGTTGAATTCTGACAAGCAGGAAGTCCGCCCTGATAAAGTAATTTTAAAAAGAAACTCTATTAACAGCTACTACTGCCCTAAGAAATCTTCCCAAATTTTATCCAAGAACATAAAATCATGTCTGCAGAAAGACAAATATATGCATTCAGTCATTTTATTCATAATTTCCCCAGACTGGAATTGAATCTTACATTCATAGACTGAAGAAGAAAGAAACTACAGAACATGTACACAACAAGATATGACTCAGCAATGAAAAAGAATGATCAAATAATAATGCAACAACATGAACAAAACTTAGAAATATTGAACTAAGTGAAAACTCGGTGATGTTAAAAGGAATCTTGCTTTAAGAGTTCTATACTATGTCATTTGGAAAAAGTCATGCTTTCATACATGGAGAAATACCATCAATGGTTACTAAGGGCAAGTGGAATATATTATGAGGAAATAACAAGGAATCTGGAGGTTAATTAAAATATTCTACAATTTACTTTTTGTTATGTACACAAGATTGCATTATTGATAAATTCATATAGAGCTATTGTTCAAAATTATGAATTTCTACCACAAACTAATTACATTTTCATGACAAAACTTTAAATCCAAAGGTGAATATTACAATAAACATACTCAAAGAAGTTGAAATAATAAATTAAACATATATGCTCATAGAAAATGTGAGAGAAGTTATAAAGTAGAGAAAAATAATATTTGAATAATTATAGAACATTACTCACAGTTTTCTGACAATGAAATCTTGAACAACCAATTAATATTAAACCATACAAGTTCTGATAATACCCAAACAAGACATAGTCTAGTACAATGGACAAGCAGTGAAAGAGACAACAGTAACTGACCAGAATGTAAAGTATCAGAAACCCTCTTTTCATCCTGGGGCTCAGGGAATCTTGCCAAAAAGAAGGCTGTAAGATCAAAAGATCCTAAAGATATTGAGGTCCACCACTGGAAAAGACATTCCTCTCAAGGCATGGTTGCTGCAACCAGATACTCACTGAAATAAGACTTTTCCTCACCAGACCTCTACTATAACTGGCATATCAGTACCCCAAATAGACTGGATAGGATTTCAGAAGAATTAAGTACAAGCAATGTGAACCTCAGGAGCTAGGATTAGATAGATGAAGGGAAGTGCCCTATCAGTGGGTCTACCATAGAAAAAACTTCTTGATTTCCAACAGAAGCCTGGGGTCCTACAGGAGCATACAATCCAAAGGGGGTCCTGGGTCACACTGAAAGGGACAAACAGGAAGGTAGGAGGAAGCAGTGGGATAGATTGGCAAAGGAGGATATAGGGTGAAAGGATAGAGGAGCGGGAGAGATGCTATTAAAACTAGAAAAACATAAATTGTGCTTTCTTTGCCAGCACATATACTAAAATTGGAATGATACAGAGAAGACTAGCATGGCCCCTGCATAAGGATGGCACACAAATTCATGAAGCATTCCATATTTAAAAAAAAGAAATTAAAAAATTATTATAAATGAACAATTCAGAGTGTTGTACAATTATTTAGGTTCAAATGACAATTTAGTGACCTAATTTAATTTAAAATGCCCACATGTACTTAGAAAAAGAGATTTGCAATATTGGTAAATCAAAAATGGTATTGATATTGGCATCAAAATACTGAAATTTATCTTATTTTTGCTGCTTTTAGATTTTATTTCTTTTTACATTTTATGAATATACTGTGTAATTGTGATTGACACAAATATTATTCAATTAATTAAACATTTTCAGAAAGTAAGGCTATACTCAACACCTAGTATAATTTGGGGCTGAAGATGTAGCTCATTTGTCCCACTGCTGGCGTAGTAGTCAAGAATTCCCATTACTACATACACCAAGCACAGTAGCTCAGGCCTATAAATACAACTGTGGGGAACTGGAGAACCAGAAGTTCAGATCCATCTTTGGCTGTATAGCAAGTTCATGGCTAATAGCCTATACAACTTTGGACCATTGTTTTAACCAAAGATGGTCTGTTTTAATTAATTACCACTGGCCAAAGAGTGGAAACTATTAAGTAAAATAGTAACAATGTTTATACAGCCCTAAATTTTTATAAAAGTGTGAGAGTGTGTAATGCTCCACTAGTAAAAATTATGGCAATATCCATGTGTGAGTACTCACATCCATGTGAGTAACCTCTCCCTAATATTCTATAGAATAAGCCCAATTAACTGGTTCATAAACAAAATGAGACATTGGTAGAATCATTACTTTCATTTTATCATTGGTGCTCAATCTGCTGTAAATAGATGCTTGCCCCCTTTTTGCAAGAAAAGTTAACGCAACAACTGTTATCTTTGAATGATTTCTTTATTATCATTAATAGATACTAAAACTGTCAGACAGGCAGTTAAGATGAAACAATAGTCAAACAATTCATATATGCTTCATGTATTACTAATTATTTTTACATTAAAAAGACTGAAATGTAGAAAAATCTGATGGACACAGCCAAAGATCTATCTCCACATTGACAAAGTACTCAACTGATTATTACCAGGAGAAACCTGATATTATGGATTTGAACATATGATGTAATTGGAAGCATAAATAGAGATAATTAAATATTCTTGTCAAACATAATTAACTTGTGCATTAGAGCATTCTATGATGATTTACAAAGTAACTCTTGGACCTCCACAGGTACACACACTCAAATGCCCTTTGACACACGCGTGTGCACGTGCGCACACACACACACACACACACACACACACACACTCACAGAGGGCAAAATACCCCTCCAAATGCTAAATATGATACTTTTCTATAGGATATTTCTAATCCATATTAGGCTACAATAAAGGCTTTTGAAATTCCTAACAAATATCATAATGTTTAACATTTATTTTATCCAAATTTTCTCATTTTAAGTTTGTTATTTGTATGTCGTTGTTGAGGTTCCCCCCTTTCATGCATTGATGAAATCTGTTCATTGAAAATTTTATACACATACATAACATTATGATTACTCTTTTCGATTTTCTTTTATCTTTCCCTCAGTCCTGGAATCCCCACTATATACTAAACATATACCCTATCACTAGGCTCCATTTCCAACCAATCTCTCAATTTTTTTTTAAATTTATTAATCAGAATCCATTTGTATTCCAATACTCATGAATGTGCTTCCTTGGAACCTCTTTTTAATGAATTTTACTTTTCCTTTGAGTATCCTACGCTGATGAATCAGGTTTGAATGAATTTCATAATTAAATCTTTCTCTCCTCTCTCTGTCTCTGTCTCTGTCTCTCTCTCTCCCTCTTTCTCTCTCCCTCTCATCTTCTTATCCTGCTTATCTCTCATTTCCCTTTCCCTCTGTCTTCTTCTCTCAGGACAAAAAAAAAAAAGAAACACACTGAGACATAAGACAAGCCACACAGTAAATATACACATAAAAGACAAAATCTTAAGAACTGCAAACAAAAGGAACAAGTCACATTTAGAGGTAAACCCATCAAAATAACAACTGACTTCTTAATACAAACAGTAAAAGCCAGAAGAGCCTGGACAGACACAATACAAGTTCTGAACAAACACAAATGTCAACCCGGATTATTGTATCCAACAAAACTCTTGGTCAAAATAGAAAATGAAGGAAAAATATTCCATGACAAAAACAAACTAAAAGACTATGTGGCCTTTTTAAATATTTATTTTTTTAAAAAAGGCTATACACAAACAGTGAGTTCAGAATTACTGTTGCCTTCACTCTTTTGTGAGAACATTTCATGGACTACTTATGACTCCTTTCAAGGTAATCCACTGTATCTTCCTCCAAGTTCTAGAAATGTCATCTCCCTTGGGAATAATAATAATTCAAGGGTTACTACCTTATTGAAATACCCTATATTTTGTTTCTTCTTATAATCTTCCTTGTCGACTTGATGGATCTGGAATCAACTGAGATAGATCTATTTATTTATTCATTTATTTATCTATTTATTCATTTATTTATTTATTTTTCCACAATCATACAAGCTCAATAGATACCCTGGTCCTCTCCCTCCCTCCACCCCTCTCCAGTCCCCCCTTGCACTTTCCCCCATCCTTTCCCCTTCCTTTCACCCTCATCCCTCCTCTTCTCCAGTGACTCCCCCTTCCCCTCTCCCATCCCCTGAAGCACCCTTTTGCCTGGATGCCAATCCTCCCTCTGAGTCCTCCACTCTATTGAGGTGTAAGGACTCAGTGGCATAGCCCAGAGCCCTTTCTTAGGCTCCCTGTTAGTGTGGGAACACTATTATGACTATTAATCCCTTGCCTCTAAGGATCATACTGCCTGTGATCCATGCTAGATTTTGGGGGATCACTGACATGTCAGTCATTGTGAAGGTCATGCATAGTTGGATTATGGCTATTGCAGCCCTAACTTGTGTGGAGTATCTTACATATCATTGCTCCTCCCCATCTTTAGGCTCTTACAATCTTGCCACTCTTCTTCAGCAAGGTTCCCTGAGATTTAGGAGGGGGAGAGATTTGACTGGTTTGGTTCCAGGTCATTAATGTTGGGTCTTTGGTGTTCCTAATAATAGTTTGTTGTTGTTTTCAGTTTTGTTGTTCCTGTCCCACCCTTGGCTCCACCCTGATTGGTATTGGAGGTCACCTCCTAACCAAAGACAAAAAGCTGTTTAGATAGATCTCTTACACACATAAGGCATTATCTCGATTAGGTACTAAACTATGTGTAGCAAATATGTGCAGCACTCTAAAATGACAATGGCGGCCCCGCCAGCTCCCCAAGGTCCCAGGTGAAGAATTCTGCCATGGAGCCAGCGAGCAAGAGAGCCCAGCCCGGCCCCGCCCCCCACCCCTGAGCCGCCCGGCCAGCAGCACCACACCATGTAGCCTCTGGCTTAGCCCCAGACCCCAGCCCCTGGCATCCTCCTGCCCGCACACGCCTCCGCCTCCCCCCCACAGGTCGCAGGTGAAGAATTCTGCCATCAACATCAGACCTTCTGCCTTTCTGGCCCACCGGGGACCTACGCACATGGTCCACGGAAGACACACTGCTACTCAGAATTCAATAGAGCCCAAAGGAAACTCAAGCAAAATTCTAAGGAACAAAGGGAACACAGGCCATACATACGGACTCCACTACAGTCATTATATCACGTGGGCGAGATTCTTCTCATCCAGCCCAAAGATAAGTAAACTTTTTCTTTTCACCTTACTGATCCTTTAAAGTATCAATGCTGTAGATCAACTTTCTCATACAGCCGCCCCAAAACATACAACTCCAGGGAGTACACCACTCACCCCCACATTTTACCAAGATACAACATCGTAAAAGTGCACTACCAAACTAATATTCACCCCCTGGTAACATAACCTCACTTAACTGATGTACTAACAGCCTAGTAGCCTCATCTAGGATATAACAATAACTATACACAAACATACTCAATCCAAGGCAAGCACTAGTAATAACTGGCAAGTGTAACAATAACAACTACGTCAATTCAGTGAAAAACACACAGAAACTGAAAGGTCCTAAAAAACAAAACAAAAATGTACAAGTCAAAGTGCAGATCCACGAGAAACAAAACCCAAGAAGACCAATCTCCCGCTGAAAGAATCAATCACATAATGAGGGATTCCAACCAGAACAAATCCACAGAAAATAGCCATGAAAGCCAGACCCAACATAATGACTTTCAGAGTATGATCATTACCATGATTAATACTATGAAAGAGGAAATCCAAGAAGAGTTAAACAACTGTATCAACCATTTTGAACAGGAACATAACAGGTATTGGAGGAGTTGAGAAAAACAATTCAAGAAACAAAAATAGGTATAGAGCACTAAAAACAGTCTCAGGCAGAGTTTAAAATTGAAATAAAAGACAAGTTATCTTCAACCCAAAACTCAACAGAAAGTCTTATCAGCAGAACAAATGAGGCAGAAAATAGAATTTCAGATCTTGAAGACAAAGTGGGAGAATTAACCAGCTCAATGGAAGAGATTGTTAAAGCCAAAAAGATACTTGAGAGGAATATTTAAGAGATACGGGACACCCTGAAGAAGCTTAACATGCACATTCATGGAATAACAGAGCAAGAATCCCAAAATACCACACCGGAGGAAATATTTCAATTCATCATAAATGAGAACTTCCCACAACTAAAGAATGAGAGGCCTATCCAAATACAAGAGGCATTTCACACTCCAAACAGATATGACCAAAATACAAAATCGGCACGGCAAATAATAGTCAAAACACTCCACATTCAAGACAAAGAAAAGGTGCTGAGAGCTTCAAGAGAAAAAAAGCAAGTCACTTTTAAAAGTAAACCTATTAGAATAACAAATGACTACTCAATGGAAACAGTGAAAGCAAGAAGAGCTTGGAGAGACATACTTCAAGTACTAAATGAGCAAAAATGCCAACCCAGGCTGATATACCCGGCAAAGCTATCTGTCATGATTGAGGGAGAAAGAAAAGTTTTCCAGCACAAAGACAACTTGAAGGGATACATGTCTACCAAACCAGGCCTTCAAAAAATCCTAGAACTGGTACTCAAGCTTGAAGAAAAGAACAAGTGTATCCAGGAGGACAGAAGGGAAGTATAATACCACCAAAACATAAATATCAAACAACATGCTTACAAAATCTACTAAACATAAAAAATGTCCAGAATTAAAAATAATATCTCCATTATAACATTAAAGGTCAATGGCATTAACTCACCGATTAAGAGACACAGATTACAAACTTGGATTAAAAACCACAATCCAACAATCTGTTGCCTTCAAGAAACTCATCTCACCACAATAGATAGGCACATCCTAAGAATGAAAGGCTGGTCCAAAATCTTGCAAGCTAATGGAACCAGGAAACAGGCAGGGGTAGCAATTATGCTTTCAGACAAAGTGGACTTCAAGCCAAAGAAAATCATAAGAGACACAGATGGATACTACATTTTAGTCATAGGTACAATTCACCAGGAAGACTTCACAATACCGAACATTTATGCACCCAATACGGGCACCTCCACATTCATTAAGAAAACCCTACAGCGCCTAAAGCAAGACATCAACCCCCAAACGATAATTCATGGGGACTTCAAAACCCCCATCTCAACATGAAATAGATCAACAGGTCAAAAGCTTAACAGAGACACTTTGGAACTTAATCAAACCCTGAAAGAAATGGACCTTACAGATCTCTATTGAACTTTTCACCCACACGCCAAAGAATACACATTTTTCTCAGCAACACATGGAACTTTTTCCAAAATAGATCACATATTGGACCACAAAACGAACCTACACATATACAAAAAAGTTGAAATTCTAACCTGTGCCCTATCAGACCACCACGGCCTAAAGCTGGACATCCACAACACAACAAACAAGAGAAAATACACTAACTACTGGAAACTTAACAATATGATGCTGAATGAGAACTGGATTCAGGAAGAAATTAAAAAGGAAATTCAAGATTTCCTGAAAGTGAACGATAATGAAAATACAACTTACCAAAATCTCTGGGACACAAGGAAGGCTGTCCTAAGAGGTAGAGTTCATAGCTCTTAATGCCTACATCAAAAAAATGGAAACATCAGAAATAAATAACTTAATGATGCAGCTTAAGGCTTTAGAGAAACTTGAGCAATTTGATCCCAAAAGTAGTAGAAGAGCGGAGATTAGCAAAATAAGGGGAGAAATCTGAAATCGAGACTAAGAAAATGATAGAAAAAATCAACTTAAAAAGAAACTTTTTTACAAAATGAAATTCAAAAGTCTAATAATTATCTTTAAAAAGGTTCTGCTTGGAGCAGCAAAACTGCAAAAGAAAATCAACATACCACTATCCAGAACTTCAGAGACTCTATATCAACCACCTAGAACTAGGCCAGACTAATCGCTCCCCATCCTGAAGCTCAGGGACATTTGCGGAAGAGGGGTCAGTAAGAGTGTAAGAGCAAAAGGATGGGAGGAGCAATGATTTGCAAGATACTCCACACAAGTTAGGGCCGAGCAATCATAATGGGACATTGCATGCCCGGCGCAATGTCCAACACACTATTGACCTCACAAAGTCTAGCATCTGCTAAAGGCACCAAGATCCTTGGAGGCAAGAGATTGACAGCCAAAGTAGTGTTCCTATGCTTAAGGGGAACATGGGAAAGGGTCAGGGAAATGCCACTGGGTCCTTGTAAGTCATCGGAGAGGAGGGCCCAGAGGAGAGTCAGGCATGCACAAGAAAGGACTCTGGGAATTGGGGCGGGAGGCACGGGGGACAAGGAGGGAGGTGTGGGGGGAGGGGGAGCAGGGAGTTCCGGGGGAGGAGGGAGGGAGGGAGGGAACTGGTGTACCTATTAAGTTTGTATGAGCTGAAATAATAATAAAAATGTATTAATAAATAACTAAATAAATAAAAAACTGATACTTTGAAAAAATCATAAGATTGATACACCCCTAGCTAAATTAACCAAAAGCAAGAGAGAGAAAACCCAAATTAACAAAATTAGAAATGAACATGGAGTTATCACTACTGATACCCAAGAAATCCGGAGAATTATAACATCATATTTCAAAAAAATATACTCTGTGAAATATGACAACCCAAAAGAGATGGATGAATTTCTAAGTAAACACAGCTTACCTAAATTGAATCAGGAAGTTGTAAATTATTTAAATAGTCCTATAACATATAAGGAAATTGAAGAAGTAATCTCAAATCTTCCCACCAAAAAATGTCCTGGACCAGATGGATTCAGCACAGAGTTCTACCAGACGTTTAAGGAGTTAATAACACCAATACTCCTTAAACTGTTCCATCAAATAGCAAAGGAAGGAACACTACCAAGTTTCTTCTATGAAGCTAATATAGTTTTAATCCCAAAACCTAATAAAGATTCACTTAAAAAAGAAAACTATTGGCCGATCTCTGTGATGAACACAGACGCAAAGATTCTCAACAAAGTCTTAGCAAATCGGATTAAAAAACATATTAAAAAGATCATTCACGGGGACCAAGTGGGCTTCATCCCTGGCACACAAGGTTGGTTCAACATACGCAAATCAATAAATGTAATTCATCATGTAAACCAGTCCAAAGTCCAAGACCACATGATACTCTTGATAGATGCAGAAAAAGCTTTTGACAAGATCCAACAGCCTTTTATGATCAAAACACTACAGACAGTAGGAATGGAAGGAACCTTTATCAATATAATAAAAGCTGTAAACAACAAGCCCACAGCAAGGATTATGCTCAATGGGGAACAATTGGAAGCATTCCCACTTCGATCAGGAACTAGACAAGGCTGTCCACTCTCACCACTTCTATTCAATATTGTACTTGAAGTCTTAGCTGAAGCCATAAGACAAGAAAGGGACATAAGAGGGATTCAAATCGGCAAGGAAGAAGTCAAGCTTTCCCTATTTGCAGATGACATGATCTTATAACTGAGTGATCCCAAAAACTCCACCAGGAAGCTCCTGGAACTAATTGAGAAGTTCAGCAGGGTGGCAGGATACAAAATAAATGTGCAAAAATCAGAAGCCTTCCTATATGCCCAGAATGAAAGAAGTGAAAAAGCCTTGAGAGAAACAATCTCATTTACTGTAGCCCCTAAAAAAATGAAATACCTTGGTATAAACCTAACTAAGGAGGTAAAAGACCTTTACAATGAAAACTTTAAAACCCTAAAGAAAGAAATAGCAGAAGACACCAGAAGGTGGAAAGACCTCCCTTGTTCCTGGATTGGCAGAATCAACATCGTAAAAATGACCATCCTACCAAAGGCAATATACAGATTCAATGCTATAACAATCAAAATCCCAAAGCAATTCTTCAAAGAAGTTGTCCAAACAATCTCAAAGTTCATATGGACTTTGACAATTCTGAGTAACAAAAACACTGCTGAAGGTATTACCATACCAAACCTTAGTCTATAGTATAAATCCATAATTATAAAAACAGCCTGGTACTGGCTCCAAAATAGACACAGATCAATGGATAAGGATTGAAGACCCAGTTATAAGCCCACAAAAATATCATAAGACCACAATAATACAGCCATTTGATCTTTGACAAAGATGCCCAAAGAATCCAATGGAAAAAGAACAGCATCTTCAACAAATGGTGCTGGCACAACTGGATCTCCCCATGCAGAAGATTAAAGCTGGACAGTACTTGTCACCATGTACAAGACTTAATTCCAAATGGATCAAGGACCTTGATATCAGGCTAGAGACTATAAAAACCATAGTTGAAAGGATAGGGAACTCTCTCGAGCTGATTGGGCTAAGCCAACATTTCCTAAACAGACATCCAATGGCACAGTCACTGCTACCAACTCTCAACAGTTGGGATCTTGTGAAATTAAAGAGCCTCTGTTCAGATAAACAGATTGTAACACAAGCTCAAAGGCAACCCACAGAATGGGAGAAAATCTTCACTAACCACATATCTGATAGAGCTCTACTGTCCAGAGTGCGCAAAGAACTTAGAAAACTAAACACCAAGGAAACCAATGGCCTAATTAAAAAATGGGCCCTGGAACTTAAAAGAAGTTTTACCAGGGATGAAATTAAAATGTCTAACAAATATCTTAAAAAATGCTCCACTTCTTTAGCCATCAGGGAAATGCAAATCAAAACCTCCCTGAGATATCACCTCACCCTGGTCAGGATGGCAAAAATCCACAATACAAACAACAACAAGTGCTGGAGAGGATGTGGAGAGAGGGGAACTCTCCTACATTGCTGGTGGGAATGCAGGCTCATACAGCCACTCTGGTGAGCCGTCTGGAGATTCTTAAAGAAATTAAAGATTGAAATACCATATGACCCTGCTATTCCACTTTTGGGAATAACCCCCCATACAGCAGAGGTTCAACTCGATAGCACAAGCACGACCATGTTCATAGCAGCAGTGTTTACAATAACAAAGTCATGGAATCAACCTAAATGTCCAACAGTTGGCGAGTGGATAAGGAAACTGTGGTACATCTATACAATGGAGTACTACTCAGCCATCAAAAATGATGAATTGCTGGAATTTGCTGGGAAATGGATGTCATTGGAAACAATTATATGAAGTGAAGTATCCCAAACCCAGAAAGTTAAGCGCCGTATGTACTCCCTAATAGGTGGCTCCTAGTACCAAACTCACCCAGCCCACATTGAGACACTCAAAGGTAAACCTATGTAATACAGTAATTGCAATGATTATGAACAGGAGGGATGGGGTTGGAGGTCCACACCAGACGCAAGGAGAGAGGGGACCATGTTATAGCAGAGAAAATAGGCCTCCACGGAATGCAAGTAAGTAATGTGACACCTGGTTAAGTTCACAGACATTCGTTCCTGATCATTTACAGCTGAGGGGGTATGATCTCACCAGAAGGGGAGGCCATATAGTCTGGCAGATGAAAGATGATCATTTTGCAAATGGGTGACTGACCCCTCCCTCACCGAGGTTTCCTGGTTTTATTACAACTACCCTTGGATGTGCTATTATAACAAGACTCCAGTTTAACAACTTTTTGTCTCTGTCCAGGGGGTGACATACAGTGCCCTTCAGGATAGAGTGAAGGGAATTGCAGGAGCAGCAAAACTGCAAAAGACAATCAACAAACCACAATCTAGAACTTCGGAGACTCTATATCAACCACATAGAACTAAGCCAGCCTAATCTCCCCCCATCCTGAAGCTCAGGGACATTTGCGTAAGAAGGGGCGGTAAGATTGTAAGAACAAAAGGATGGGAGGAGCAATGATTTGCAAGATTCTCCACACTAGTTAGGGCTGAAGCAATCATAATAGGACTTTGCATGCCCTGCGCAATGTCCAACACACTATTGACCTCACAAAGCTAGCATCGGCTAAAGGCACCAAGATCCTTGGAGGCAAGGGATTGACAGCCACAGTAGTGTTCCTATGCTTAAAGGAAACACGAGAATGGGTTCAGAAAAATGCCACTTGTTCCTTTTACATCATTGGAGAGGAGGACCAAGAGGAGAGTTAGGCATACACAATAAAGGACTCTCTGGGAATTGGGGGGGAGTCATTGGGGGATGGAGAGGGAGGGAGGGGGAGCAGTGGGGTTCGGGTGAAGGAGGAGGGGGGAGTTTGTATATGCGGAAATAATAAAAAATGTATTAAAAAATAAAAAAATAAAATGGCAATGGCCCATATCTAAGGAGATATTTAAGAAAATTTTGCTTTTTTCTTGCTTGTCTTTGTATATTTTTGCTGAGTTCATCTACCCTATAGCCGCTATTGCCACTTATGCTGCCATACTATGCTGACATCAGAACCCAGGTTTTTGGCCATCCAATGTACACTGAAGAACAGAGGCTTCTCAGGAATATTCCATTTTTTTCAATCCCATATTTGAAAAACAGAGGCATCCAGACTTACTCACTGAGCAGTTTCTAGAGTCTCAGTGTCTATATTTTGAAAATAAGCATTTTTTGACTTTGATATTTAGGCACAGGTATCAATTTGACAGTTGAAGGCTTCAACTTTGGGGAATATCTTTTAAATTAGTAGTAGAGTTAATCCCTAAGGAAGCCAGCAAGAGACTGTCTAATTGATAAGGAAGTCCCAGCCCAAGTGAAGATTTTCCCCTCTCAGCCATTATGTAGATACGAATTAGTAAGTTTCCTTGATCCTTAATGTTGGTGTGTTCTTTTCTGTCAAGCTACAGAAAGAACTGTAATTGGACAATCAGAAGCCAAGAGTAAAATCCTTCGTTCGCTTAAGCAATTTGGTTGTGAATTTATTGGCAACTTATAAACAAACTGTAACAGACTCCCTAGATTGCATCATGTAAGCCAATCTAATAAACCCTTTTGTTTTATATATGTATATATATATATATATATTCTTTTTCAAGTTATATATATGACATATATATACACACACACACTTTTTATAAGTTCTTTTTCTGTTGAAAACCAGGAATGATACTGATGATAGTAATAGACATGGTTCTAAATGGTTATAAATAGGAATGGTACTAAAGAGTCCCTTGGTAGTATGGAGAACACTAAAATCTGTGATGTGCACCATGCACTATTTAAGGAACTAGACAACTAAAAAGGACTTGATACCTCTTATTCACCTCTTGTGAGACATAAGAAACTTTGTATATAAAACTTTTCAACATTTGTGGGAAAATATGGAGGACTAGGATGCTGCAAGGCAGTTGCTTCTAACATCTATAAATAAAACAAAGCAAAGAAAAGAATAAGCTCACAGATAAAAATATCCTAGACCCAGATACATATAAACAAGCTAAAAGTTTCTAAGTATGCCTTGGAAAGGACACTTCTCAACAGTTGTAGGGCCCAGGTTGCTGAAAACTGTACTCAAGCTCAGATTCTAATGAGTTTATTTTACATGAAGAAATACTTTCTATTCCACCCTTAGCAGAGGATACATAACTACCCCCAGCTGCTGAAAACTTTTTCTACCATTGCATATGGGAATTGATTATGCATTGCTTGTGGAACAGGCATGTAAAGCAATTTTTTTACTCAATAAAGATACCAAGTGAGAAAAAACTGATATCTTTCAGTGTCCATCCATATAAATAAGCACAAAGTTAAGCATCTATTGAGGTGAGGTAGAAAGTGTGATATAAACAGGAGGTTTGCCACACTGATAAAGAGCTTAATGAGTTTTTTAAATCATATAAACAGAAGCCTGAGATGCAAGTATAGCAGTGTATTTTAAGGATGTGGAAGTATGGTGGAAAGAACATAAAATTAGATGAGCCCCAGTAAACAGATTTTATATATATTGTTCTATTTGGTTCAGTTCACAAACGAACACAGTCTATTTGATTGGTTGACTGGAGCATGGGTTAAAAGATAATTAACTGTAAATTACCTAGAGATGTTTCATATCTCTTGACTTACTGTTGAAGAAGAGATTCAAACGTATTGAGAAATAAAAATATTAGTTTGAATTTGCTGTGTGAAACTTAATCCTGCATGATCAGAAGGCCAAGAAGACATCCCTTTAAGTAAATAATTAGAAATGGATTTGTGAGAGAGGCATCAGCATATTTGAAGAGCATTGTCATTATTTTTGTCTGTATTCCACACCTTATAGTAGGAGCTATGTATGTTCAACTGAATGATTTTTTTTCCTGTAACAGTGAAGAATCTTTCCACTTTTCATTTATTTTGACATTGTGATAGTTCCATAAATCTGAAGTGGAAGTTAAGCTGTTCAATACAGAAGTTGTTTTAAAAGTGTCATATAATGGATTCATTTGGTGCTACCAAAAAAAAGAAAACCCACAAAGATATAAATAATTGGCTATAAAGGAAACCATCACTATATCAAAACACACAGGAACTATACTAATTTCACAGGAAAAATTGAAGTAATTTCTACTGTGTTAGAAGAATAAAGTACATTTGTTACTGCAGTGAGGGAGGGGTCAATCACCCATTTGCAAAATGGTTACTTTTTATCTGCCAGACTATATGCCCTCCCCTTCTGGTGAGATCATACCCCCTCAGTTGTAAATGATTAGGAACGAAAGTCTGTGAACTTAGCAAGGTGTCCCATTACTTACTTGAAGTCCTTGATGGAGGCCTATTTTCTCTGCTGTAACATGGTCCCCTCTCTCCATGTTTCAACAAACCACAATCCAGGACTTCAGAGATTCTATATCGACCACGTAGAACTAAGCCAGCCTAATCTCTCCCCATCCTGCAGCTCAGGGAAATTTGTGGAAGAGGGGGTCGGTAAGATTGTAAGAGCACAAGGATGGGAGGAGTAATGATATGCAAGATACTCCACACAAGTTAGGGCCGAAGCAATCATAATTGGACTTTGCATGCCCTGCTCAATGTCCAACACATTATTGACCCCACAAAGTCTACCATTTGCTAAAAGCACCAAGATCCTTGGAGGCAAGGGATTGACAGCCACAGTAGTGTTCCTATGCTTAAGGGGAACACAGGAAAGGGTTCAGGGAAATGCCACTGAGTCCTTGTACGTTATCGGAGAGGAGGGCCCAGAGGAGAGCCTGGCATGCACATTAAAGGATTCTCTGGGGATTGGGGGGGATGCACTGGGAGATGGGGAGGGAGGGGTGAAGGGAGGGGGAGCAGGGGGGTCGGGGGGGACGAGGAGGGAGGGACTGAACCAGTGTACCTACCAAGTTTGTATGAGCTGAAATAATGAAAAATTTTAAAGAAAGACAATGGGAAAAAAGAAAAAGAACAATAGTAACATTATGTTTAAAAACAAACAGAAAAACTGATCTACAGTCTGCCCAGTGCACCAAAACAAGCAACAAGAGCAGATACTAGTGCAACTTTATCCTGATCATCCATTTATGAAGAAAAGTTAGTTTGGATGAGACAACTTTCAATCCTTTCCTTGTACACACAAAGACTTTTAAAAGTCACAGGTCAGAAAATGCTACAATAAATTTTATCGTCCTTCTTGATTAGCCAAACAAGCTAAAATACCTTTCAGCCTGAATATTTATTTGCCTATGTATCCCACTGTGTCAATAGGCTTTTGATTAAAAAAAATCTTCCCCAAACTTTTAACAAGAGGCATCACATATAGAAGTGACAAAAATAAGTTAGTTCCCCTTCCCCAAAAGGTTATTATTTAATCTCTAAAGCATAAAAGCTAAATATTATATATATACACATATATATACATATATACATATATATATCTTCTACAAATTAACCAGTGTTTTTACAAAAGTAAAGCAGGTTGAACTAATGGCATTACACTGTATTTGTGGTAAAGTATGAGGCACAAGAATTGTACATATTAGGCATTTTCAGTCTAATCAGTCTCTATGGTCATCATTTAATTCTTGGCAACATAGATAATAACTGGCATATATCTTGATACTGGAGTCATCAATTGTAGAACAAGAAGCAGTGTTTGTATTTGACAAATGACTGCAATGGTGAACAAACTTCTTTTATGGACTTTGTGATTTGTTTTGTCGTTGGTCACTCTCAGCAGATCCTTGGTTTGATTGTTCCATATTCCTGCTTTCCTCACCTGCAGTCTCCAACATCTCTTCATCATCTTCATCGTCATGCAGGTCTTTAGAAAGTAACTGTCTAGCTAATTTAATATTCAGTCCTTCGTTGTAGTGAAGCTTCCTTTTCATTTCAAATTGTCGCTTTTTTTCTCGTTCTTCAGGTGACAGATCATTATCTTCCTCCTCACTGCTTTCTTGTTCCCGAGTCCGATACTTTGGCTCTGAGCCTTGAGCAGAAGCTAATTTCTTAGCTAAGGCATCTGGAATCAAGGCTTCATGGGTTTCCGAATCACTGTATTCTTCATCATCACCTATCATATTATGGTAAGGAGTACTTGGTTCATCTATTTTCATTAAACCATAGTCTTTGCCTGCTGGATGATACGTTGCCAGGATATTCATTTCATCCCATTTCTGGGACTTTTTCCTCAGCTCCTCCTCCACATTCCGGCAGGGCTGTTCGGCCGAGGCCACCACTTGGGAAGTCGCAGAGGTCTTATTCTTCAGAATTCCCTTGATGGGCTGGTGCGAGGCCTTCGAGGCCGCCATTTCCGGTCGCTCTGGCTGTCGGCTCAGGGTCGCAGCTGGCGTGGGGATCCAGGCAGAGAAGGCTCGAGCACTCCTGAGAGCCTCCCTGCAGCCACGGAGCCCGCGCGGGGCGAGAGTAGCTGCAGCAGGCTGTCGCCGAAACGGCTCCTGGCATCATTCTCACGACACAATGACCATGACGCCACAGCCAATGCCACGTGGCAGGCGGCCTCTCGTCGCCAGCGCTTCAGCCCGCAGCCAGCGAGGGAGGCCTGCCTAGTGACCCACTGAATCAACTGAATGATTTAAATTCAATGTATCTAATTGAATCCTAGATATCAGTGATAAAGAGAAATCACCAAAGGCAAAGATAAGCACACAACTTTGGTGTACTTATAATGATTGACAATACAGTCAAAATAATTCTCATAATGGTCTAACTGCTTTAGATTTTTCACATTAGCTAATTAATCACGGGACTCCCAGATGTAAAACACATAGGATGTCTATTAAGTTCATATTCAATATGTATAAGCAGAACACATTCCAGAGCAAATGAACTAAAGGACTACCTTGAATTATAACCACAGAGAATCATAGTTTTCAAATGAAATTCCAGTCCAAAGAAAATTCACAGGTTCAACCCAGGCTGCCTTGGGCTTGCCTGGGCCACGGCCCAGGTCCCTCTTTCCCCTCTTCCTGGGACAGGACTCCCTCCCAGTCCTCCATCCCAGCCCCTCTGCCCTTCCTACCCTCCCGGGGCCCTCGCATGGTCCAGGGAGGACACACTGTTACTCAGAATTCAACAGAGTCCAAAGGAAACTCAAGCAAAGCTCTAGGGCACAAAGTCCATACATCTGAAGTCCTCTAAAATCATCCTATCAAATGGGGGAGATTCTTCACATTCAGCCCAAAAATAAGTAAACGAATTTTTTTAACCATACTGCTCCTTTCTAGTATTAATCACTGTAGATTAACTTTTCCGTATAGCCACCCCAAAAATATATACAACTCCAGGGTTTATACCACTCACCCTCACATATCACCAATGTACTAAATGGTAAAAGTGCACTACCATACTAATATTCACCCCCTGTCTACTTAACCTGACTTAAGTGATGTACTAACATCCTAAGAGACTCATCTAGGAAATAACACTAACAACAGACAAACATACCCAACTCCAAGGCAAGCACTAGTAATAACTGCCCGAGAGCAGTAACATCAACTAAGTCAGTTCAGTGAAAAACACACAGAAACTGAAAGGTCTTAAGAGACAAAACAAATGTCCAAGTCAAAGTGCAGATACATGAGAAACAAAATCCGGGAAGACAAATCTCCCACTGAAAGAATTAATCCCACAATGATGGATTCCAACAAGAACAAATTCACAGAAAATAGCCAAGAAAGCCAGACCCAAGATAACAACTTTCAAAGCATGATCATTACCATGATCAATACTATGAAAGAGGAAGTCCGAGAGGAGTTAAATAACCGCATCAACCACTTTGAACAGGAACACAACAGACACTTAGAGGAGACAAAAATAGGTATAGAGCAGTTAAAACAGTCTCAAGCAGAGTTTAAAATTGAATTAAAAGACAAGTTATCTTCAACCCAGAACTCAACAGAGAGTCTCATTAGTAGAACTAATGAAGCAGAAAATAGAATTTCAAACCTTGAAGACAAAGTGGGAGTATTAACCAGCTCCATGGAAGAGGTTGTTAAAACTAAAAAGATACTTGAGAGGATTATTCAAGATTATGGGAAAGCCTGAAGAAGCCCAACATGCATAATCATGGAATACCAGAGCAAGAACCCCAAAACACCACACCTGAGGAAAATTTTCAAATTATCATGAATGAAAACTTCCCTCAACTAAAGAATGAGAGGCTCATCCAAATACAAAAGGCATTCCACACACCAAACAGATATTATCAAAATAGAAAATTGCCACGACAAATAATAGTCAAAACACTCCACATTCAAGACAAAGAAAAGGTGCTGAGAGCTGCAAGGGAAAAAAAAAAAGTCACTTTAAAGGTAAACCTATTAAAATAACAAATGAATTCTCAATGGAAACAGTAAAAGCAAGAAGAACTTGGAAAGACATACTTCAAGTATTAAATAAGCAAAAATGTCAACCCAGCCTGATATACCCGGCAAAACTATCTGTCATGATTGAGGGAGAAAGAAAAGTTTTTCAGCACAAAGAAAAATTGAAGGCTTACATGTCTACCAAACCAGGCCTTCAAAAAATGCTAGAAATGATACTCAAGACTGAAGAAAAAAACAAGCATATCCAGGAGGACAGAAGTATAATAACACCAAAACCTAAAAGCCAATTAATAAACTTACAAAAACCACTAAACATAGAGTAACCGGACTTAAAAGTAATTTCTCCATTATAACATTACATGTCAATGGAATTAACTCACCGATCAAGAGACACAGATTACAAACTTGGATTAAAAATTACAATCCATCAATTTGCTGCCTGCAGGAAACTCATCTCACCACAAAAGATAGGCACATCCTAAAAATAAAAGGCTGGTCAAAAATTCTGCAAGCTAATGGAGCCAGGAAGCAAACAAGGGTAGCCATTATGCTATTAGACAAAGTAGACTTCAAACCAAAAAAAAAATCATAAGAGACACAGATGGATACTATATTTTACTCACAGGTAAAATCCATCAGGAAAACTTCCCAATACTGAACATATATGCACCCAATACAGGACCCTCCACATTAATTAGCAAAACCTACAACATTTAACGTGAGAAATCAACCCCCAAATGATAATTCTTGAGGATTTCAATACCACACTCTCAACATGGGATAGATCAACAGGTCAAAACCTTAACAGAGACACATTGGATCTTAATCAAACCCTTACTGAAATGGACTATACAGATCTCTATCGAACTTTTCATCCACACATGAAAGAATACACATTTTCTCAGCAGTACCTGGAATTTTCTCCAAAATAGACAACATATTGGGCCACAAAACGGTTCTCCACATATACAGGAAAGTTGAAATTCTAGCCTGCACCCTATCAGAACACCATGGTCTAAAGCTTGACATCCACAGCACACTAACAGAAAACACACTAACTCCTGGAAACTTAACACTACAATGCTGAATGAAAATTGGATTCAGGAAGAAATTAAAAAGGAAATTTAAGATTTCCTGAAAGTGAATTATAATGAGAATACATCTTATCAAAATCTTTGGGACACAATGAAGGCTGTCCTAAGAGGTAAGTTCATAGCTCTTAAGGCCTACGTCAAAAAAAATGGAAACATCATGAATAAATAACCTAACAATGCAGCTTAAAGCTTGAGAAACACTAGAGCAATCTGATCCCAAAAGCAGTAGAAGAGAGGAGACGAGCAAAATAAGGGGAGAAATATCTGAAATTGAGATTAGGAAAATGACAGAATCAACCAGTCAAAAAGCTGGTTCTTTGAAAAAATCAGTAAGATTGATACACCCCTAGCTAAATTAACCAAAAGTAGGAGAGAGAATACACAAATTAACAAAATTAGAAACGAAAATGGAGTTACCACTGCTGATACCCAATAAATTCAGATTATTATAACGTCATATTTCAAAAATGTATACTCTGTGAAATTTGACAACACAAAAGAAATAGATGAATTCCTCAGTAAGTACAACTTACCTAAATTGAATGAGGAAGTTGTGAATTATTTAAATAGTCCTAAAACATATGAGGAAATTGATGAAGTATTCTTGAATCTTCCCACTAAAAAATGTCCTGGACCAGATGGATTCAGCACAGAGTTCTACCAGACATTTAAGGAGATAATAACACCAATACTCCTGAAACTGTTCCATCAAATAGCAAAGGAAGGAACACTACCAATTTCCTTCTATGAAGCTAATATCGTCTTAATCCCAAAACCTAGTAAAGATACACTTAAAAAAGAAAACTATAGGCCAATCTCTTTGATGAACACAGATACAAAGATTCTCAACAATGTCTTAGTAAATCAGATTCAAAAACATATCAAAAAGATCATTCACGGGGACCAAGTAGGCTTTATCCCTGGCACACAAGGTTGGTTCAACATAAGCAAATCAATAAACATAATTCACCATATAAACCAAGACAAAGTCCAAGACCACATACTCTTGATAGATACAGAAAAAGCTTTTGACAACATCCAACAGCTTTTTATGGTCAAAACCCTAGAGATAGTTGGAATGGAAGGAACCTTTATCAATATAATAAAAGCTGTATACAGCAAGCCCACAGCAAGGATTATACTCTATGGGGGAAAATTTGAAGCATTCCTGCTTTGATCAGGAACTAGACAAGGCTGTCCACTCTCATCACTTCTATTCAATATTGTACTTGAGGTCTTAGTTGAAGCCATAAGACAAGAAGAGGAAATAAAAGAGATTCAAATAGGCAAGCAAGAAGTCAAATTATCTTTATTTGCAGATGACATGATCTTATATCTGAGTGATCCCAAAAACTCCACCAGGAAGCTCCTGGAGCTAATACAGAAGTTCAGCAGGGTGGCAGGATACAAAATAAACACACAAAAACCAGTGGCCTTCCAATATACCCAGAATGAAAGAAGTGAAAAAGCACTGAGAGAAACAATCCAATTTACTATAACCCCTGAATGAATGAAATACCTTGGTATAAACCTAACCAAGTAAATACGAGACCTTTACAATGAAAACTTTAAAACCTTAAAGAAAGAAATTGCAGAAGACACCAGAAAGTGGATGGTCCTCTTATGTTCCTTCATTGTCAGAATCAATATCATAAAATTGACCATCCTATCAAAGGCAATATACAGATTCTATGCTATACCAATTAAAATCCCAAAGCAATTCTTTAAAGAGGTTGATCACACAATCTCAAAATTCATATGGAGGCACAAAAGACCAAGGATAGCAAAAGCAATCCTGATAACAAAAACACTGCTGGAGGTATCACCATATCAAACCTCAGTCTATAATACAAATACATAGTTATAAAAACAGCCTGGCAATGGCTCCAAAATAGACACACAGATCAATGGATAAGGGTTGAAGACCCAGATATGCGTCTACACAATTACAGCCATTTGATCTTTGACAAAGAGGCCAAAAAAATCCCATGAAAAAAGAACAGCATCTTCAACAAATGGTGCTGGCAAAACTGGATGTCCACATGCAGAAGAATAAACTCGACCTATATTTGCCACCATGTATTAGAATTAATTACAAATGGATCAAGGACCTCAATATGAGGCCAGAGACTATAAAAACCTTAGTTGAAAGGGTCAGGAACTCCCTCTAGCTGATTGGGCTAGGCGAACAGTTCCTAAACTGACATCCAATAGCACAGTCAACCAACACTCAACAGATGGGATCTTATGAAATTAAAGAGCTTCTGTTCAGATAAAGAGATTGTAACTCGTGCACAAAGGCAACCCACAGAATGGGAGAAAATCTTCACTAACCACATATCTGATAGAGATTTATTATGCACAGTGCACAAAGAACTTAGAAAACTAAACACCAAGAAAACAAATGGCCCAATTAAAAAATAGGCCTTGGAACTTACAAGAAACTTTACCAGGGAAGAAATTGAAATGTCTAACAAATATTTTAAAAAATGCTCTGTGTCCTTAGCCATTGTGGAAATGCAAATCAAAACCTCCTTGAAATATCATCTCATCCTGGTCAGGATGGCAAAAATCCACAATACAAACAACAACAAATGCTGGAGGGGATGTGGAGAGAGGGGAACTCTCCTACATTGCTGATGGGAATCCAGGCTCATACAACCACTCTGGCGAGCCATCTGGAGATTCTTAAATAAATTAAAGATTCAAATGCCATATGACCCTGCTATCCCACTTTTGGGAATAACCCCCCATGCAGCAGAGGTTCGCCTCGATAGCACAAGCTCGACCATGTTCATAGCAACACTGTTTACAATAGCAAAGTCATGGAATCAACCCAAATGTCCAACAGTTGACGAGTGGATCAGGAAACTGTGGTACATCTATATAATGGAGTACTACTCAGCCATCAAAAATGATGAATTACTGGAATTTTCTGGGAAATGGATGTCATTAGAAACAATTATATGAAGTGAAGTATCCCATACCCAGAAAGTTAAGCGCCATATGTACTCCCTAATAGGTGGATCCTAGTACCAAACCCACTTAGTGACACACTCAAAGGTAAATCTCTGTAATACCTACAGTAATAGGAAAGATTCAAGCAAGGAGAGCCATGCCAGAAACAAAGAGAGAGGGAATCATGCTACAGCAGAGAAAATAGGCCACCATCATGGACTGTAACTAAGTAATGAGACATCTGGTTAGGCTCACAGACTTTTCTTAGTGGTCACTTGCATCTGATGGGTTATGATCTCACCAGAAAGGGAGGGCATAGAGTCTGGCAGTTAAAGAGTAACCATCCTGCAAATGGTCTACTTATTCCATCTACCTTTGAATCTACTCTTGTAGTAAGACTCTGTTTTAACAGCCTTTTATCTTTGGCCAGGGGGTGACATCTAATACCCATCAGGATGGACCCAAGGGCACTGCAGGAGCAGCAAAACTGAAAAAAAATCAACAAACCATAATTCAGAATATCAGAGACTCTACAACAACCACCTGGAACCAGGCCAACCTAATCTCTCCCCATCTTAAATCTCATGGAAATTTGTGGAAGGGGGGTGGTAAGATTGTAAGAGTCTAAAGATGGGGAGGAGCAATGATATACAAGATACTCCATATAAGTTAGGGCTGAAGTAATCATAATAGGACTTTGCATGACCTGCACAATGACCAACATATCATTGAACCCCCAAAGTCTAGCATGGATCACAGGCACTAGGATCCTTAGAGGCAAGGGATTAACAGCCACAATAGTGTTCCTATACTAAAGTGGAACACTCAAAAAAGAGCTCTAGGCAATGCCACTGAGTCCTTACACCTCATCAGAGAGGAGAACTCAGAGGGAAGTTTGACATGCACACTATAGGATGCTCCAGGAATGGGAGGGGAGGTGGCACTGGGAGAAAGGGAGGGAGGGGAGAAAGAAAAGGGAAAAGGTGGGAAGGGAGCAAAGGGATTCAAAGAAGTGTGGAAGGAGGGAGGGGAATGGGGTACTTATCAACTTTGTATGAGTGAAAGAAATAAAAAGAAAAAAGAAAATTCACAGGTTTATAAACCCTTGAACAAGGCGGAAGGCAGGTCCCCTTGAAGAAAGACTTTGCTACAATAATGCAATTTTTGCTACTGCTCTCTCCCATCATTCCTAAAACAACCTCCATTTTACTGCTGGGATAATCGTACATCAGTTAAAAACAAATAATCAGAACTTACTGAGTTTACTTGACACTACCTTCAAACTGACATTCTAGGATACCTCCAAATCACTAATACCATCCAAGTAAATTAGGGTTTATGTATATCAGATGATCTATGTAATTTTCACCAAAGTCTCCTTAACAGTGGATTAAACAGGTCACCAAATTCACTGATGGGTTTCTCTCCAGGCCAAGAATGCATAATTGTGATAGATGTGTTTAGAAATTGATAAAACTTCCATATTGGTTCCCTGATCTGTGCAGTGAGTGAAAGAGTGGATTTATAAATATTAGGTTTGGAAAGGTTAAATGGAAGACATTAGGACAGACCATACCAGGAAAATAGTGAATCAAAATAATATCACAACCCTAAGGATTACAAAATTATTGGCAACATCAAGGTCTTGATAGATATACCCCTTTAATTATCCCATTTGATCTGTTCAGAATAGGAATGGATCATGAAGGTGAGAAATTGTTTATCAAATATTTAGTCAAATATTAGGTTCAGTTTCTGCTGATTTAAAAAATATGGTTTTGTTTTTAACAGATTAACAGCCTCCTGGTATCTCTTAGGCAGCTGTTGTGTCTTAGATTTCCAATTTTTTGACAAAAAGTCTGAAAAAAACAACTTAAGGACATAAAGGACTTATTTAGCCTGGCCAATGCAAAAGAGATATATTCCATCACAGAGGGAAAAACAAAGCATAAGGCATGGATAGCATTATAGAAGTTGCAGGAAGTTGGATGGTCGCACTGAATCCATGTTCAAGAATCTGAGAAAGAACATGAGGGGAAATGGTAACAAAACCTCAAAGTCTGACCCTAGTGATACACTTCTTCCAGCAATGCTCTACCTTCTAAGGATACTATGACCCTCTCAAATAGTGTCACCATCTGAGAACCAATTGTTCAGATATTTTAAGCCTGTATAGTGAACACGTCATGAAAAAAACAAGCAGAACTTGACTTTTAGCTTGTAAGGTCATCAGTGTACTTGTCTTCACTACCTTAATAACATTAACTCTACAGCCATGTGTCATAACTTAAATTATGGGGCTCTTGATTGCTAGACTCTTCCATAAAGTGTCAGACAGATCCATTATGTTAATGTTATGCTGAATGGACTAAGTGATCCAAAAGTAGCAACAAATTTAACCAAAATTTAAGAATTTTCTACCTTAAAAAATTCTAGGAGTCCAGTGGTGTGGGGTCATGTACAGATATTCCTTCTATGATGAAAAATAAGCTGTTGAATCTGGTACCTCTCACCACTACACAAAATGCATAATGAATGAGAAGCAAGCATATTTGCATTTTGGTGGTAACACATTCCTCATTTTGGTATGTCACTATGGTCCAAATACAAAGTGACTTGAAAAGCTGATAGTCTGAACATAGTCTAGAATGGAAGAAGGCTATTCAACAGGTTCAAAGTGCCATGCCAGCTGCTCTGCCATATGAGGCATGTGATGCAAATAGACAGTGTGAAATGTTAAGTATCATTGTATATATTGTATTGCATCATTGTGAGACTGGATGTTAATGTAATGTACTCCAATATTCATTCATGCCAGATGACCACTGTAATAAAGCATTTTATAAAGTCAATGAAATATTCCCAGATTACAAAAGATTATCAGGATAAAAGAACATAATATCAAAAATATCTCTATATGAAACACAGATACATGAAATTAAAGCTTAATCTCTTTGTTTCATCATCTATAGGAAGAATATATGACTTAGGAAGATTACAGAATTATCATGGATACAGAAAAATGAGATCCCAATTTGCAGTGTAGCCATTGAAACCTAAACATTACTTGAATTTAAAAGAGTAATAAACTCAACTCCCTAAAAATGTTTCTAAAAATAGAGATATATCTCAATGTTGTTATCCAACTTCTTTCAGCCTTCTTCCTAGATAATTATACATCAATCTAGTAGGAGATAGTATTCCCTCCTTACATACTTTTTTCTCTTTTATGTCTTCATTTTGCTATATTTTCTTGCTCAGTTATTGTGTTTGTTGATACAGTTTCAACCTCATTCCACAACCAATAAATCTCAAATATTCAGCTCCAGTCAAATCTCAAGCTCCAGTTTTGGTCACTCTCTTGACTTTCAAATAAATCAGTCCAATTTTACTAACGCGTATTTCCTCTTGAAGACTACACTTGTACCTTAGACTTTCTGAAAGCAGTTGATTAGTAAGGGCATAGCCAGAAGCAGTTACCCACTTAAAGTAGGATCTTTTCAGTCAGAATTCTTAACAACGACAACAACAAAACAAATTATGAAGAAAGCAAAAATAAAAGCATGTTAGCTATTATTATCTGAAAGAACAAATCCCCAGAAGCTTAAAGAAATACATATAAGAGGATTCATTATATTGGATTATTCGATAGTGTTTAGGTAGTCCAGTAATGGCTTTCTTCACATTGGAGAGATAGAGACTGAGAACATAGTGGGTGCTCGGTTCATGAAGATGGATGCCTCAGCACTCCTAATCTGGCACTGAATATCTGGAGTACATTACATTAACATCCAGTCTCACAATGATGCAATACAATATATACAATGATACTTAACATTTCACACTGTCTATTTGCATCACATGCCTCATATGGCAGAGCAGCTGGCATGGCACTTTGAACCTGTTGAATAGCCTTCTTCCATTCTAGACTATGTTCAGACTATCAGCTTTTCAAGTCACTTTGTATTTGGACCATAGTGACATACCAAAATGAGGAATGTGTTACCACCAAAATGCAAATATGCTTGCTTCTCATTCATTATGCATTTTGTGTAGTGGTGAGAGGTACCAGATTCAACAGCTTATTTTTCATCATAGAAGGAATATCTGTACATGACCCCACACCACTGGACTCCTAGAATTTTTTAAGGTAGAAAATTCTTAAATTTTGGTTAAATTTGTTGCTACTTTTGGATCACTTAGTCCATTCAGCATAACATTAACATAATGGATCTGTCTGACACTTTATGGAAGAGTCTAGCAATCAAGAGCCCCATAATTTAAGTTATGACACATGGCTGTAGAGTTAATGTTATTAAGGTAGTGAAGACAAGTACACTGATGACCTTACAAGCTAAAAGTCAAGTTCTGCTTGTTTTTTTCATGACGTGTTCACTATACAGGCTTAAAATATCTGAACAATTGGTTCTCAGATGGTGACACTATTTGAGAGGGTCATAGTATCCTTAGAAGGTAGAGCATTGCTGGAAGAAGTGTATCACTAGGGTCAGACTTTGAGGTTTTGTTACCATTTCCCCTCATGTTCTTTCTCAGATTCTTGAACATGGATTCAGTGCGACCATCCAACTTCCTGCAACTTCTATAATGCTATCCATGCCTTATGCTTTGTTTTTCCCTCTGTGATGGAATATATCTCTTTTGCATTGGCCAGGCTAAATAAGTCCTTTATGTCCTTAAGTTGTTTTTTTCAGACTTTTTGTCAAAAAATTGGAAATCTAAGACACAACAGCTGCCTAAGAGATACCAGGAGGCTGTTAATCTGTTAAAAACAAAACCATA